>JAUMHL010000011.1:3738138-3756261 GCA_032362345.1 Sandelia bainsii
AAGGTGGCAAAGTCTTCAGGTGAGAGAGAAGTAGAGGGGGGAGGTGGGGGAGGGTTCAAGAGGCGGTTAAAGGTAGACTTGACTGTTGAATGGAAAGAGAATTAGTCTGCAATACTTTGATAACTGTAGCTGTTTAAGCCACTTTTTAGCAAAAATACCTCAAAATTTACTGCTTGTCATTAGTTAAATATGATTAATTTTTTCTATAGCTGTCTGCAATAGCAGGCTTCAGTGATGATAGATAGTTTTTGGAACATTCAGATATGTAAATGAATATGTAAACTTTTGTTTGGGAAACTATGGTTTGCATTCTTCACTTTATTAATTATGTTAGTTGCAGCCGTGAATCATCCTTTAATTTATAGTGTTTTTCTCCATTATGGTGATTGTGTGTTAAGTTTACGTTTGCTAAAACACTGTAGATGAATTTGGGTTTTTCCAGAGATGAGAAAATTGATTAGTTTATATCTTTAAGTCTTACTCATTGAAACTGTGCTGTGTTCATTATTATGGCTCTAAAGTTTTTAAAGACAACAATGATTGTGTCAGTTTCATTTGCTGCATGTACCTGACTACATTTTGACATTAAAGTACTAGTTCAGCTTCAAACACTAGAATCAGACTGGCTGTGACTTATCACAAATGATTAATGCTTCTTTTCTGCTCAACTCCAGGCACAATTTTTGCCCTTGGTGTAGCACCATGGACAGCACCTCCTCAGTCTCACTTTTGTGAATTCAGTGCTGTATTCATTTTCATTTCCTGCAACCTTTCTGCTTTCTCATTTTTGAGAAATTTAGCGGCGTGCATTTTCATCATGGCTTTTGACATTAAGAATTAATCATAATACTTTGTGAGTACATCAACAATAAAGAAGTGACACAATTTGCATTGTGGTAATGGCTCTATTGTCATCTGCTATAAATAAGCAGCAATTTTCACGTCTTAGTTTCATTTGTGTGTGTGTGTGTTTTTTTCTTTGATGATGTGAGTTTCTTTATTTTAGGGCTACTCATAAACAAGGGGAAGGGTTAAATGGGAAGTGAAACCCAAGTCATCCCACAAGTGCAGGGTGGTTTCCTGAAATAGATCTCGCAGACTGTTCAGCTGGCAGATCTTTTAAAGTCACTGCATTTTATAGCCCACACGGAGGAGTGAATCTTAATAGGCCCAGTCCATTAAATCGCTTGTCTTTAATGTTTTATGTAGGAGCGTGCATGTGTGTATGTTTGTGTTTTGATGTGAAAAATAAAGCCTCAATACCCCAAGCTTTAACATTTCTATTTGGGGTTATATTAGACCATCACATATGAATTGAGCTGATGTGCTCTTAGGAGTCCCAGGTAAACATTTTATTTCATTTTATCTATGTAATAAATGACGTGGTTGTCCACACATATGCCCATTATCTATTTAAATCAGGAGCTCAAAGTCATGAAGGTCAAGGTACAGATATATCCAGATTCAGGATTGTCGACCTCTGATGCAAAGGAATTGTTAAAAACCTGAAACAGGAGATTGCTGTTTTGCTTTTTTTCTGAGGGAGAGCCTGAAGGTGAAATGTTGAGGCTTGCAAGAAACTGAAAGCCTTATTGATCACAAGCTATTTTTGAACGAGGGGTTGAATTAGGTAATATAACTGCACTGTAAAAGCATCACGTGAAGGGCACCAAGATCCCTATCTTGTGGGTGTATGAGATGACACACACACAGCCTGGCGAGATGGAAAACATGCATACAGTTGGAGGACTGGTGGGTCTTACATACTTAAGTCCTCCCTCAGGGGGATTGTGACCCTCAACATCAGCCTTACTAAGCTGCAGCAGCTGCACATTACATCAGCTACTGTATGGTTTATGTGCTATAATATCCGTAATTTGTGAAATCCAGGGCAATGTCTGCGCCGTGCAAAGTGCTGGGCTGTACACCTCACAGCTGCCGACGGACCTGACACCACACGGAGAACCACAGAGAATTTTAAACCATATTTAAGATAGTAAACTCTCAAAATGGAAGTGATTGCAATCAGTCAGTCTCTAATGAGCTAATTAGGAAACACTCTGGGGCTCAGTGAATCTGCTGAAAGTATCTCCTTCTCTGTTCTCATGCAAGAGGGTTACCACTTGTTATGTCATTCACTGACAAATGAATGATGCATGAAGCTGCCCCTCCACCCAATCTCATCCCCACTCAAGCCTACCAAGGTAAGCTGAAGGTGATATCAGGATATTACTCTCTCTGTACTAAGTGTAAAAAGCCAGCCTGTCAGCCTGTCTGTCCAGGAAGCTTCTTACACATTCTTCCACCACTTTACCTCCTCTACATGATGAGGGTCGTCTGTTTGTGCACAGGTGGACCGAAAGCAGGTGACTGACCAGTAATAACATCAACACATTGATCCTTCTAAAAAGTATTTTATATCTCCTTCTTCTTCACCATAGAGCTAAACTGTTCCACTATTAAAAACACATCGGTGAGTCACACTGTTGCGCTGTGACATTTTCCTTCATTACAATGAACACGGACACTAGTTTATTTTGAGTCAGTCCCACATACACCGACCTCCTGTCGTACATTTCACTAGAACACCATCTGTGTATTAATCCACAGCTGAAAATACTCCCCAACAAATGCAGTATTCACTCC
Organism: Sandelia bainsii; assembly: GCA_032362345.1. Lineage (NCBI taxonomy): Eukaryota > Metazoa > Chordata > Actinopteri > Anabantiformes > Anabantidae > Sandelia > Sandelia bainsii. Next base: position 3,740,785 of record JAUMHL010000011.1, read on the forward strand.
TTATTGAGTAATACATCTACGGTGACCAGCTATTTTCAGTACTTGCTGAGCCTTTTTTGAACAAATGAAACTATAAACTGTATTTCTGAATCTTTTTCAGTTATTTACATTTTTAGTAGACTGGGGAGAGTAGAGTGATTGATTAATATAATTTCAACAACAACAGGATATTGTTGGCCAGATACTATATAAATAGGCATGTCCTTAAACTTTGTGTATTTTAACTCTTTGCCTATGTAGAATTATTTTTTATTTGTGAATTAATTGTTTCAAAATTGGTCTGAATTGAATTAAACTGACACAAAAAACATAACTCATCGTTTCAAAATGATGATAAAAATGGTGAAATAGATGTTTAGCAGTATTGGAGACATTCAAAGAAATCATCCACGTAAATAGGCCTGCTGGAAAACATACACTTTTTGTGCTGGTAGTCCATGTGTAAACTCTGCGGTGCCATTTGTGTAGACAGAAAAATCAGCTGCTCAGAATTTCTGTCTCCACCAGCCCAGGTTAGAGAACAAACATGTTCTGACATTACCCTAAACTCCTTATAATATGGGTGAGTTCCTGTTCACTAACATTGGCAACAACATTAGATCCAGGTGAACTTATTGCACTAAGATACGGTATCTTGCTTGGAGTTCACATTGGTGGAAAAAGTGAAATACAAATAAAGGCAGAAGCCTCTATCTGTCTGTCTGTTCATGTGGCTCAATGACTGATGTCCAGCTTGGATGCTGATTGTAGTTTGTCTGATTTTGTCTTTTTATACTGGAGCTGGGCTTTAATAATATGTTATAATATATTGTTTATAATGTCACCTGTGTATGATGCATTAATACTGATAAGTCATGTTAGCTAGGGTAATGCCGAAAGAGAGAAAAGAAACATTATCAGTGGGTGACAAACTAAACAAGGTTGCTACAGCAATACTGAGAACGCTGGAAAGTACTGTGGATGCTACAGTGTAGACATGTGATCCTTATGACCAATACCTGGAAAAAAGCAGTACTGCCCAATAGGCTTGGGGGCAACTTAATTTGGACCACAGTCAATAATTGAGTTTGGTCTTGTTGCCTGTGTTGGGAACCACTTCTCACTGTAAAATGAAAGTCTTTCACTCTCAGGACAACACAGCTCTAATACAACTCAACCTAGAGAAAGTACAAAAAAAAAACCTTATAAAAAATGTTCAGAATATGCAGATAAACAGGAGATGGCAGCTAAAAAAATCTAGGGATAAGAGTTTTGCAGGCGAAGCACGGTGGACACGCTGCAGAATATAAATACAGACTTCTGGATAAAACCTATGTTCCTCATTTGTTACAATCTCACAAACAAAGAACCTGGTTCAGCTTTTTATTGTTTACAGCATCTGCAGATCAAAAGCAGCTCTGATCTGATGAGAACGACAAACTACAGATTTGATCAGGCTTTCGGGAGGTCATTACTTTTGGAATATTATTATTAACTGAAGTACAAGCACATGAGTACTGATAAGAAAAGTACTTGATGGATGATCAAACTTGGCTTTGGGTGATTGTAAACACTTTCAAAAATGACACAGCAGTTTCTGTATGACTCCCCAAAGCCTGAGTGGTTCATGGGGGGTGGAGGGGAGCGGTAAGAGGAAGCAATTTTGACTTAGTCCTGGTGAGCATTGCCTTGTGGGAAATCAGCGTCGTGGCAGCTCCTGTAATTAGTTCTGCTTGTTAGAAAAATGAAGGGGTTACTAATTAGCAAGTGGAAGGCTTCTTGACTTGTTGTGCATCTTTTCCCTCCTTCCCTTGAAGATCATCATTATTGTCACTGGGAAAATGGGGAAAGAGAGAGAGAGATGCTGCTCAGTCGTGCTGCTCAACAGTTTAGGCCTAACACGATGAATCTATGGACAAATCTCAAGGGGTGTTCTGTCATGCCCTGATAGACGGGCTGCCAACTGTAAGCATGTGTAGGCAAATGCCTCTAGCTGTGCAAGATTTCACTTTTCAAGTTTGCTTAACAAGCCAGGCAGTGTGGTTTTCACAGATCTGTACATAAACACGCAGACAGATGCTTTATTTATAGTATATGCACATATACTACAGTTTCAATACACAAGGATTTGTCATGCAAGGAATGTCAGATACTCTGTTATGTAACTTTTGTCCCAACACGCCTGTCTGCCTGGCTTAATTCTTGGCTTGTGCATTATTCTTCTCCGCACAATCTTGTGTCGGACAAATACATTAGAAGGACCTGTTTGGACCTGTTTGTCAATAATAGCTGAAGAAATTTTAATTTCACTGTTTGATTTGCACATTTTAAATCTCAAAGCTTGAATTAATCATAAAGTTGACACATTTTGATATAAAAAAACTGAGTTGTAAAATGGATAGTTCTACATTTCGGGAGATGCTTTCTCATTTAGAACCTAATGAAAAGTTTTATACTGCTTTTAAGTCTGTAGATCTGTCTGTTATTCAGAAAATAATTACAGTATAAATATTCATCCAGCAGAATGGATCATTTCACATCAACTTCATACGCAGGTTTGGTGATTATAAGTTTTAAATCAAATGATAATAGTCTAATTTCAGTTGCTAATTGTTTTTTTGAATTTCACACTGGTGACAAAGTTTTATGATTATACTTATACTGTATTATTAAACTGTATCTGAAAGGTAACCTGTAAATTACTAAATATAGTGGATTAAAACTATGAAGTTGCATGAAAAAGTAAAGTAAAAATGTACTTAGTTACTTTCCACAACTGGCTGGAAAACATTGCAGACAGTTACAGTGGCCTTGCTAAATAACATACTGCATATTTCTTTAAAACCCAGTGTTAAAATGCACTTTAACGGTGGGTTGTCCACTGGACTATATTGAATGATGTTGTTGTCCATTTTTGCTGTAGAGGTCAGTTTTGTCATGTTATGAAGAGTATTCTACTTTGGAAATAAACTTCAAAAAACTGTAGCACTGATATTACATGTCAGTATTGTATTAGCTGAGGTAAGACGGGGTGGGAACTCAAAGAAGGTGGGTTAGTAGATATTTTTATAGTTTCACATTCAGTCTTGTAAAACTTCTTGTTGTAGTTGCACGACTTGAATCCCAGAACACTGAAGTGATGCTACTGGAGTTTTTGAAGCTCAGTTTAATTATGTTTACACATGATAGTTAGCACAAGTGTAAGATACTGAATCAGACTTGAAGCAGTTAAAAAGAAATAGGTGAAAGTGCAGTACAAGCAGGCTTATGAGATTTATGAAAAGTAGTGCTGATTGGTATTGTCATATTTTATAATATATGTAGGGTTTATTAAAGACCATAATAAGGATTTGAAGGGTCAAGCACAGATATGATGGATTTAATCAAACTCAGCCATTGACAAACCACAAATTGTGCTGTCAAATTGCATATGAAAAGATTTAATAGTCCACTGTTTGTGTTTGAAAGTCAGGACTCTCAGCTCTGCCTTTAGCTTCTCAAAAGTGTGCTCAGATTCCTCCGAAAGTCTCCCTTTAAGCTGCGGGCAATTAGACTGGTGAAAGCGGAAGCGTTTTTGCATGATGTCACAGTCTTCATCGATAATTCTCCCTAACATGGCGTTACATGCTGCAGAGGGACATTTATCTCTCTCAGCTGATCCGCTTCCAAGAATGATCCTGATGTGACGTTATGTAAGAACTGGAAGGGAAGAGCTGCCAGTATTAGAGAACACATAAACTCCAGAGAACATACTAATCGCCCTGTGTGATTATTAGTCATAATATTTAACGCTGGCTTAATGAGAGACCCACGGCGTAATCTCTATCTGGCACGTTCACCTGTTCTCTCGTAACCTTCCTTTGAGGAGGGTGGTACGGAGTGAAATAGAATAATTATACCACGAATGTGCAGGGAATTACCCTGAAGATATGAAAAGAGGAATAAAGGAGGTTATAGTGGAATAGCTCTGTGGAAAATCTCAGGATTAACTCAGCTTCTGTTCAATTTTTTGGCAAATGTTTAATTTTAGCTCCCCCATTTCTGTAATGATTCTGCAGATATACAGCGGCAGACCTAATGTATGGTAAATTATGATATGTTAAAAAACAACAGTGGGACACAGGAGGCACAATGACTCGACTTTTCTCAAGTTGAAACCAGCTCCCAGATCTTTCAAGTTAAGATGAATTAGATTTGATTTGATGAGTTCACGTTTTTATATAATCACTAGAAAGAAAAAAACAAAGCCTCAAACAATTTTTTTTTTATCTAGAAGTCTGTTGGGAAGAATGTTAACACTCACATAAGATTTCACCTCATAAAACAGTGTTATCACCACACTCGTCCTTCCTGCACAATTATCAAGAGGTTTGATATTCAGTGCAATGTAACGCCATTTAGCATGCAAATGTATCACTTGGGTTGACAAGCCTGAAGGCCCTCTGTGTATATATTTGCCCTGCATTTTTAAACAGTCAAGATCAAACTGGATAATTTTCTGCATTTCATGCGGCATTGTGTGCTTTATCTGTGCACAACAGTGCCTCCACATACTACACATTTCTATCTGAAAATGGGAGTCTGTAGAACAAAGCCCATGCTAAGATCTGAACAAACGCTTTGTGTTTGCTCCTTGCAGCTAGAAACAGAGGCCTTAAGTGACTGTTATTTCACACACACACACACGTTTCTGAAGATGAAGTGAGCGCAACTCAGTCAGGCGCTTGGTGAAAGGCTTTTGTTTCAAAAATAGTTCCAGTACTGCACGAGCCAAAAATGCCTGCTGAGAACGATGGCAGAGACTTGAGTGATTGTTAAAAGACTGAAGTCACTTTGGTATGATCTGGCACATACCCACTCTCAGAGAAAAAGTTGTCATATTAAAACGAACAGCGATTGGACCTGCAAAGCAAAGCTTTAGAGTATTTACAATTTTCATGTCAAGAAGAAGCATTGACATTTCAGAAAACAGCTTTTTGCTTTCTTGTCAAGAGAAGCTGATGCGGTAAATGTTAAGCCGAGCCAGATTTACCTTAACTTAGCTTTATGTAACCCTGTCTAAATAATTAAAATGTTTCTGACTTGGCCTTGGGTACATGTGTTACAGCACAACATGTTCATTCATAATCACTGTGGTTGCTATTCCAATTACACACATTGCCATTGCGAACTAGAGGTGATGTGAGAGCGTTGTCAGGCGCCTAAGATATAGCCGAGGTATTTCAACATTGTAATAGGGAAATTCAAAACCGACCATTAAGTTATTACTGATTATTATGATCATTTAGTAAAAAAAGCAAAAGAAAAACAAATAACCGAATATCAAAACTGAAAACCTAATACCTATTGAACAAATGGATATCTGGATATCTGCCGATTAGTTGGGTCCAGCCCTACTTATGAGTCGGAAATAGTATTTAAATAATTGTAAATAATTGTAGTCTTCTGAGGAATCTTGTAAAATGGTGCTGGGATTTCAGAGATTTCTAGCACAGATGTTAAAAAAAAGAAAGCGAACTTTAAATGAAATCTGCTCATGTGTCAAACATGTTCTGTAAATTTCTTTAAAAGTTTGCTTTCTTTTTTTAACATCACCAGTACATGTACATGTTTGATACATTAGCAGTAGAGATAACTGTTTGGATTAAAATAATTGTTTTTGCTTATTGAGAAGATTGATGCCACACGTCGGCCAGCAGCTGTCAAGTTAAACAACATTTTTACACTTTATTATACAGTATGTGTTTATTAGTGACGTGAAGAAAGAAAGGCGAGCCTTCCCAGTTTCCAGTATTTATGCTAAGCTAAGCTAACCAGCTAACCATCATACAGATGTAATTGTGGTATCAATATTGTCTCGGAAGTAAGTGAATATGTTTTTACAGTTGTAGTGAAAATAGTAGTTTTTCATCCTCTTTTGACTCCTCACCGTTAATCTATTCTACCTGTACAGCGTGTAGCCTGCTAAGATATATCTGAAAGAAATATTCATATCTTCACTTGAATTTTGTGAAATTAAAAATGGCAGTTTCAAATGAATCTTGAGGAAATTCAAGTAGACAGTCTAATCTTGCTCAGCTTGCTACTGACCCAGTAGACGGGCACCGCAGTCCACTCACATCACAGTCAGTCATCCCCATCACTGTAACTGTGCCATGATGTCTCTCTCTACTGTCTCTTCATGTTGTCTGTGTGGTTGTGTGCAGCATGCGTCACATCTGTCATCACACCTGTTTTCTCTTTCTCTCCCTCTGCCCCTTTTACTTTTTCTTCTCTGTGTGTTGGATGAGAAGACGAGTCCCGGGGCACCAGAGGATGACGGCAAACTGTCGGTAGGTCCTGTCGGATCGACACTCTTCCTGTCTGCTTCGGTGTTTGTCCCTGTGTCTGTGTAGGTGTAGTAACGTAACTTGTTTCTCTTACCATACTGTGAACAAAACATGTTACTCTGTTATCTCTAACCTTCAGACACCCTGTGTGCAAAGAACCTTGTGTGTTTTCTAAATTCATTTTGCAGCTCTTACATTTTGCACACAGCATGGACAAGACAATCCAGGAAGGAGCATGTGCTTAGAAAGCTAAAGCTTCTAACACGTCTATACTTCTAAAGGCTACAACAGAGTGTTTGGTTTTCATCCAGATTGTAAAGGAAGCAGATGAAACAGAGCAGCAGCAGGAGAATCTTCAGGGACACACCAAGAAGCCAAATCTCCACGAGCTTACACAAGTGCTCTCCCAGTCTACGTGTCTCCCTTGCCTCCCACTCACACCCACACGGGCCTGTGAATTAGCACCTGACACCTCCTGTGCCTACGTGTCACCTTTGGGCAGCCAAAGGAGAACACACTTCAAACAGCTGCCACCTGCAGTGGTGCCTAATTTCCCACAGTTCTCAAGTTCAGCTTCAGCTGCTGGACTGACCTTGGCGAGGGTTGTTTTGGGGAATAAAAAGAAACCTCAAATGCCACTTTAACTGTGAATGCCTGTCTAAAACACATGCAACTTATATTTTCTAAGTAGCTGTGGTACCATGGGTTTTATGCAAAAGAGGATTAAGGAATCATATTCTGACCAGGAGCGTAATTGAAGGTGGTAGAGCAAGAATTTACAAAAGTTCCAGCAACATGAAAATTTTCCCGGAGCTTAAACTGTCATAAATGTGTGAGAGTCAAAGAACCTAAGTACCTAAAATGATCACTCTTTTTAATATAAAATTAAACAGGCTTACAAAACAGCACAGTTTCCTGCACTTGTATTAGATATCGTTTTAGAAAAGTGCTTACAGTAAACTGATGCATTTGCTTTAGGACAAAAATAAAAACCTGTTATCTTGGAGAAAGTATGTCACATAATGACATTTTCCCAGGAAGCAGGATGATGTTCGATTGACAACTTGTTTCTACTTTCACAGGCAAGGCCTCGGCTGCAGAGGGGGGGTAGTTCTGCCTCCCTGCACAACAGCTTGATGAGGAACAGCATTTTCCAGCTGATGATTCACACATTGGATCCTTTAAGTGAAGGTAAGACAGTCAGACACACAGAAAAATATCAAATCTCTAAAACACTGAATAGTTGAATCTTCTTGTTTCCTGTCCATAAATGTTTCTGTTTTCAGGTTGATCTTCCCTTAAACTTGACATCTGTTTTGTCTTTCTCTCCGAAAATGGTCTAAATCCTGTGTTCAGATGTAACAGATACGTAAACAAGGCATTTGACATTATCTTGTTCACCTTGAATCAACTTGTGTTGTGAGCAAGTTTAAATCCAAATGAAAACAACGGGTCTTATCCACTTGCAAGTTCTCCACCGTCCACCATCCCCACCTATGACTTTTAGAAAGAGTTGTGCTGTTTTCATAGACTGAATAAATCGTGTTTTAAAGATAGTCAGTTCAAGAGAAGGCGAGTTGTGTCAGAGCACAGCTGAGGTGGAAGATCATTTTCCTTTAATCCATGATGAAGGCCTATTAGCTTAGCTAAAGGAAATGTAAAACGGCAGCGTCAGTGTTCAGAGCAGAGGCTGCATATGCTAATGCATAGGGGAGGAGGTGCATTGTCATCCCATTCACAACCCTATCAGACAGACATGAGGGAAAAGGATAAATGTGCCTTAATGGGGACAGTCAACAGCAGTAGTCTGAAGAGGGTTTAAAGAATTTATCATTAGTGTCTTATTTTTTAGCTTTGGTAAAAGGTTTTTGAATTAGATGTAGAAGGAGCATCTCATGTCATGATGAATCCTGATCCTTAAAATACCATCTTAGTGCGTTATGTAATTTTTACTCCCCTTTTTCCCTTTAGTTTTCTTAGAAATGTGTGTTCAGTGTAGGTTCAATTAAAAACATAGGTGATATTATTAGTAGATAATAAAATACCATAAATTTATAAGCCTAAAACAATGGTCAGAGTGAATATTTTGCCTTTGGATGGATGTGATCGCATTAGCAGGCACTTTCATTTCAGCTTTCTCCAAAATGACTTCACATTCCTTGAAAGCCAAACCTAGAATGAGTCAGCTCAGGAAAGATTAATATGCTGTGCTGAGACGGGCCTTAAAGTGCCCATTACCATGCATCGACTCATTGTCCTACACTGAATCCAAGGCGCTGCCCCGTCTCTGAGTGTATTCATCTTACCATCTCAGTGATTAAAATGTAAATCATAGCTCGCTGGGGGAATAGGAGTCTGTATGGCTGATCATATAGTATATGTAGAAGAGAGGGTTGTACATACTCTGCCGTGCCACTAAGTGTAGAGCCATTTGTCACTGGGTCTTTTCGGGGACTTCTATGACGGTAGACTGAAATATCAGTTGCTTGTTTGACATCATGAAGATTAATAGACTGGATTGTGCATGCAAAAGCTGCAAAAAAAAAGGGTCTGGTCTCAGTTAAATTTCTATGTTTTTAATAAATGCCAACTCTTATAAGAGAATTTAATATGGCCGGACAGGCCGATTCTGCTTCAGTGTGAATACAGCGGAAATGTGAGGATGTAGCATTTACTAGATTTGACTAATGAGTCTTTTGGCAAATTACTGACTGGAAATGAATGCACTACAGTGTGACATGACATGAAGATTGAATTAATTACCACACTGAGAACAAAAGCAACACATCAGGCCTCAGTTTGATTTGAATATATTATTTTGAAATTTCCATTTAGCACACTGGAAACACACAGCGAACATGTAACAATGATACTGGTCTGGAGTAGATTTGATATGCATTCATCAAATGCCCCATTTGTTTAAAGTGTTAAATTATTTCATTGATTGCATTATCGTAAGCGTTCTAAAAAGTCAAAGATCAGGCCAGTTTAAAGATGAACAACCGTGTTCGAAGCTCATTTACTGATACAACTGATACAAAGGAGCAGTTTGTTGGTGAGCAGTGTGCAGCGAGATGAACAGGTGCATCCATCAAAGACAAAGGCGGGTGCTGCTTGTCCTTGCATGCTCTTAGGCTTTAAGTGTAGCTCAGCGGGGCCATGAGGGAGCTGGCAGGACTCCATCCATACATTTTTCATAGACAGTTCTCAAAATAAAGTCGCCTGCACTTCCGAGCAGAGGGAAAGTCTGAGGTTGTTTTGCTAGTGCTGGAAACCGTTAACGTCTCACTAGTTAGACTTTTAGGGTGGAGATGGTTAGAGGTGTGGGTGTGTGTGTGTGTGTCTATGTCGGCGTGTTTGTGTTTGGGGGGGGTTTTCCTTCTTAAACACCCTTTGCTCACATTAGATTTGCACTGTAGCCAAGCAGACACATTTAAGTTTGCTTTTAATACACATCTACAGTTATAGAGTATTTAGTATGTTATTCCTTCAGCTGGTGGCACCAAGCAACACAAGTAGGTTTATTTATTGCAGATATGGCCTGGTGATGGCACGTTTTTAAATACTATATACAGGAAAAACCCTGATGAGTGACTGTGGATGTTGGCGCGTATATGTGTGTGCATGCACGTGTGTCTCTCTTAAGTAATAGTTTGACATTTTGGGAAATACAGTCTTTTGCTTTCTTGCTCAGAGTTAGATGAGAAGAGCAATACCAGTGTCATGCTTACCTGTTAAAAACATTATGATCTTACATCATTTACTCTATCACAACTTAGTTTTTACTTCGGCTTAAGTAAGGACTAAACACATGTCTTATACCATCATGTGATGTGTTAATTTTCTGAGCTTTAGAGTTGCTGGTAGGCAGATTTTGTTTTCCTTAGGACAGAGCCAGTCTAACTGTTTTCTCCTCCTCCCAGCATTGTGCCAAGCTAAGCTATCTGTGAGCTGTAAGAGTGGTGTTAATCTTCTCATCAAACTGTCAGCAAGAAAGAATAATTTCCCAAAATGTAAAATGATTACAGAAAATTCTAGCCTAATGTAATGGGATATTTACTCATATAATTTCGCAGTTAATGCATATTTCTCATATTGCAATAACACCTATCGATGATTTAATGTCTCCTATCAAACAAAATATCACTTGGATTTATCTTTTCTCTGTTTCTGTCTTCCTATTTCTTTTTTTTCTACTGTCCCCTCAGAATTTGCTGACTCTGGTGAGTTAATTCTCTAATTTCTGTATCTCCTCCTCCCCCCAAAAATCTGTTTGTTCTCATTGCAACAGCGTGGAGGCAATCCTCATGCCCGACGTGTCCCTTATGTATATATTTCCCAAGCGCCGCTGTGCTGTATGTTAACTCTGTACTGTCCATCCCTGCAGACTCTCTCCTTCAAATAATTCATTCTCTTCTGTGGATGTATTCTTCCTGGAAACCCTCTGTGACCATTTCTGCACTGTTTTCCCCATTGTCCCTAATCCTCTTTCTCCTCTTAGTCCTTTCAGTTCGAGCTTTGTGTTGTACTGCTCTCTGTGAGACACGTAGACGCCCTGAGTAAGTGGTTTGAGTTTTCCTGTCAGCAGTGTCCTTCAGCTCCCATGTTTGTGAGGATTCTGTAAGGTTTTTTTAGTCTGCAGATACAGCTTTACGTGTTGTAGGAATGAATTCGGGTATCACAACCTCATTCTCTCAACTTGACTGCTCCGTGTTTCGTTTATGAACGGGTTTACTGGGAGGATGTAGAAAAGGTGTCAGCTGTTTTCTCAGTCCTTTTCACATGCCCTTCGGCAGGACTTCAAGTCAATAGGGGCTTGACAGACCAATTAATGACAACGGACTAAAATTTGTTTCCCTCTACAGCCTTTTACGATTAGCTGTTCCCACCAGACTATTAGCAATTAAAGTATTGACATGCTCCTTGAAAGGTATAGTATGTTTAATCAGCATTCAGCTTTCCTGTTTTGTTCAGGTGAATGTCCTTAAGTTTAATAATAGACCTCTAATCTGGCATGTTTTGTTATGGGAGAGAACATTGTAATAGTCGGGTACAGTTAGTTCTTGTATCTTTTTTCCATCCGTGTGGAGATACAAACAATATCACTTAGGAGTGGCATCAAATATTGAACTGCAGAGAGAGAGATGGGGAGGGAGAAGGGCAGAGTTGCTCTCACTGTACTGTCTGAGCCTCAGTGAATGGCTGAAACAAGCCTCTCAAAGAGCTCTCAGAATTCAGGCTGCGTGCATGCCTGTGGCTCAGGCTCTTCAATAAGATCTGTCAACCAAAGAGCTGAAGTCTGTGGCGACTGTGCATATCCATAGCCGATGTTGGCCTCAGTATGAAAGAAGATCAGTGACTGCATGAGCACAAGACATGCCACAGTGGTAAATTACTGAAATGCATAGATTATTTTAACAAAGGTAAAATTACTGACTAGCCTTGTTATTTTGCTTTAAATATCTGACAATCAATCATGTATTTAGATAGCATCGCTGCTGTGTGACGATGTCGTGCAGCGCTGTAAATGTGGCGACACTAGCTCATCTGACGCTTTCCTGCATCAGATGATTGCTCACAGTGAGACACAATGTGGCCTTGGACATCTCTGTTGAGTACGTCATATGCAAGTCCTGCGCAGGCGGAGCAGAGGGAGAACCCAAGGTCATTTGGCTTTACCATGATACACGCATGTGGGCAGACACTTTGCTTATTGGGTGAACTGGTGAGACTAGAAAGGATGTGGCAAGCTGTTTTGTTGGACCAACAGGGATAAAAATACCACAAGGGTAGCAAATAAGGTTTATTAGTGTACATCATTTTATAGGAAAACAGCAAAGGACAACCACAGTAAACCTACATCAAATTAAAGAAGGGTTTGACCTTTCTGTCCTATGCCTTGCCAACATTTTAATAGACATCTAGTGTGAGAAATAAATCTGTTCAGCATTTGTAGTTTACCCCATGCTGCTTCTCCATCCCTTCCAGCAGTACTGTGTGAGGATGATGATCCAGGACCCTATTGATCACATTAATTCAATAATGCACTCACTGTCACAAACCTCCCACCACTTGTGCAACAGAAATATAATTACCATTTATGTATATATATTGACATTGCACTATAGGATTTCCATTTTTGGCAATTGTTCTTACACAGTTTTAGCATTACATTGCATGCAACAAAATGATGTAGGACTGTACAGTCATATTTTGTTGCATTAACCTATATTCTTGAGGAAGGTTAGCATGACTTAATAAATATCTGGTATACAGGAATCCTTATTTTTAATTAATATAAAAAAATCTTCACTTTGGGAAGTGAGTGGACACTCATGGGCGTCTTCTTGAAAGACAGCAGAAAAGAAGATTATTACCACTTCATTATCTATTTGCCAATAATGAAGCTAAAACGAGCATCTAGGAAGTTTAGCTTAGCATAAAAACTGGAAACAAGGCGAAAAGGCTAGCATTACTCTGTTTAAAGGTACTGTAATACAGTTCATCCCCTATTACCTCTAAAATTCATGAATCAACACATTATTGTAATTACAGTTACAAAAGTCTTAGACCACCATTAGATTTGTTGTTTTGACAGTGATATTATGACCATACATATATATGGTATTTCTTAATATATTTCTTAGTCTGTTTATTAGAATACAACTAGATAGTTGTATATATACTCTATACAATAAATATGTGCACAGTATTAAAAAACACAAATATATACATATATAAATATAAATATATATATATATAAACTGCTCCTTTAGGCTAAAGTGACAAATATTAAATGTGACCTCTGTAGAGTAATCTGGAGAAGTCAAGGACAAAAATAGGAGTTTAAGACCTGTCAAAACCTGATGAGAAGTTTCTCAGAGTTTCCTCATTGAGGCAGCGGAAGAAGTCCAACAAGGATCTGACTCAGCATCTGGCAACTTCATCTGGACGCCAAGTTGATCTTCTCGATAGGATAGCATCCAAGATGTTTCTAGTTGTTCTAATGTAAAAACTGAGAAATATATGGACATATATAAGGACATCATAGCATTACTGAAAAAACTATTCCCATAGTGGCCTAAGACTTTTGCACAGTACTGTATATGTGGAGTATTATCATGGTTTGTACATACAGTAATTGGCTGAGAAGTCACTGCACATAAAAGGGTTTTTATAACAGTTTTTATCATTTGTGTTAAGCTAACAGGCTGCTGGTTGTAGCTATTACTTTAATAATATATTTAAATATGAGGATCTTTCTTCATCTAACAAATATAGTCTTAAAAGTTGTTCTTCATAACTTTGTTTTAATGGATGATCATATATACATGTATGTAAGTCACTCCCCCTCCTGTGCCCTCTGAGCCACCCTCCACCGGGTGGGTGAAAGAATCGATGTTAAAAGCCTTTTTGCTCCAGCAGTGACTGTGAATTTCTCTGACACCCCAGCCCCCAGCTGATGGAGCGGTCATGCACATGGCTCACCAGAGGTTTAGAGGTCACACCACAAGGACAAGATGGCCCCTGGTAAACAACACCAAGCCTCCCTCTCTCTCTCTCTCTCTCTCTCTCTGGTTGCAGAGGCAGGCGGTGGTTGTGTCGTGGGTTAATTGCCCTCAGAGCAGGTCAGAGTTAGAGGCTGGCCGTACAGTGATAGCACACTTCAAACCCAAATCACCTAATCATTTGGGACTGAGGCACTTTTCTGGGAGTGCAGCAGATGAACAAGGCACTCTGCAATGGGATGTGTTTTCATCTCATTAGATTGTGTTTTCACGGCTGCCAAGTGTCGCATTTGCCATGAGATTCACACCATAATCCTCTCACATGTGAGCGGGGTGGTCGCCCACTGTTGGGCTGAGTTGGATTTAGTGTGAGTGCATGTGGGCTTGTGGCTGTGTGCACATACGGTACTTACTGTACTGTACACCTACTACATAAACAAAACTATAAATCTTGTGCATTAGCAGACAGTGAAGGGCTGGTTCACCCAAATTACAAAAATCTTGTAATGGACAGAGGATAATGTCAACTGTTTGTCTGCAGCACTAAATGATCACAGTGCAATATTATTATTTTATTTTTTAGAAAAAACATATATTTTTATAATTTGGATGAACTAACCGTTTAATAAACTGGGCATCTGCAAACAATTGCCAGCAATGTGTAAATGAGACTGTAGTTTTCTGTTTATCTTACTGTAGACATACAGTAAATATATTATAACAAGCAGCAATGCTTTGAAACATATTTATCACAGTTCTACTAGTATCTAGCCAGAAGCTATTGGAAATTGGACAGAGCAATGCAAAAAGGTGACTACTCAAGTCATTAGTTATTTATTGTTGAAACAGACAGAACAGCTCCAAGCTGTGAGTTACTTTTCCAAGACAAAGTGCAGCGTGGGAGGTAGAGTCTTGTGGTCTGGTGTCTTCACATTCAGCTGTTGCTGCAGGTTTGAATTCCCGGCTAATTCATCATGCACATGTGCTGACCGCCTATTTACTGTAGCACAAAGAACTGCTAGAGTAAGGGAATCAAATTAATTGTTCGGGTCTCACTGTGGAAATAAAACGCTGATTCATCAAGTCTTTGAATAAGCTTACGTGCAGAGGAGAAGAGGACTCATATTTTTGTTGCATGTTGACCCAGAAAATTCTGACTTTCCTATTCTATTTGTTTTTAATACGTTATTGTATAAACCTCTTATTATTTTTATGGTAGCATATTGACTTCCCCTTCCCCTCACCTTTTCTCAAAATCTTTTCTAATAGCCATCCAATCTGTGCCATTGGCCGGCTCTTTATCAGACTCAGTTACTGTTAAGACTATAATGTATTTTATTTGTAATTCAATCCTGCTGCTTTGTTTTGCACTTGTGCAGCGATGACTCAGAGAGACTTTATCTTTCTGTATGTCACCCTCTTGTGTCTGTGTGAGTGTTTGTACAGTATGTGATATAGAAGCAGCGGACCTGTCTTGTTGTGTCATGTTCACTCTTTTCCTTTTCTCTGTGTGTTCGTTGCCTTACCCTTGTCTTTTGCTGTGATGTTGTAGAGCTTGGGACATATGGGAAACTAAAATATTATCACTCAATGACTGAGGAAGGTAAGCCTGAACGTTTTCACTACTTGATTCTTTGAGTCAGCTTCTGTCATCCCTGTTG
>JAUMHL010000011.1:3756305-3776142 GCA_032362345.1 Sandelia bainsii
CACCTTCGACTTCATGTTTTTGTTTGCTTGTGACATACGGTTCGCACAGTTTTGATTTTAAGTTTCGACAACCTCTCTGAGATTTCACTGACATAAGTGCAAATCATGGTAGTCATGCCTTTTTTTTTTTTTTTTTTTACGTTTTCATTTTTATTTTTTATTTTGGCTTTTTTAATTTCAGCATATGTACAGAATACCTACATACATATTGTGTGTTACTGTGTGTAGTGTTTTTATGGATTTTTGTGAGAAATCTATAAAGTTACAGTCATGTTTTGTTTGATTCTGTGAGAAAGCCACTGCTTCTTCTTTAGATACTTCATCAAATTTTAACACATTATTGTGCACACTGGTGAAACCACAGACACACACTCTGAGGAAACACAAGGCACAAGGTTTTCTTTTTTCTTATTTTCTCTTCTTCTTTTTCTTTTGACCCTGTTACCCATCTGTGTTGCTGAGAAATACATCATCCATGCCTCAGTGCTCACTTGGAGGTTCCACTTGCACCAGCAGCGGGTGCACACATGTAAGACGTACGTTGTTGAATTTGGCAAACTGGAGTGACTCATCCACCCAGTGGTTGCGTAACAGGCAAAGCTGACAGAGAAAATGAGCTGTGTAAGATGGCAAGGCAAGGGCTGGACTTGGTGATTGTTAAAGACTGCAACTGCTTCATCATTATGCAAATTGTGTGGTGCACCTTAAATAGACCTCCCTGGAAACATTTTTTCCATACCGCGTTGGCTGAATAACAGCCATTGAATAAAGAAAAACATAATCTTAATTATTTTAATGATTTTTAATCTTAAAGCCTTCATTTGAACATAAATGTTAGACTTTTTTTGAGCTCATGTTGATTGATGCACCTTCAAGGGAACTGTGAGGTTTTGATGACATTTTTCCTTTTTATTTGCCCTTACAATTAAATCATAGAGACATCTCCAAACCAAACCCTACAAAGGTAGTGATTTAAGACCTGATTCTGGCATTTTGACATATGTTCAACCAAATGATCACATCAAACACTTTTTAAAATGCCACAAGCTAAAAGAAGATAGCTAACTATACATTATAAATATGTCAAGTCAAAGCTACATAGCGCAGTAGCCACAGCTAACATTAGTTACAACTAAATCTTTACTTGTTGATTTTTTTTCCCTGATGTCTGTCTGCAAAAAACGATCTATTGTTAATAATCAAAATGTTGCTAAAATGTAGTTTTTTTATTCCACTTAACGAAGTGAGGTGTAATCAGTGTGATTTGGCGTAGTTAAGATAAATGTATTCAAAGTTTAGTTTATTAAACAAACCAACTGAAACTGAAAAGAAAACACCTTTTGTGCATTACCAAAGCAGAATGCAGTAGACTGTCTATTTAACATGCAAAAAATCAAGGTATTATAATTCCAGTCAATTTAAATCATTTAATTTTATTTATATAATGCCAAATTGCAACAAAAGTTAATTCAAGGCACTTTACAGTTTAAGGTTTAAGACCTTACAGAGCATAACTATATATATGCAAAAAAAAAAACCCAACAGACCCACTTGAGCAGCACTAGGCGACAGTGGAGAGGAAAAACTCTCTTTAACAGAAGAAACCTCCAGCAGAACCAGGTTCAGGCCATCTGCCTCGACCAGTTGGGGTGAGTGGAAAGAAACGCTGGGCAGGTTCGTTGGGCCAGCAACGATCCAAACCCAAAGTTTTTATAGCTTATAATCTTTCTATATGTCATGCAGTTTGCCTGAAAACTTTAAACAGTTTTTTTTTAATGAAAACCCATTTTTTCCTAAACTAACCTAACTAACTATATGGTTACTGTTCTCTGTCTTTGTAGGTCTTTTGTAGAAATATTTTTATAGCTACTATTGCAACCCACAAATTGAGTTTCTACACCATTAAAGAATGTTCTGTGACTTACAGCAAGTAGCCCAACCCTGCTACTTGTACACTCAAGCACAGACCGTGATCGCACACCCACATTTGCATAACCGAACACATGCAATGCACACTCTCTGCCATACACAGCCAAGTGACAATTACTGCCTAAGGTGAGTGATGTCGAGGCAGTGGAATATGGGATGTTGTCTTGTGAAAATGAACAGTGTGTACATGTGTGTCTTTGTGTGCATGTGTGCATCTGCAAGAGAGAGTGGGAAATGGGAAGGGGCTGTGCGTTGCCAAACAACAAAAAGACAAAGTGAGAGGAAGATGGTGTTTGCTGAAGATAGATGAGTGTGAAAATCTGAAGCGATGGAGAAATGTGGAGTGAGATAGAGGAGACAGGAGGAAGGCCGGCAGTGACTTGGGCTGGTTAATGACTTCGCCAGAAGGTCACAGACAATGTTGACATGGCTGGGTGGAGTACGTATTGACGCGTGACTGCGTCAGGCACTGACAAATCAGCCATGCCCTCTTACAATGAAAAAGAAAAAAATCTTTCAAATTGATTGTAGCGAGCTGATTGGGACTAGGCAGGCATGCAATGACTGACACGCACAGGAGGTCAGTGAAATTAAATATGGATACATGACAGCAACACAACTGGAAAAAAACCTCTTGTGAACACAACATGAATCACAAGAGGTTTTACACCAAAAGAACTTGATGAGACAAAATTTCTTACAACAGTTTGGTATCAAATAAGAGCGCTCACATCAGCTAGTCTGTCTCACTATACCCAACCTGCATGGCCATCAAATATCAAAAACTAACTTGCATCACAAAGGAAAACCTGCACTACATTATTGTTGCATCTGGAATCTTATTTCTCCTTGTCTCAGCACTGTATTGTTTTTCGTGTGTGTGTGTGTTGTGGGATTTCAGGCCTCAGGGATTTCATAGGAAGTCATTGTTCCACAAGCCAGTGGTCAGTCATCGCCAGTCATTGTGACACGGGCAGAATTGTGTTGCGTGAGCCATTATTTATAATAAGAGGGCATTCTGCTTACGTAAGCCACAAGGTCATGTTGTTCAGCTGATGAGTGGATTCAATAGTCTATTGCGTCACATCATCATGATTGCTGATAACATTTATTGACTCCAAAAACACAGTTGTCACTACCACTGATTTTTAAACATTGTTTAAATTCTGAAACTGTCAGGGTTTTTTTTTATATTCTGCATTAGTTTTGTTTTCACGTCTACTGCACCTAAACGCCGGAAGCACAACACAATTCAACAAATGCAAAATGAGATGTTAATGATAAAATCCAGTGCTTCCTCTTTAAATATTTGTATATGAGGTTTTAAACATATATATTTGTCATTTTTGATATGCTGTGATAATTTTCCCAGCAAAAACCTTGATTGCTTTTAGTTTTCCGCTAGCCTCTGACATCCCTTGTTAGTTTTTGATCTTACATGAGAAGAACAGGAATGCATTTGACCTCCAGAAGGAAGAGCTCTCCACAAGAGAATCTCTCCCTGCTGGTTTAGCCTCCACCAAGGATGAGGACATTGCAGAATCATCAGTATATGATATGCTATGTCACTGTTGATGTTGTTTGAACGGCAGTTTTGTGTAAAGCCGCCGCCTTGTTTGTACTGTGCTTTTGAAATGTGACTCGTGTCACTGGGGGGTCAAAGGTAACAGCGAAGGACCTCTGACTGGGATGAGGCCAAGAGGCTTTGAAGATGCTGTGGCATGCAGCACTTTGCTCCTTGTTTAACATCTGCAGTGATTCTCTTGCAGGCAAATTTCGCGAGAAAGCATCTATCCTTCACAAGATTGCTAAGAAAAAATGCCAAGTGGAGGACAGTGAGAAGGCCAATGGAGTAGCAAGCTGTTCAGGTAAAACGTCTTGGCTAGTTTATGCTCCTTAGATGTTCGAAGACTAGTATGACATTTTTGGACATGTGCATGTTTAACACTTTTTTACACAACCATTTCTGTTAATTACACTTTTTAATTGTTTGGGAGCTGAGGATACTAGTTACTAATAAGAATATTTGCCCATTGTTGCTGGATATAAGACTTCAGCTGGTCAACAGTCTGTGGTCGCCATTGCCTGATTCTCTTTTTCATGATGCACTATACATTTTCAAAAGTAAACAGAGCTGGACTGCAGACAGGCCTACAAACCCAGGCTATTGTACCACAAGCAGAATGAGGCGGCTGAAATATCCACCGACTTTCTGAGGAAAAGACTTGACAGCCATGACAGCAGCATATGTTTCTGTAAAATCCCAATATACACCACCTTTTTTAATGGTACCTTCACACATATGCAAGTCATCATGGTAGCATGATGGTTTCTCATGCACCTCTGCCTGAGGTCTCAAAGGTCACACACATTCAAACGGGGGTTTACGGTCTGGGCCACATGTTGGATGACCACATTACAGCACATATGAAAATGAGTCAGAGGAAATATTATAACATTTTGTGGAGGATATATTGTGACACAACCCGACTCCTTTACAATCTGTGCAGCATACAGCACACTTTGAATCAAATAAGGGAAAAATGTCACCCAAAACAACCCTTAAGGAAAAGTAGTGTCTCCATGTTTAACTAATCCAACTGTCTTCTGGCTTTACCCAAATTTAGTGCAGAAGTATGAGGGAGATATCAATCTTTTCAGCCAGCTCATGGCAAGAAAGCGAATAAGCATATTTTCCAGAATGTCAAACTGCACCTTTAATTAAATATTTGCTTATCATTCACAAAGATCAATTTGATATATTCCTCTTATTTGTGTGGTATGCCCACTTAAATCTGATGTTAAACAAGCATGACATTATCAAGAACTGCCAAATTGATTGCAAATGTTGTCTTCGAGCAGTATTTAAATCAATCACAGTCACTGCCAAGTGTAATTTATGTGTTTTTCACTTCAAAGAGCACAGGACCAAAGGATAAACAGGAGGCCAGAGGAGGTGCTTTCATCACACAGTGTAGTCAGAGCAGCAGAATCAAAGCGAGCCATAGATATTTAGCAACAAGGCAAAATTAATGCTAACAGTGCAGCATTAACATATTACCATCTTAATCAAAATGCATGACTGGTAGTTATCACAGCCCAGTTTACTTTTCCGGCTTCACATATCTTAAAATGAGTTTGTGGTGTTTGTAGTAAGAAAAATAAATGTACTGTTAGTGAATGATGCATGTGATGTGATTCATATCCCATTTTTATCTGTAATATCACAGCATTCAAGCGAGAGATTTAGGGACGATAGTCGTTCAAGTCACATTATCGGTCTGAGAATTTGTCTAATTGTGTCACAACCACACTTGGATTAAAGCTATTTCCACAGCAATTATAGGTTTATGATCTGATTACATGGCTTTCGGCTCTTTGTGCTTTAATAAGGGCTGTTAAGTAAGTCTGGCCTCAAATGAAATGGAGTCAGCCACCAGGAAATGATGAGAGAAAAAGGACAAGTCTCAAAACATGGATGTGGATGTGTTATTTGGATTTATTACAAAATGGAAATATTAATGGAATAGACATTATGTACATGTTGAACATCTTTTATATGGACCTGAAGTTGTTCTCAAAAGACAGTGAGATTGCTTAAATCACAGTGCTACAGACTGTGTCATTGTGGCCAAGTGAGACCAGCCAATGAATTGGTGCTAAAGTCAGTCAGTTAATCAAAGTTTTTTTCGATACACTTTGTGCCTAGAAGGTTGAAAAGGGTTAACTACTCAACACTGCTGAGATGCCATCTCTCACCTCCCTCCACGTCACAACAACTAACACTTTCGTGTCTATTTGAGGCAGTAACAGCTGGTGTTCCTCTAAATTCTTTTCACTTGAATTATTCTTAAAACTTCCCACAGATAAGAACCTTCCAAACAGCTCCAGCGTGGAAGTGGAAGTGACACCACCCATGAATGGAACAGCAGGGCAAGAGGGGGAGGCGGTAAGTACACAAACATGTACACACAACAGCTATGGAAGAAACTGTATCGTATCCATGTTTCTTTCTGTCCAGAATATCCCCTGTCCAACTAACTGTGTCACGTTATGAAAAGGCAACAACATCAAAGTTAAAGAGCTGTTTATCAATATTTTACGCCTCTCACCCATGTCTGTGTCCCACCTTGAGTGTGATTGATGCAAAGGTTGCTCCAACTATGGCACGGGTCACTGCTGCTGATAATTTCCCAGCATGCATTCAGGCTAGTTCCTCCATCTTCAGCCAGACCTGCCAAAGACCCGCCTACTCCCACTGAGTTCTGTAATCACACTCCTCACTCACCTGCTGCTCCCTACCACTGGGTGCTCGAAACGAACACACTCACACACTCACACACACGCCTCAACACAAAAACACACAGTGTTTGATGCGAAGCCAGGCAAAGAGAGCTCGAGGATGGCACCTGCCGCAGTTGTTCTGGCATGAGCAATGATGGTGGGACCCAGCAACCAGCCAGGTCAGCAGACGGTCCTTGGATAAGAGGGCAGCGATTCAAAGTTGCACACTGAGAGGGAAGCATGCGGAATAGTTGGGCGTGCTGGTCATTACATTGCCATGACCAAGAGTAACCCCAAGATGGACTGAACCCTGCTAGATGGAGCAAAAAGTTGAAAAGTTTTCATCTTGGTCATGGAGGATGATGATGAAATATTGTCTACAAGCTACTAACTTGTAGTGTGTAAACTGATCAGTCACTCATTGTTTTGGTGATTTGCAAAGGCTTTGCAAATAAACTGTAATGTGGCTTTTACGGTTTACAAAGATCTCCACAATAGTGTAAGAACAGATTTTAATCTTAACCAGTCCTCATTTGAATCAAAGGCTAGTCTATGAATTATATTGTTCTAGTATAATGTGTTGTTAAGACTAAAAATCCATCCATTTTCCTAACCGCTTGTCCTCGTAAGGGTCGCGGGAGTGCTGGAGCCTATCCCAGCTGTCATTGGGCGAGAGGCGGGGTACACCCTGGACAGGTCGCCAGTCTATCACAGAGCCAACATGTAGAGACAAACAACCTTGCACACTCACATTCACACTTGCGGACAATTTACAGTCACCAATCAACCTAACATGCACGTCTTTGGATGGTGGGAGGAAGCCGGAGTATCCGGAGAAAACCCACGCAGAGACGGGGAGAACATGCAAACTCCACACAGAAAGGCACCCGGCCTGGGTTTTATTATTTGTAAAAATCCATGGATAATGTCAGAATGTATTTGTAAAATTTGAACAGATTTCTGGCACGTGAAGTGAGATTTGTATACAGGTACCCCATAGAGATGGCAAATGTTCCTCAGAACCCCTGCAGTGTACTCAAAACAACTCAACTGATAATGGAAACTGGAACCAGAGCTGTAGACAGAAGAGACAGTGTAAAATATTACAATAAAGCTGAGCTCTGATTTGCAAGATGACTGTGAATGCATTGATCTATTCCATTGCACCAAATTGTTTCAGATTAATCTCTCACTCTTGGTTTAACAATAGTTACTGATGAAACTGTCATTACCCCCCTCCAGTTGAAAGCATTTGCTTCTGTAAAAGCAAAGGAAATGCAGACTCTTTAAGACATTATTTTATACTCTCTTCAAAACCTAACTTTTGAGGTGAAGATGAATAACCTGATAGATGGGATATAGAAACACCCTTTGCAGATGGTGATTCACAGAATTTGGAAGAGCTGAACACTTATTGGCATGCCTAATTCACACATGCTGCTATTTTTAGAGGTCTGTCCCACAGTGCACCTGTCTGTGTCAGCCAGGAAGTAGCTGGAAACAGCTCACACCTTCATATGCCGCCAGAGGCCCCGTCATACTAATTGTTCAATTCCTCCTGGATGCTTTGGCAGTCAAGACTGGGGAATAAGGGGATGGTTAAGGTCAAATTAAAATCTGCAGCAGACTTTTAGCAGTTTCTTGGCACATTTGTTGTTTAAACTCTTGAATCTGAAAACTATGGTGGCAGAAAACTTCATAGATTGTCATGTTTTCTGAATACCCAACATTGAAGGGTATTTTTTTTTTTTTTACTAAAAGCAATGTTGTAAAGTTTATGTATGTATGTGTAGTATACAGGCAGCTGATGCTAATTTTCTTTAATGTTATTATTTTTCTTTCTTGTAAAATGAATGATAAGCATATTCAGTCAATGCCTCCCAACAAATTGTCTTTCTATGAAAACTTTTTCATGAGTTCTACTTTCAGGACACATAGTGAATATTTATGAGGCTTTAAAGTACCTAATCACTTCTTTAAATAACATACTGGGAAACTAAATGAAATACTAACCTACAGGATCTTATGACTCATCCTAACTATTCTGTCACAACTAAAATAATTAGTTATAATAATAATAATTTGATCAAAAGTTAGTTAGATATTCACATCAGTAGCATCTGATGTGAATATCTGACTGCTTTTCTTTTTCCAGAATAGTATAAGAATTTCACATGCAGATGGAGCTTCTGTGTCAAAAATAAATAAATAAATCCAAATAGCAGATGCTGATTATAACACTATGGCAGCTGTTGCAGTAGTACATCAATAAAGAGTTGTGTTCCAATAAGATCTAATCTATCATAAGAAATGTGGCACTGCTATCAGTCAAGCTAAGCTATTAAAAGAAAGTAGTGTAGTTAGGTGAAGAAGATTAGATAAAATTAAGTGTGTAGAAAAAAAAAACAAATGTTTTTGAGTTTCTTCACAAAAGCACTTAGTTTAAGTGTAATTGTTCAAGAGGATGAGCTTTGGAAAAGCTACAAAGTAGTTTGACATACAGGAGCTATTTTTCCGTTTTATTATACTAAAAGTTACATCAACAAAGTAATGCATAATGTTTGCCGCCTCTTTGTTGATATGATTATGAACGTTTTTTAACCATTAACAGCGCTTGTATCTTTGTTGCCTCACACCAGGAGCCAGTAAGTATGGTTCCCTCCAGGAGAAAAAAAAATCACAAATGCCACGCTTCCCCTCGCAGCTCTGCGGTGCCTGGTAAAAGTCATTGCCTTTAAGCTCAGAGGTGGCAGTGTTGCCAACTGAGGCACCACAGGGCAGGAAAGGCCCCTAAGGGGCTGGCATTTGGGAACCAAGTCAGCGTAGGGAACACCAGCTCTATGGGGTACTTTAGCACATATCCATGAAAGTGCTCCAGAACAGACTGCAATACAATAGTTTATATTGCATTATTAATAATGATCCTTATATAATATCCATATACAGTATAGTATATGGATATTATTATCTGGCAAACACTGTAGTCGATACATTAAAACACGAATGAAAGAGTCTCATTTCTTTACATCTTTGAAAAGCACTTGATTTTGTTGAGAATCTTTACAAAGCCTCAGGTTTTTGGTTTTAGGCCTTCTAACAGATAACAATGCAGCCATCTGGACACGGAGAGCAGGAGAAATCAGAATGCTAAGCATAAGTGATACAACCGCTGCCTTTTGTTTGCGGCTCTGATTACCAAGGTTACCAGGCAATGCTCAACAGCAGTAGCTGCCACAGCAGGATGAGCTCCATATGATTCATGGCTCATGCAGTTGCCATCTTTAAAGACTTCTGCTTCACTCTCTGAGCTTTTTTAACTGAGGTGATTAATGCTTTTTTACTTAGCAACATCTGTCATTAACATCTGTGCTTCTGTATATTTCCTTCCTACCATATGTGCTTTGCACCCTTGCTATCACTCTCAAAGGGGCAAGAAGCAGATTCTAGGTCATCTGTGTTTTTTGCTCAGATCTGCATGTATGCACCTGTCCCCTACGGCTCCTCTATAATTGGATAGAAAAGGACCCGAGACATTATTTCACCTTCAGAAGGCTTTGTTGTAATATTTAAGTTCACTTGTAGCAGAATGTGCGTTTGTAAATGCGGACAGACAAATGAAACGATAATTTATCTTTCCACCTGCCAGCGCCTTAGTATGTGTCATATGAATGGTGACAGCTGATTTAATGGTGATCCACAGAGAGGTGACAGTCTTTGGCTCACTTGGCATTCCAGTGCCAGGTCCAATCAGACCTCGGCAGTTAGCAGTGATGAGCCCCTGATGACTGGAGAGTCAGAGCCCTTTAGGCTTGGCACAGTCTCCCAAATCACAGTCATCAGACTCCTCAGTCTTAAGGTCACTGCAGAGCAAAGGTACATGCACGTCCATGTCCTGCCATCACTTTCTGCACACCTCTGTGCTGTCTTCTCCACCTTGAAGGGTTTGTGTTAGAAGACTACTGCTGCCTCTCGGGATAGTTGCTATGGAGAGGTGTATCCTGATGAGACTAGTTATCAAGCTAAAGGAGACGCTTAGATTGAAACGAATATTTGTACTCATTTAGGTACACCAGTGCTTTGCTTCATGCTTACCTGATTTATTCCCGAATGGTAAATTAAATTATGTGGAAACCCTAAATATTTTAAGGGGTGTTGCTCCTTCTGATAAATGTTTTGTATCCTTTTTCTCCTTCCATGTTTTTTTTTTTCTTTCTTTGTCTCCCCTCAGGCTCAGGCTGAGGATGAGGAGGAAGAGGACCAGCCTCTGAGCCTGTCCTGGCCTGAATCCAACCGCAAGCGCTTCACCTACCTCTTAATCATTCCTATTGTCCTCCCCCTGTGGCTAACGCTGCCTGATGTCAGGAAACCGGTGTGTGTTCTGTGCATGAGGAACAGATTGAGACAAAAGACAGCAGCATCTGGACAAGTGTAAAGCTAAATTGACTCTTCACTATTGGTTTTCCTTGTCTTTCAGTCATCAAAGAAGTTCTTCCCCATCACCTTCCTGGGTGCCATCGGCTGGATTGCTGCCTTCTCGTACCTAATGGTGTGGTGGGCTCACCAGGTAGAACTATTTCTCAGGACATAGTAAAAATAACTGAATGTTACGTGATCCTGCCAGCAGTCCAGCAACTATAATAATAATTTCATATGAGCATAATCCTTGTAAAAAAACAAAGAGGCAGTAATATTTTCTCTCAATTTCCTATTCTTGACATTTAAAATGAAACCATATTCTATAATCCACCCATTCATAAACAATTATAGCTGTCTTATTCAAAACAAAAAGATTATGAGGGCTGGAGTTTTGTCACCTCCATCAGCTCCAAAGCATCACAAGGAAATTAAAAATAGCTGGAACAAAAGATTAGGTTTTATTTACCCCAAAGCTTAGTTTCTTTTTTTTTTTCTTTTCTGCAGGTTGGAGAGACCATTGGGATTACAGAGGAGATTATGGGCCTGACTATATTAGCAGCTGGAACCTCCATCCCTGACCTCATCACCAGTGTTATTGTGGCACGCAAGGGGCTGGGTGATATGGCTGTATCCAGCTCAGTAGGCTCTAACATCTTCGACATTACTGTTGGGTACGTGCACCATCTAAGCATTTGAGTCTGTGCAGGGTCGGGCATTTATAACTATTTTGTTTATGATCACGACACTCCTGAACTCTGACATGTATATGATGAAGTGTTAAGTTAGATGGTTAAGTGTTTCACACTAGTTTTTTTTTCCTTTGTAGTATCTGCAGTCAGAAATATTTATAGTTAAGCATCAGAGTTCAACTGTTTATAGCAAAACCACAACACTAGACTGTATCATAGATGAGCTAGCCATTTAGTGCTTAAATCACATTCCCCATAGTATCTGGTATTTACATTATTAATAACAATATGATATAGCAACAACAGCTGTGTATAGACTCCAAAGTTGTATAACAAGTTGGCAGTCAGCATATGCCCTTAATACCTTAACTATAACTCCCACATATTATATATCACTGTAGCAAGGTGAGAAGTTAAACCACTTTGGTTCAGCAAAAAGGGGATTCTCAGCTGCTGCCTAGTTGCTCTTTTATTTGGTGTTACTTACAGATTTATTGTTGTCATATTGCATGTCATATTATCTGCACATTACATTATGCGCTGCTGAGTGTGAGCAACCAGATATCAGGAAAAACAAGAGGGTCATTTCCTACATTCTTTACAATATATTACTGACTTTTAGTAGTTCATTTGATGAAAGAAGGTCCTATAGCAACCGTCAAGAGAAGCATGTAATGTTTGTTTGTGTATTTGCAGGCTGCCGTTCCCCTGGCTCCTGTGGTCATTGTTCAGTGGGCTGAAACCAGTGCAAGTCAGCTCCAACGGCCTCTTCTGTGCCATCGTGCTTCTCTTCATCATGCTCCTCTTCGTCATCATCTCCATCGCCGCCTGCAAGTGGCGCATGAGCAAGCTGCTCGGCTCCATCATGTTCATGCTGTACTTCGTTTTCCTGGTGGTCAGCGTCATGCTGGAGGACAAGGTCATTACCTGTCCGGTGTCCATCTGAGGACCTTTGAGGACGTACATTCTCTCCCTCGACACCACTACAACCATCCGTAGCATCTGCCATCACTCTCTGACCCTTGAGATCCGTTACCCCAAGAATAAAAGAAAAACGAGGAGAACTGCACAAGAGGATATATATAAAAATGACAAAATATGGATGGTGGCAGTGAGCAGTTAAACCATCAAGACTGGTTTCACATCTAATCTGAGTGGATTTTTATTTAATATGATTATTAAATTGGAAGGTAATGGGGGTTATGGGTGTATCAGCCAAATACAGAAACATTATGCATGCCCTTAGTGTCATTAGATGAGCTGCAATCAAGACTACGCCTGGTAGATTGGAGAATGACTCCACCTATAAACTTTTGGGTGGAAAATGCACTATATGAAACTCTTTAACAATAAATGCAGTGACTGAGCTGAAATTATGAGAAAATATGAACTAGTTTACCAGACTGAGACACTGTCACCATAAGTGAACAGAAATTTCTGGATGAGGAAATGGAAAACTGTGTGAATGAAGATTTAGTTCTAAGCGCGTTTCCTGTCTGATGATGCTGAGCGAAAAGACCCTTCTGTCGCTTTGCACCTGAGCAACGAGGAATGAAAGACTCTTGCTGGGCAGATGAACTTCTTTGTTCTTTCTTTTCCTTTTTTTCAAATTCATCTTTGCTCAGTCCGAGTGATGAGTTTTTGCTTCCCCTCTTCCCTGCCGCATGTCATTCTTCACAGCTAAATGTCGCTTTCACAGGATTCTTCTTTTTTTATTTTTTGATTCATGAATAAATAGAAGTAGCAGTAGGTGTACTGTAGCAGTATTAGCTGACATAGAGCTTTTTCTTCTTTTGCCACTGAACACATGTTCTGATTGTACAGAGTTTTTCATGTGTCATATGCATTGACTGACAGAAAAAGAAGTTTAGCCTCTCAAAATATATGCTAGCCTTCAATATCTTGGAAAAGAGCATGAGTACTGTAGGCCCATTAAAGTTCCATAATGAATCACTGTCAAAAATATAACACTTGAGAAGAACTTAACAGTGTTTAGGCGTCATGGTTGATATAGATTAGTCTATGTGCAGTGCTTTGTTCACGGTAGAACTAGGCTCAACTCACCTGCTAGTCGAGCTCCTGGGGTAGTAGTGTCAAGGAGTCAACTGCATGAAAAAAAGACACTTGGAGGTGAATAATACCAATCAGTTTAAGAAATTGTATACCAAAATGTATACTTTTTCGACCATGTTTCATATAACTTCTAAATGCAAACCAGTGCTCAGTCTCTATGTAGAAAATGCCAACATGTATGTGTCTATCAAACTTGTGCGATTTCTAATCAAAGGTGCTTTAGTGTGCATGTGTGCAATCTGCATTTCAAGTCATCACACAATGACCATTCCTTAAATTTATCTATGAATAGTGGTTATACTACCAGTATTTTGCAACTACCTGCAAAAAAAGTATACACCAATATTGTGTTTTATACTGGAAATAGAAATTATACTCACAGTCTCTCTTTAAGCTGCATAGAATGTGGAAACCACAGATTTAATAGCAATATACTGTGTGTCGTCGTTGAGTCCCATCCCCCCATGTGAAGGTCCCCCACTGTCCTTCCTGTCCTACATGGTCTGAAACCCCCCCGCCCCCGCTCTGTAAGAAGTGGGCGACCATTTCTCCTAAAACTGACGCAGTCCTGTTAGAGCTGACCAGAAATACCCGCTTTACCTCAACACAGCCTTTGTACAGCAGCTTAGTAGGAATTAACTGTAAAATAATAGTAATGAATGTGTGAGGAAAAAATGCATGCAGGGACTTTGGGCTGGTTACCCACTGACTGTACAGCTGAGCTTAGACCAACTATATATGTTCACTGTTATGCATCCAGTCACAGAGAAACACCAAGAACTCGTTGGTTTTTTATTTATTTTTTTCCAAGAACTAAAAGGTTCACACATGTATTTTATTCACTTTTCTTTCTTAAATCTTTGTAACAGAGGATGGAAAAAGACCCTGATGCTGTGTGCTGGTGGCCCTTTATTATCATGGTATTATTGTGTTGAAAAAGTAACACAACAGCATTATTCAGCATCTCATCAGCAAACATTAAACTGTAAAATGCCCAATCAATTTACATGTCTCCACGATTTCTGACGTTTTGTACATGGTGCAAAAGCACAGGAGAAGTAAAAGTATGATTCCCGCATTAACCAAAATCATATGTTAAACTGTTGTTTTGTATATTTCCTTGAACAATTCTACCACCCAGGTTTAGCATGACAAAAAGAGTCAAATCAGTTCTCTATGATGACTCATGTACTTCATGAAGTTCTTCTGTGAACATCTGACCATTAAACTCTTCCCTCTGAGCACCCACACACTCCCACTAAAACAGTCACCCCTCGCTTTAAGAGTAGTTTGAGAGAGAGAACACACTTATTCACAAGATTGCAACCACTCTTAATCCTGTTTCATACCTTTGATGCTAGAGCCAACACATGATTATCTTAGTGTAGCTCAAAAGCAAGTAACAGCTAGCCTAGCTCCTAGGCAACAAAATTGGCTTACCAGTACAAATTAAAACGTTGTGTCTTGTTTGTTTAATACACACAAAAACTGTAAATTGTGCTAAATCACTGAGCTAACCATTTGTTTGAGGTAGCTTCATATTTACCACACAGGTGTGGGAGTGGTATGAATCTTCTCATCCAACTCTCAGCATATTCTCCCATATTTAAAACTCCTCCTCTTAGGACAACACACAATGCTTCACTTGACATTTTTAAAGGTGAAGAAACAAACATAAAGATAAAATCTAATCACTTTAGCATACAGTATGAGCTTGGCGTCGATTGTAGTTTATTGTGGGTAAGAGATGATAAAAGTTGACCACTAATGAACATTCTTGCACTGTAAATGTTTTATTTTCTTGGTGTTAATGTAAGATTTATTTAAGGTGTACATATATACAGATACAAAATAACCATATAATCTTTATGTGTAAAAGAAATCGGTCTCTGTAAAAACACAAAGTATATAACAAAAGTATATAATAAAGCTAATAAAGATGATGATTCAAATATGACATAATGTGTTTGTTGGTTTTACATTGCTGTCTATACTCATTAAAGCTTATTACATTTTGGAAACACTTTAATTTAGCAACTCTATTCAACATTTATAACACAAAAGGTAGTTGATTACTCCACATTTCCAGCAAACATAGACATTTTACGTACTTTGAGGGTACCTTAACAAGAATAATCAATGATCTGTTCACGTGTTATGAAATTTAACTATACTGGCAGCTTAGTTTTAAACAAGCTCTGGTTGTATAACAAAACCTTCAGTTTAGAAGCTTCCTTTAAGGCTTGGATTTGTTTTAAATAAAGGGCAATTGCAGTTTTTGCACATGAAATTTAGCTTTACTCATCATGCAGGGTATAGCTCAGTTTTCTTTGGAAACGAACTGTGGCTCTAGAGGTTTTTTTTTTATATAATAACCCTGATGATGTCACCTGAGTTATAGAGGCTTAAGCCTGAGATGCAACTTAAATCCATTAACTTAAAATAAAGGGAAATAATTTAAAACAAGAAAAAAAAATCCTTTGTAAGTTTAACGTAAGTAGCTAAATGACTGCAGTAATTTCTTGAATCTGTCTCCTCCTCTAATACTCCTGCCTATAACTTGCACCTATTTAGACTGTTTCACCAACTGAGCTAAAACAAATGAGCCAACTGTCTTTCTTGTTTGTTTTGTAATATTTAACTTGTCTTAACTAAAACAGTTGTCAGCTTGTACCTTCTTGAGCTCTGGTCTGAACAACGAACCTATGTTTTTACTTGTTAGGGCGCAATCTCTTACAACACATGATTAATCTCAAAATGTTTTACATTACATGTAATTCACTACTCCTCAACACTGGTTTTTTGCACAACTTACACACTGATATGTGTGTATGTTTTTCTCCAGTTGTAGAGCTTCATTTGCAAATTATGATTGTCGTGAAAGGGTCACATTGTAGAATTTGACAATTATTATAGATGATCTTCTTAATTTGTGAGGTTCCTCAAAAACCTTTTTTTGTAATAAAAAAGATCTGTTGATTTGTTTTTTTCAAGGTTGTCCTTCATAGTGGTTGCGCTTTATTTGCAAATGTATTTATATTGTAATTCCTTCTTTTTGTCTACTTTGAATTTAGCAGGAAAAAATCCTTATCACTTCCTGCAGATGTTAAATGAAAACACCCTGCTGTCACCCTACAAGCCTCTTAGATTTTTCCATTGTCTGCTGTTAATCTCAGTTTCCACAGAGAAAGAATTTTTAGTTGCATTTGTACTTTGTATAAATTCTTCAGAAAAATAATCTCATACAGAGCTCAGCTCTGTAAAACAGAAGAAAACATCCTTAGTACTGTGTTTCATCTCTGGTTAAGGGCAGTGTTTAGGAGTGCCCTCGCGTATAGACAAGGATGAGGTGTGGGGCTCCCTCTTGTGAGCAAACCCTGACACTTCAATATTGCTTAGAGCAACAATGACGCATTCATCACTTTGAGTCCTGACTATCCACCCACACAAAGTTGTCTTCAGGTAGGTAACAGCAGTTTCTAATGAACTACAGTACTTTAGTCTTTCCATAGAAAGACTCTTTCATAGTTTTCCAAGTACCTCTTTATTTATAGACTGTTGTTTTCCTAAAATTAACTGGAAATAGATACAGAATGAGTCAAACTTTGTTGGTTCTCCAAAGAAGACAAATGTATATTTTTAGAAAAAAATATATGATGATAGTTTATTCTATTGAGTTCATAGAAATATTTTTCCACTGTGTGACGGAACCTTGAGTCAGTGGTTATCAGGTTTATCAGCAACACTTTTTTTAATTCTTTGTTTGCGCCACTGATGCTCAATGGGCAGCTTGGGGCAAAAATTAAGTGTTTTAAATGTCAATGGACATAGCACTTAACAGCCCCTATGACATAGCATCAGAACCATCTTATCAAGGTACTGATAATGTACTGGTTTTGGAAAAGGAGCAATTTGACACTCAACGTCAAAGGAACTATAGCATGTGGGTGAAAAAGCTTGATAAGACAAGCATGAAATTCCTCACAGTACGGTTAGCAGTCTTTGATGGTGGGACCCATTCCAAAAGTCTCCTTTGTTAAAGTAATTCATGAGGAGACACAGAAATCCCCCAGTGTTTCCTGCTAATTGGACTAAGATACATCCTCAGAGGTTCCCACAACTTGATCCACAACAACTCTTTACATGCACATTTCTTAGAAACAGATTAACCTAGATTACAGTCTGTCTGCAATTTTCTGCAAGGACTTTCAAGACTCCATATAATTTTCCATAACACTATCTTTGATCTTTCCTCAGAAGTGTATTTCAGTTTTCCAGGTCTTCCCAGATTTTTCACTGTAATCCTGATGACTGCCTCATATTCGCTGGAAACTTATCCTGCCTGTCTCTATCCACTGCTAGCAGCTGCAGTGATTCAAGCTGAATCATCACTGGGGGAACTTTCACTCTGCTAATATACTGTACACTTAACCTACTTCCAGTTTGAGTGTATAAAGAGCTATATCATCAGCATTTCCCCAGAGAGAAGTTGTTCCAATTACTGCTCTGACAGCTATATTTAGACCACAGCTATTTAAATGGCATTTTCTTTCAAAAAGCATTCTTTCTTTTTATGGATATACATGAAGACGTGATAATATGGTAAGTAATTTTAAAAAAGAGCATTTTCTAAGTGTTGTTTAGCATTGTGTGAGGGTTACAGTAACTAAAATTCACAGTATAGTAGTAACACATGTTGATGTTTGAACAAAATTAAGTTATTATGTGGCCAGTCAGCAACTGGGACCACATGCAAATAGGCTAATGAAAATAAAATCAGAGTTAACATTAATATAAATTTATACTCCAGAACTAAAGAACAATCATTTACTTGCTTGAGCTAAGATGACTGAAAGCACATGGTTGGGAATCATCTCTTTCTGTAGACAGTCTGCGAATGAGATGCTCTAACTAAATGTCAAAATACAACTAAGATTGCAAAATATATGAAATAACCAATATCTAAATCATTAGTATTTTGTATTTTTCTAAAAGCTAATAAGCTTTAAGCTATAAGCTACTTGATTTAATTATACATACATGCCTGTGTGTATTATTATTGTATTATTATTATTATTATTATACATTATATAATTTAATATACACATTATATACATATGTGTGTCCTGGTAGTGGTGAGGCTGCTATATGTAATTTCTGCTTTAAAGCTCATCTACTTATATCTTTTTTACATCCTTCTATAGTGGGTTCAGAAGTATGCTCATTAAGGCTTTTTCACAGCATTTGACTTTATATCAATTGTCAAGGTTAATAATAGCTCCAATTCCATTCTGTTCCAGGAATATAGTTAATGGCAGCAAGTCAGCATGCACAGTACCAGGATCCTAAAACTGAAGCAGCTAAATTTATTATTATTATTAATCATTAATCACACTGTTCACACCTAGTTTTTGTCATGTCAAAATATCTCATGTCTGTGATTTTCATGTCAATCTCTGTAGTTGTTTCACTTCAGTGTTTGTTATTTGTCGTTTCACTTCAACAATGTTTGTAAATTTTTTGGTGTGGGTAACGTTGGTGTCAGTGGTGTAGTTTAAAGACAGCAGTATACACTATTATTAGTTAAAGCAAACTGATGCATTTAATAGCAGTTGTGAAAAGTAGCTACATGTACAAAATTCAGTTATTAAACACACATTTGAAGTACTGATACTTTAATATTCACTTCATGCCACTGTGTACTTCACTACAGCAGATTTAACTACATCACATGTGAAGAGGGTAAAATTAGTGATTCCCCAACCAACACCCACATTTAAATGCTTCAGTGCTAATTAATCAATAATTGTGTGTAATACATTTATTAAAACAATGTAAATAAGTAACATTTGCTGAGCCTTTACTGTAATCGAGTATTAATAGACTGTCACTTTCTGCTTTTACCTAAAATGAGCTTGAAAACTTCCATCACTGATATATAATAATACCTTTAATAGCCTTTAATGACCTTTGTTGATCTTTGTTGATCTTCAGTATTACTGGCATTTCCGTAATGATATTCACATATTGTTTTTATTTTATGGTATTTGTGTTCTGTTACTAGTTATAATAACATTTAAAGTATCATCTGTTTTTGACAGAATAAGCACAAAAAGGTATGTATAGTTGGTCTGGGATATAACCAGACTTTGAATATTTTGGCACATGAAACAAATATTTTCATTATCATCTGTTTTAGACAGACGTCTTTAAAAGCCCTGTTTCCCTTTACACTAAGCCTCAAAACTAACATGCTGCAGAGTAATTATTAGAGTATTTTTAGAATATTTTTAGAAGTTTTTTCTAATTCTCTGATTTATATTTTTTCTTATTTCGGCCTATCTTTCTATGTTTAATTGCATATAAAATAATGTTACATTTTTTATTCTCTGATTTCTAATTTATCTAATTTTTCCTTACATATTTTTTCTTGCATAAATTATTTA
>JAUMHL010000011.1:3783095-3801439 GCA_032362345.1 Sandelia bainsii
GAGCACATCTTTTACAGGCATTCCATCCATGATGTCACATTAAATTAAATTTAATAAAATAATTAAAATAAAGACTGTATTTGAAACCTGGGCAAGGAGATTAAACCCTCTGGTAATAATGTGGTAGTATTTTGCCTATTAGAGTTTTCAGAAGAAAAGAAGAATTTTAGTAAAAAATAAAGTTTACTTTGACTTTGAGATTCAACTTGGCCATAAAAGTTAGCGGGGTGGAGTTATTTGTGAGTGTTTGTCCAGGGGGCATTTATCTTTTGTATTATCTAAGATAATATTGAAATCCCATCTTAATAAGGTAGCTGTTGTATAACCAGCTTATTTTCAATTGTATGCAGAAGATCATTCAAGTTTGCTCCATAAATATTTGTACATATGAAGATTGACACATTATACTGAAATACTTGACAAATGAAATGTCCAGCTGGATCACAATCAGTTGAATCTGTTTTGTAAAGTTACATCAGTTGTACAGACAGACCTTCAGAAAGTGAAATCTTTGTAAACTAAAAATGGCTGCAAAATTATTTTTACTTTTCTTTTCATCATATTACATAGCCCCCTAACATTGAAAATACTCAATGATTTTCCACAAAACTGTGACCTGCGCAGTAAAAGTTAGATGACGTAAGTGCTGGTCACATGATGCGGTCATGTAACTGCGTGATGTCGTTCGTTGCGTGCTCTGCTTCCTGGCTGCTGCTTCGTGTGTTCGTACCTGTTGAAACTTTGGAGGCAGTTTGACAGTCTGAACACACACTGTGTCACCGGAGAAGCCGTGAGGTAAGGAAACAAATAACTGTCTTCTAGCCCAGATCCTCAGCTGCGCGCTCCTGTTTTTCGGACGGAAACGTTAGCTTAGCAGAGCTTCTAACAGCCTTTCTGCAAAGGGTCAGCAGCAGTATGTGGTAACAGTTTATCAAAGTGAAGCCATGCTTACAGCAAACTCAGTAGAGTAGAGGTTGTTCACAGTCTTTGTATTTAAAAAGGAGTTACAGGGATATTCTCTGCTTCTCCTGGTGCTCTGATGTTAAACCTTTGCTAAATAAATAAAGGTAATAAACTATAGGAATATGTAACAACATACTTAACTTCATTTGTCCAATAAATGAAAAATCTCAGACAAGCACTGTCCAGACAAAGACTGCAGCATTGTACAGCACAGAACAGTGCTTTGAATGACAGAGATAAAATGTCTAGGTTAGTTGTAACACAGACCTGCTGCTCTATAACATGATTATTTTGGACATTTAAACATTTATTTATTCATAAAAATGTAATTCCGTGTACAGATTTGGATATTTAAAAATCCAAAGTCTCCATTATATATAGGATAATACATATAAACCACAGTACTTGTATTGACAGGTGTCTTCCTCAGGCTAAGATCAGTAGGATTTCCAGTGCAAGCGAATAACTTGATGTACAGCCATTTTTACAGTACAGTTTAAAGGTTAAAATGGCTCCTCACAAAGTTAATATTGGACTGTGATTAAGTAACTCATCAGAGACACAATTAAAAATACAATAATAAAAGTTATTTAACATTTTATGTAGCAACATATTGATGATTAATTTGACTTTTATCTTCTCCCTTTAAAAAATACAATTGTCTGTTGAACTTTTCTCATCTCATTTATTTCTTGTCTTTACAGACTGACAGAAAACATGAGCAGTACAGATTAATTTGTGGTAAAAGAACCGTCAGCTACTGTATTAATAACATGTAGCTCTGTGTTTGACAGAGATGAACAGTGAAAACTTCACCCTGAGTGAGAAGATAGTGTTGCCCTCCTACGTTCGACAGGGCTCTCAGGCACGTCGTAGCCACGAGCAGCTCATCAGACTTTTACTGGAGCAGGTGAGGTGAGCGGCTGCCGTCAGGTTTCCTCAGAGTCACTGCAGATACAGCCTGTTTCATATTCTTAGCATGTGTGTTGCAGGGGAAATGTCCAGAAGAAGGATGGAGTGAGAGCACCATAGAGCTCTTCCTGAATGAGCTGGCTGTGATGGACAGCAATAACTTCCTGGGGAACTGTGGAGTAGGGGAGAGGGAAGGTCGGGTGGCGTCCAGCCTCGTGGCAAGACGACATTACAGGTTCAAGTCTGACATTAATATTTTTTTATCTATGATTCTCTATTTAATGTAATGCCCAAATTGTTGTAAAAGGTGTTTTTTTCTTCTCAGGACAAAAAACATTTAACTGAAGATCAACCTTCTAACTTTTTCTGGTGCTTTCAAATACAGCTGTGAATGGGTGTTTTTTTTTTTTTTTACATACTCTCAGATACAGGATGAGAAATATCAGATTTGTTTAGGGAGTTTAGGAAATTGTTTAATGGTTTGTGTTGTGACGTTCAGTTGTTTTATGTAGGTTGATCCATGGCATAGGTCGATCCGGTGACATTGCTGCTGTTCAGCCTAAAGCTGCAGGATCCAGTCTTCTGAACAAACTGACCAACTCAGTTGTGTTGGACATCTTGAAAATTGCAGGTGTGTATCATGTGTTATTATCTTAAAGGATCTCTCCAGTGATTGACTGTTTCACTTGCATAAGTTCAAGGGATTCAGAAGACTGATCAAAACCCCCAGAAACACAGGATCCCAGATTTCCCATAATGCAGCTCAGTCACATCTTTTATATCATCAGATGATCTGGTGACATCTAGGGCTGCAACGATTAGTCGACGTAATCGACGACATCGACTACAAAAAATTGTCGACACAGATTTTTTTATCGTCGACGCGTCATAAACAACCTTCAATGGAGGCTCTAGTCACAAAGAACCACATTGGTTTTTGTAACTGCAATGTCCT
The DNA here is from genome assembly GCA_032362345.1 of Sandelia bainsii. NCBI lineage: Eukaryota > Metazoa > Chordata > Actinopteri > Anabantiformes > Anabantidae > Sandelia > Sandelia bainsii. Next base: position 3,785,926 of record JAUMHL010000011.1, read on the forward strand.
ACATACATATCGTTTGTTATTGTTTGTGAAGACTGCACACAGTCCTACCAATGAAGAAGAACGTCTGAGGAGAAGAAGAATGTAGAGGAAAATAAACGTGGTTGCAATGGCAAGTCGGATAGAGGAGGGGGAAGGAGATGGAAAAAAATTGAGACAGAAACTTTCTGTGTGGGAGCACTTCACCAAAAAAGAAAAAAGAGTTGAATGCAGATTATGCAAAGTGGACTTTTCACAGCAGCACCACGGCGATATATGCATCTGAAACGCAAGCATCGTGGAGCTGTGATGCCGCCGTCTCTTGAGAGCTAACCACAGGTCGCAGGCATCTGAATAGTCAAGCATGAAATAATAGTGACTAATCGAAAAAAAACTTGAACGATTACACGACTACCAAAATAATCATTAGTTGCAGCCCTCGTGACATCTTTGGGTTCAGTTCTTCAGAAGTTTGGACACTGAACTTTGTGTAGAATTGGTGGAGTGCACCTTTTAATTCAGGTTTTTTCCTTGTAGGTGAACAAGTAAAAAGCTGTTTTTTTGTTTGGATATCAGGCGTTCGGAGTGTGACGAGCTGCTTTGTGGTTCCCATGGCAACGGGAATGAGCTTGACTCTGTGCTTCCTGACCCTTCGTCATCGAAGGCCCAAGGCTCGCTACATCATTTGGCCTCGGATCGACCAGAAGTCCTGTTTCAAATCCATGATCACAGCAGGTGATGATACAACAGTGTTATCCCATGGTGTGTCCCACTCACACACTAGCTTGGTGTTTGAAATATGGCTGCAGCTAGTGCTCAGTCAGAAATTGCTTCTGATACTCAACAAAATGTGAAACGCTTCCATACAGAGTCTCTGATATGAAGAAAATATGTGGTGACAAAGTGAAGCTTTGCACTTTTTGTTATCTTTATAGAAACATGCAGAATCACAGCAGGCTTTTGTCATGTCTTGCTCATGTTCAGGGTTTGAGCCGGTCGTGGTGGAGAATGCTCTTGAAGGTGATGAGTTGCGGACAGACCTGGAAGCAGTTGAGCGCAAGATTGAGGAACTTGGAGCTGAAAACATCCTGTGTGTTCATTCAACAACGTCCTGCTTCGCCCCGCGAGTGCCCGACAGGTAATATAAGCTTTCATTCATGCGCTTAGTCTTTTCAAGATGTTGTTTATATGAAGTTTACCATCAAATATTTGAAGTCAGTTGTTACAGTGCGTTTGTTATCTTGACTTGTAGGGTTGAGGAGCTGGCTGCTGTGTGTACCAAATACAGTATTCCACATATAGTTAACAACGCGTATGGAGTACAGTCATCTAAATGTATGCACCTCATAGAGCAAGTAGGTACCCCTCATCCCCAGTTGTAGTTTTTTAAGCAGAAGAAAACTTGTCCTCTACGTACAAAACTATGATGTATGAGATATCCTCACTGTCATATCTACTCTGTACATAATTCACATACACACTGACTTCAGACAGTATTCACACACCTTCATGTTCATATGTAGATGAGAGATTTCACTTTGATATTTTTGAATGCATATGGACACATGTCTGAAAATCTGTTTTTAAATTAATGAGACTTGATTCATGAACAAAAATGTCAATTGTATCCACACAGAGTAAATCTAGACATTTTGTATAATGATTTTATGATGGTCGGCCCCGCAATAGACAGGCGACCTGTCCAGGGTGTAACCTGCCTCTCGCCCGATGACAGCCGGGATAGGCTCCAGCACCCCCCGTGATCTTTACGAGGACAAGCGGTTAGGAAAATGTATGGATGGATTTTATGATGGTTGCTGAAGTCTTTGTTTTGCTGTCTTTCATCAGGGGGCTCGTGCAGGAAGAATCGATGCCTTTGTTCAGAGTTTGGACAAGAACTTTATGGTTCCAGTAGGTGGCGCCATAATCGCAGGATTTGATGAGTCCTTCGTACAGGAGATAAGCAAGATGTACCCAGGTGAGTGGATGTGTATTTACATGTAAATATTTTTGCAGGTGCATGTTCAGACTGACTTATACAACCCAGCCACCGGGGGGCCACAAGCCAGTGTACTCCTAGTGCCGGTCCCAAGCCCAGGTAAATGGGGAGGGTTGCGTCAGGAAGGGAAGAGATGGTTTGGACACGTGCAGAGGAATATATTGGACAAAGGGTGTTGAGTATGGAGCTGCCAGGCAGGAGGAAAAGAGGAAGACCTCAGAGGAGGTTCATGGATGTACTGAATGAGGACATGCAGATGGTTGGTATGACAGAGCAGGATGCTAAGGATAGGGTGAGATGGAGGCAGATGATCCGCTGTGGTGACCCCTAAAGGGAGCAGCTGAAAGAAGAATAATTCCACGTCTTATACATCAATAATTCTTACATCCTCAATACTCAGTCCTAATAACCCAATGACAAAGCGTAAGGAAACAACAGAAACACACAAAAAAAAGGCTAAATCTAGAGTTTTTTGACAACATTGAAGTTCAATTCTCGCAGCTTTCAATTCTGCAGGTAACAAAGGTTTTATTTGTTCTAGTTAAAGTCTCATAGTCTGTTTCCCTGCGTTTTCTCTCCATGCAACAGTAAACCAGGTCTCTATGCTGTCTAATGATTTACTAAAAGAATAAAGGTTTGACAAATCTTGTGCTGCATTTTAAACTAGTGAATCCAGACCTTGATTTCCATTTGACATATCATCTTTATTCACTAAAAGTGTTTAGGAAAAACAATTTTTTGAAAATAGTTACAAAATGTAGATTATAATAACAATTATATATTAAATTTAAAACTATCTGTCAAATAAATATCAAACATGACAAATGATCTAATCAAGCAATTTAAGCCAGATTTTGACACTTGACAGTTTCTGATTATTACAGACACATTTTAGTTTGTACTCAAAAGCAGGTGAAATTCAGTGCCCTAGCTGCCATCATTGACTGTGCAGTATAAAGTTTTCTTTTTAGTCAGGCCAGTTCTGAGCAGGACTCTTAAACACAATGAGATCAGAGAAAACTGATACCTGGTCTACCATAGACAAATACGACATGTTTCTTCTTTCAGATGCATATTTTATTGTTGTTTTACAAAGTTTATGTAACCGAGATGTTCATACCTCTAAGTAGCAGACTCTATTTTAAAAAGTCACTTTGTGGCCTTCTGTGTCCAGGTCGAGCCTCGGCGTCACCCTCCCTCGACGTCCTCATTACCGTTCTCACTCTGGGAGCCAGAGGCTACAAGAAGCTCCTGTCAGAGAGAAAGGTGAGAGCATGCCACGGCACCTTTTTATAAGGCTAAAGATAGTTCAATACCTTGAGTTAGGGTGTGATATCTGCATGATGCTCTCACGTTGTATGACAAGAACAGTGTGGACTGGTGTAAAAGCACTGCAGCAGTGTTAGTCACAGTAGAGTCATGCTGAATATGTTTCTCTACTTGCTGTGTCAACATCTTTGGATGTAGCCTTTTGTTACCTGCAGTCAGACTTTCAACATGAACGCGCAGCAAGCTTTGTAGAGGGAGGACTACTGATCATGAAGTTTTAGAAAACATCCCCTGGTGGCTCTCTGCTCTAAAGCACAGTTGCTCACAATGCAACATCCCCCTCTTTAGACAGTAAGCACTGCAGCATTCGCACGCCTCTGAACTGCTGTAAATGTACTGTCAATGTACAGAACTATATCTGTGTCTGTCAATGCTCAAGCCACAGACAGACTGAGAAATATGTGACTCTTGTTTAAGAAGCTGAAGGTGAGAGTTTGTTTTAGAAATGACAATTAAAAAATGATAAACAAGACTCTACCTAAAGAGGTCATATCTAAAAACAACACCCTTGCGAGATGGCACACAATACCCTAAATGCCATTAGTGTAAAAATGACTCCATAGCAGAAATGTACATCTAGGAAATTCCTGTGGCCTCTCATGTGACCACACATCATAAAGGCTTATTGATTTCTCCTGGTCCACATTTTGCATAATTAATGCCCAGGACTAGTTTTCCATAGTGTCTGCAGAACTGAGTGATTTCTTCACCTCCCCCCACCCCCCACCCCCCGGCAGGGGTCAGAAGCTGTAAATAATTCAGACATTTCATCTGTTGAGTTTCATTTACAGCCACATGTAACCATTTTAGAAGATGTCTCCATATTGATAATAACGAGCAGATATAGTTTTGGTGAGGATGGGGTTTAGTCATCACACACACACACACTCGCTTATTGTCTGCGGAGGCATAGTCACACACTCTCTCCACCACCAGCACCACCTCCTCTTAGAATTATAAAGTCGTCCTTTGTTACTAGAAAACAAGGGACACTTAGAGACACTTGACATCATCGAAAGGCTGCTTGTGTTTGACTCATGAAAGAGAAAATATTTTCCTTCTTGATGCTTCTGCGTTTGGAAAGTATGCGTCAGCAGAGTGCTGCTGACACACACACACACACCCACTGTTGCAGAGAGAGCTTCCCCACCTGGCTTGATCCCACAACATCTGTGTTCTGCATCCATCATCCTTATGATCCTTTGAACTAAACACTTTATCAGCGTATATTTAACATGTGAATGTTACAAATCTCACACAAAACCATATGTTCCTCATCTCCTGCTTTATAATTAATCCCAGAGGTTGATGTGTAAAGTGAGCGAAGATCCTGGTCAGAGATGGAGAGGCAGTGGACACACTAGTTTTACTGAAGGGAGGAGTTTGAACATGGACTGGCCAGATCGTGTGTACATGTGCTTGATAAGCAATAAAACCCAGGCTGCTGCTGCTGCTGCTGCTGCTAAAAAAAGACTGCGGTAGTGTGTGAAAGAAGCAGTGTGTGCTACTATTTATAGTTCCTTTGTATGGCCTCTGCTCCCTCTTGTTCTGTCTCTTCATGTCGTTTTTTCTGTGTCTTCATGCAGGAGCTTTATTCATTCCTGGCTCAGGAGCTGAAGCGTTTGGCCTCTGCACACAAAGAGAGGTTGCTCCACACCCCACATAACCCTATTTCACTGGGTAAGATGGTTCTCATCAAGCAGACTGTCCATAGACTATATCTATACACATATTTTGAGTGTCTGTATCTCTGACTTTGCATTTGTACATACATTATTTAACCGTGTGTATTCAGTGGTCTCATTCTGTGTATCTCGGTGTGGCACTTCTCTCCTCCAGCCATGTCCCTGGATTGTCTCCAGGCCGAGAGCGACAAGGCAGTGACTCAGCTGGGCTCCATGCTGTTCACCCGACAAGTGTCGGGAGCCAGGTATGAAAACTTCAGAAGGTGATGGGAACAGCCTGACCAGCATCTGAAATGGAAACATGGGGAGGGTGCAGGAGAACATGTGGGGGAGAAGAAGAAGAATATGTGCTTGTTCACATCCTCAGAAAACAGGGGGATGAACTGTGTGCTGCCAAACAACATGGTCGGTGAAAATGAGCAGTAAGGCAGATGGATCTGCTGAATATGTTGGAGCAGAAACTACTTTAGATGATTAAACCGCCCATCCTATCAGTGCTGCCTCCTAATTTAACAGGATGGTTTCATTACCACAGAGTGACGCCTCCACTGGGACAACAGGCACAAACACTGACACAGCTTTGACAGCCGTGTTCCTGCTCCCACTGGCAGTGCTTTCATTGTTAGCCATAGTGAGGAGGATTTGTAAATTTTTTATTATTTCTTTCTGACTCAGTCACTAATAGCTGCAAAAATGTTGAACTCAGATTTAAATGCACCTATGACTCAATTGCATTAAAAAAGCATCAACAAAACACCTCATACACCCCCTTCTCTCCTCTCTTGCTTTCTTCCACTCAACATTTTTCCAAGGTCAGAGTGTGGCACCAACTCAAATCTCTCATGCTTGTGTCTCAGTAGCATACTTAATGAGTCCCGTTGACTTCTGAAGTTTGTGCTGCAGTGACACAATGATAATGTTTAGCAGCATATGATAGGTTATTATTAAGTGACGTGTTCTCATTGCTCACTGTCAATATTGTGACAGGGACCTGATGTTTTTCATATCAGGAATCTGATGTTTTCTTATTCAGCAAAACAGATTAACTGAGATCTACATCTTATTACAGCACATTTCTCACTCATACACATCGTCCTGATAGCTATCCAGTAGTAGTATCCAGCAGTAATTGATTTCACATTAAAGTGAGTCTAAACTGTGCTGACAGTGGTGAAATGGTGCCAGAATTCAGAGAGCATGTACATTGTTTACAGTACAGTACAGTGTGAAACTAACTACAGTTTAAAAGTTTTCATTTCATGTCCACCTCTGATTCAGTATGTTGATGCAGCACTGTATCATATATCATGAAACTTGGATTGAAGTGACTGTCACATGTTGTCAGTGGTTATCTGCCCAGATTAAAACTGACAAAAATGAGCTTCCTTAAAGAAACTTGCTCTTAAAAGCTGCTATAATCAGTTTACCTTTTTTAAAAACGTCTTTAAGCTCATTGTTTTGGTAGAGGCTCACCGCTCTTAAAGCATCAGCAGAGCTCAGATCTAAAATGATTTTGAACTGTTGTTACTGGGCTCTGAGCGTTTCTGAGACATGGATGAACACTATGTACTGTTTCTCTGTAAGTGTTTGACCATTGAAAAGTTAAACAAATTCATTAGTTATTAGTTTTTCACCCTTATAATTTATAGAATCATTACTGTACTATATAAACCTTTGTTTTTCATCCATGTTTCTAGGGTCGTGCCACTGGGAAACGAGCAGACCATAAGTGGACACACGTTCCGTGGCTTCATGTCCCACTCTGAGGCTTACCCCTGCCCTTACCTCAATGCCGCCTCAGCTGTGGGCATCACTCGAGAAGACGTTACACTGTGCATCAAACGGCTCGACAAGTGCCTGAAGACTCTGAAGAAACAGCAAAATGTGACTAAAAGTAGCTCCCCAGTACCTCCAGCAAGCCAGGAGGATGCCACGGGAGAATGATTCAACTAAAATAAGAACATTTCAACAAAGTGATTTCCTTTTTGTTTGAGGTTCTGCTGCCTGCTCTTAGTTTTGCCTGATCTGAACTGTTTTGAATGGTACTAGCTGGTGAATTATCAACAGGATCGAACACCTGAGCTCTGCACCTGGCAATGAAACTCTGGCATGCTAATCATTAGCAATTGTAAGCATTAGCCTTTAATGGCCTGTTGTCTGTCATTTGTTGTAAATTAAATTTAAATTGTCTTTAGTGTCCTCTGTGCAGTCATTGAGTGATAACCAGTCTTTTGGTTAGAAAGGAACCATCTTTACTCATTTCTCCTTATTCGTCTGCATTGCATTTTGGGAATATATTTGGCTTTTTCACTCACTGATATATGAAGCGGTATAGCTTTATAATGTAGTTTGTTTTGCTTGGTCTTCTGCAGTGTGTTGTCATGTGACACAAATGCCATTGATCCATTTACTCAGTCTGAAGTCTGTATAGTGAATTAGTTTATGTATATTGAAGCCTGACAACAAAAATCAAGTAATAGATAATCAATGATGTACACACATGTATCACTCCTGTATTTGGTAAAGTAATTGTTTACCATAGTATTTACAGTGACATTTAACAGATATATAGTTAATGTTCATGCTGTGTTTTACTGAATTTGGATTTCAGTCAGAATTTCACCAGGGATTTGATATTTAATCAGTCTCCTCCATGTTTGCACATGTCAGATGTTTTCTTAAGTCGTTTCGTCTTATCCCTTCTGCTCTCCCGTCTCGGTCATTACGAAGCAGAGCAGGTAGTGCCCTGAGGCACAGAAATAGACTCCTACTAAAGCCTCTCTGACTGATGACTAATCTATATTTCGATACTGCACTGTCCACGTTCTTCCTGCGCCCTCCGCTTCATCTGCTGCAGATTATCAAGGTTGATTGTGCTTTGAGAAGCTTGGGGCATGTCAAGTAGATGCCGCATGTTTTGGAGTGTGGAACAAAACTGGAAGCGCAGACTTCCATGGTGGGTGCAGCTGTGCTGGGTCCAGGTGTGCTCAGATATTGCTGTGTCTACAGTCAGCATAAGTTGATTTTCCAGCTACAACTTGGTTATGCAGATCAGAATACATGCGTAGCAATAGCAGCAGCAGATCCAACCAATCCACCAGCAGCAGATTTTGTAAGTGGGCTGGAGTCAGATAAGGGTGCTGTATCAGCAAGCTTCCACTGTTCCCAAGCTGTACTGAACCATTATTGAAATACAGTGGAAAAACACTGTACTGTCACAGAGCTGGTTCAGTGCAGCACTCTGAAAAACAGACTTGGCTTTAACAAGAGCAGTTTTCTTAACATTGGTTACTTTGTGCAAGAAATGATCAGTTGCATGTGGAACAGTACATTAAGTGTACATGAGCAAAGATACCTCCACTCTATGTACACATATTAAGCATATTTTTTATTAACCAGCCTGAGAGCTAAATCGTAATTTTCCTTTATTCTTTCTTTTCTCGCTCTACTCCTTGTCTCCAGTTTACTGTTTCCAAAATCTTGTGCTGATGTTGCAGAGATGCTGTGTGGAAACAGAGAGTCAAACCCATTTTTTGGACTGGACTTAAATGACCCATCTCTATTGATCAAGTCTGCTGCAGTGTGTAAATCAGAAAAGTGCTACAGCTGAGAACCACTGCACAGCACATTACATTGTCTTTTTATGCCATTATGCAATCAGGCTGAAAGTTAAATGGTTAAATTTAATGTTTGAAACCTTTTTCCTTAAACCTGCCCTTAAAAACATATCTGGGTTCTGTACTCCACTCAGTCGTATGTCAAAGTACCGCAGGGATCTTGGTGCATTACAGATGACCTTTCACTTGTGGCTCTTGGCAGCTGTCAGGTCAAGTTGTGTCATGATAGACTGCAAGAATAACATAAACAAGACCATGGTTTATGAACCTTAAACTAACTGTAATGCACAAGTCATTATGTTGTAGCAGTTTAATCTAGAAGCCAAAGAACTTAAGTTGCTCAGATTTGCTGGAAGAAAGCCAACAGAGATTAGTATTGATTAATAATTATTGTCTTCTCTCCAATATACTGGTGTAAATGTTTTATTATTCTTGTGCACATTATCTGATTGTGACAATGCTTCATTTTACTTGTGTATTGTTTTGAGTGTAATTGTACATATTGCATTCTGGATCTAGCTTATTTGAATTGTGGTGTCTTGCAACAAACGTTTGATATCGTTGCTGCTGATGAAGGTTCTGTAGCTCTCTTACATGTGTTTGTTTAAGTCAGAAACATTTGGATCGGCGTGGATCTCTGTGTACTTTAATTTCACATGCACTATAACCACTGTGTTCAGTTCGAGATGTTGTGTGTAATCCGCCACAGAGACGCTGTCCATGGTGCTGCAGATATGCGCCTCTGAGCTTCTGTATGGAGGAGGGGTACAGTACTGTACTGTACAAATCACTGTAAGATGTATAAAAAACTCTTGTGTAACATCATATGGTTTATTAGTCACAGTGTAGCTCGATAAAGACACTTTCATATGATGCATTTGATTTTAAAAGACTTAAACAAACCCATACTGTAGAAACAGAAATGACAGAAATGTCTTTTAAATTCTCTAAATTGATGTGCATCTATATGGTGACGTTTGACATGATTCTTTTGGGAAAATATTTGTAATATATTTACATTTGCATCGAAACTGCGTTTGCCAAATGGTAAATGCCACATGTGTATGTCCACAATAGCCAAAGTGTCATTGAAAGTAACATTTATTGTTTGATCTAAGCATCGTACATGTTACCAGATCACATATGGAAGCAACAAGCAGCTTTATTTTTTTTTATTGTTTAACCAACGGTCCTGTGACTGGAGCACACGCTTAATAAATAATTAAAGTGGACGGAGGGGAGCTGCTGCTGATTCGCTGATGTCAGGTAGCCAGTGCAGCATTTCATGGTGCAGGGTGTAAACGCGCGCTGCCATCTGCCTCGATCGGTGCTCTCCAGCGAACCTCACACATGCGAGCCCGGAAACAAAGATGCTGCCAGCTCTCAGGATTTGGGCATTGTTTTGTGTGTCGCTGTGCTGCCTGTCCCAACCGGTTCATTTGAAGAAGGGTTTCCGATGCCCTTCAACATGCAGCTGCTCCAAGGAGTCTATTATATGCGTAGGGTCCTCCTATGTCCCAAGGATTAACCCCAACGACATCAATTCTTTGTGAGTAGCCTTCCTTATAGTCCTTTCAGTAAACTATACTTAAACATGCATGTTATTGCGTGCATAGTTAGGTAGAGGTTTATTTCCTAAATTTTAATCCAGGTGTCACCAGCTGGATTTTCTAATGCAATCCATTTTAATACGAGCTAAGACTGAGGAGCAGTGCAGCTGATTCCTTTCTGTTCACTTTAAAGCATTTTATTTCCTCTGGTGGCTCTGTGTTCCTCGTTTCTGCTTCTCTCTTTCAGGAGTATTGTCAATGGGACTTTCACCGAGGTCAGAGAGGCCGTGTTTGCTCACATGCCATCTCTCCAGCTACTGTAAGAATACTTCATCTGCTTGTCAGTCTTCTGTATTAAAATATTTAACTGGTCGCCCTTCACCTGCAGCAAAAGTATGCAGGCAGATTAATTTCAAATTGGATACTGTACATCCCAATAGTGTAAAACACTACACTTAAATAATAAACATTGTTTTTGTATGTAATATCATGAATTAATTAAGCTTCACTCTGCTGAAGTGCAAATGTGTCCAGTCACTAACGTACTGTTGTGCCTTAATTCAGGTACAGTAATGCACCTTTTAAGTTTGATTGGCGCATGGTACAGTAAAGCTATTAGCAGGGAAAGCTTTAAAAGGATTGGACACCTGGAAATAAATAATGGAAATCTAGTGTTGTGCTTTCAGTGCAGTCCACATCGTAGTGTACTTACCAGAGTCCATCAGTCTACTTTGTTACTCCAGTGGTGATGGCTTCTACATTGATTGTGCAAGCTAAACTACAATTTAAATTTCATCTGTTTTGTTTTTCAGATGGAAGCATGAATCACTACATAAGTACAGCAGCCAGCATCTGTTAATCTGTTATTAATCTGTTATTTCATTACTCGCTACAGGCTTTTGAATTCCAACTCTCTAACAACTATAAGGGATGATGCCTTTTCAGGCCTTTCACACCTTGAGTACCTGTAAGTTCCTACAGCTTCTTTATCCAGTTAAACTGCTACAAAGACATGATGATCTAACACAGAGACCTCAGTGTAATAACTAAATATCTTAGCTGCATATGTTTATTCTTGTAATCTAATCAGATACAGCTGGATAAAAATGCACACTTCAATCTAATATAACACAGGAAAGTATCAACTATGCGCCCTCTTGTGGTTCCCTCACTTTTAACAGTCACAAATTTTATAGTAACACTACAGTTGTTGGCATTACAGACATTTATGTATTTATTTTATTTTATTTGTTTACTACAACCATAAAGCCTGATTTAATGGCACTCTTAAACATTTTAACATACTGACTAAACTACAACATAGCCACATTAATATCTAGTACAAACAAATTGAGGGCATCAGTTTTTGTATAGCTTTTACAGAATTTAATTTTCAATCAAGTTAATTTTTGTCTGCACAAAGTTCACCAGAGTGAGTGTTATTTTCATAAAAGTCAAAATGACTTGAATGCCACTGGATCACTTTCACTCCTCACTGACACAAACAGGTGCTGATTTTGTTCTTAATATGTGTAAGGCTATTTTTTTTGTGAGTGACAACATAAACACAAGCAGCATTAGTACAATTTCATTAAAGCCAGTTTTTATACTCAGTGAGCTCTTTTGTGTATTGTGTTTGTTTAATGTTGTGTAATGTTTTCATCTTATCTTCTACAGGTTCATTGAGAGTAATAAGATTGAGGCGGTATCCAAATATGCCTTCAGAGGACTCAGGGACTTGACTCATTTGTATGCTCCAAAAACTGTTTAATAAGTATAATATTTATCTGCTCACAATGATTTATAATATAGAGCACCTGTGATGTTAAGTGATTGACTGTTTTTATAAGGATTAATTTTAACACCATTAGAATCATCATAGAATAGAATAATAATTTGTATTTCAGTTCCCCAGACAATTAAAAATACTTCTCCACATTGTACATTGATCTTTATTTGATATTTGCTCATAATAATAATATATATTTGTATATAATCAATTATGTTTATCTTACAGAAATACATTTGTCTGAATCGATTCATTGCTGTTGTTTCAAGGTCTTTGGCAAACAACAAGATTAAAGCCTTACCCAGGGACCTCTTCAGTGACCTGGACTCACTGATAGAGCTGTAAGTTTGTCACCCAGGTGATTGGGAAATGTATTGTAATGTCTGTTGTCTTTTTTATGTTGTGCATCAATATTTTTTTCCATTTTCATCCTCTTCCTGACAAACCTCTACATTACTTCAAGCTTGTCTTCTGTGTTTCTGTGCAATGACATGCAGTACTCCTCTTCTGCAGGGACCTGCGAGGTAATGGCTTTGAGTGCGACTGTCGTGCAAAGTGGCTGATGACGTGGTTGAAGAACACCAATGCCACAGTATCAGATGTTGTGTGTGTTGTACCAGAGGACATGAGGGACAAGCGCCTCAATGATATGAGCAGCCTGCACGATGAGTGCACCTCAACGGGTGAGAAACACCTGAGCCAGCTGGCCTTGTCTCAAGTCTAGCTGGCCTCAGCCATTTTATCCCTGATTTACACAGTAAGCAATACAAAGGAAAGCAAACGTGTCATCTTCTCTTCTATCAGTTTAATGTTTAGTTAGTTTTTGAAAGAATCTCATTCAGGATGCACTTTCCACAGATTTCATCCTCCATCAGTCTGTGGCGTCCGAGTCTCTGTCTGCTGACACATTCAGTTATAAGAATGATGTCTACGTGGCTATTGCTGCTCCCAGCACAGAGAGCTGTATGGTTCTCCAGTGGGACCACATAGAAATGAACTTCAGGACTTACGATAACATCACAGGTATGACAATATCTTAACAAAATGTCTTACTCTAGAATACCATGTTGTTCTGCAACTACGTTATCAATCTGTTTATTTCCTTTTCCCTGCCTTTAAGGTCAGTCGATTGTGGGGTGCAAGACAGTGGTCATCCAGAACGAGGTGTTTGTCATCGTGGCTCAGCTCTTTGGTGGATCCCACATCTACAAGTTTGATGAGGACCAAAACAGGTTCAGCAAGTTTCAGGACATTGAGGTGTCCAAGATCTCCAAGCCTAATGACATTGAAGTGTTCCAGATTGGCACTGATTGGTTCTTTGTGATTGCTGACAGCTCAAAAGCAGGCCTGTCCACTCTCTACAAATGGAACGATAAGGGTTTTTATTCATACCAGTCACTGCATGAGTGGTACCGGGACACAGATGCAGAGTTCTTGGACTTGGATGGGAAGGCGCACCTTATTTTGGCAAGCCGCTCACAGGTGCCCGTGATCTATCAGTGGAGCCGGAGCAACCAGAAGTTTGTCCTGCAGGGTGAGATCCCCAACATGGAGGATGTTGTAGCTGTCAAGCACTTCAGAATCAAGGAGGAACTCTACCTGGCTATGACGCGCTACATCGGGGACTCCAAAGTTCTACGTTGGGGTGCCAAACAGTTTGCAGAAATCCAGGCCTTGCCCTCACGAGGCTCCATGATTCTCCAGCCATTCTCTTTCAAAGAACGTTACTACCTGGCTCTGGGAAGCGACTACACTTTCTCACAAATCTACCTGTGGGATAACGACAAGAAACTCTTTGACCGCTTCAAGGAGGTGTACATCCAGGCGCCGCGTTCCTTCACTATGGTTTCCACAGACCGCAGGGACTTCCTCTTTGCCTCTAGCTTCAAGGGAAACACACAGATCTTTGAGCACATCATCGTTGACTTAAGCTTGTGAGGGCTGTGCCTTATTGCCCCTCCTGCAATCGAACGTCTTCCACTGAAAAGATGCATTTGTGTGGGGGAAAGGAAGGACCAGAACAGACTTTGTGAACTGAAACCCTGCTTAGTTTTCTGCCACAAAGTAGAGATGGGTCTATTAAGTTTTTGGAATCCTTGTAGTTTCTTAAGGTGTCTTGACTGTTTTGGCCTCTCAGACCTTTAGAGATGCAATCATTTCAGAAAGGTGGGAGATCAAGGGGGTAGAAAATTGTGCATGGAAGCTGGTATTCTCTTAAAATTATAGCTGACATTCCTGAGGGTAGAAAGATTTTAAATTTGAGCTACTTATGGATAGATTTTGGTTTAATTTCCCCCGTGCTTATGTTTTTATATCTCAAAAATATGAATGAGAATCATATTGTTTTTCTTTTTTGTTTGAATCTCATTTGTGGCAACTGAGGATGTAACAGGTGTAGTTGCCACTGACCTCATATCCTCCAGCCCTGTGGTTATGAAAAGTATTTTGCCTTATGAGCACTGGGGTTCTGGTGGACCTACAGTGCCTCCCTCTGGCTGTGATGACATATCACAACCCTTTGATTTTTCCACACAGGGAATCTCTTGAAAGCACAAACCTTTAATTATCATAGCTGAGATACCAGTCCTTACAGTGTAGTTGTTTAGTGGAGATGTTATTGTAGGTGCTATAGATTCTATATATGTAAAAATAAAGAAATAGTTTGTTACATTAGGAGATTAAATATTCAGGACTGACTATAGCTGATGAAAACCCCCATTTAAGAATTTTTAATTCAGAGGAACTGTAAGTGGTGAAGTATAGTAGACATAAACTCTTTTATTTATTTAGTGGAAAGGATTGTTGTTTAGGTGATGTCAGGGAAATTAAACCTAATTACAAATTTGTCAGTGGCTTCAAATAAGAACATTTGGGCACATAACTTGTTAAGGATAGAAATATTTGTGTATATATATTCCCTCAAGTTGAGAATCTCTTTCAGTCTGTCATTCTGTTGTTTGAAAATGCTGAATGTTGACTTACAAGCTACAAACTGTACATAAAACAAGAACTGCAATGTCACTACCTGTTTCTCACATAAAATTTGAATGAACCTTTGCCCCTACTTTAAAAAAAAATGACATGTTACTGCAGCTTGCAAGAGCATGACATTCAAATTGTTTTTAGATGAACCTACAAACTCTGAAAGTGCTTCTACTCATTAAGTGAATGAAAAACATAATGGAATATGCAAGCTTTACACCATGCAGATAATTTTGTATGATTTTCTTTTGAGCATACTGAATGTTACTATATAAAGTTTATTGTAAATTTAATCAGTCAAATAAATGTGTAAAACTGTGACTTATCATTCATTGATTTTTAGGATTTGTTTTACAACCCCGACTGAAAGACAGTGATCCTAAAAATATTTTGAACAATAGATCAAATGACCGTATGTAATTTAAAACGGGTCACTCACAATGAAGAAAATCATTATTATTTTAGTTTTCTTACAATAATTAGGCTACAACATACAGACTACTTTCCAACAGGGTCCGTGTACTTTTTGGTATTTGAAATTTCGTTTTAGAAGCAAAAACGACAAAACAAAAATGAAAGGAATTTTC
>JAUMHL010000011.1:3806773-3822755 GCA_032362345.1 Sandelia bainsii
ATGGTCATTTCCATGGAAATATTAAGGGTTTTGTGTGATTTCATCAGGGGGGCTAATAATTCTGACCTCGACTGTATATTGTGTTTATTTTCTGTAAGCTTAAGCTGCATATTGTAGCTTAAAGTAAATAATGTCATAAATATTTAATTAAATGTGACAATTAAAAAAACAAAAGTTCATTTACTAGTTTGTTCGAGATCTTTCCATGTATGTTACATTCTCACTTAGCAGAAATTTTCCTTCTTATCTGCAGTGCCAAGGATGCAGCACAAGTTGATCTGATGAAGTTATTTCCAGACCTCTTTGGATGTGTTTACAAGTTTGCTAAAAAACAAGGGTGGAATTCAGAGACCCCTCTGAAGGAAATGTTTCATAAAGACATCACGCCAAGCTTTGTGACAACACCCACAAGCCCTGATGAGCATCTGGTGGTTCCAGTTCAGGAGTCTCAGCCCAGTGATTTGAAGTGAAGATAAATTCAACAACAGTGATATACATTCTGTGGGACAGTTTTGTGGGACTTTCTCCTCACTTTTGTATTTTTATTTATTTTGTCATTTCTATTTTCTGAGATTTTAGAATTTTCCTTGATGTGGTTTCTGTTTACTTTGTATTTAAAGACACACCTTAAACATAATTATTACCTATATTTGTACTCAATTTTATATTGATACATTTTACTGCTATGGCTTATTTTATAGTTAAGTTTTGTTTTTTTCTCTTGTATTACATTGTTATTGCTGTATTAGAGTGTGGTAAATCTTCCACTACATTTGCAAATGGATTGACGAAAGAGGTGAGCTGATAATCACCCATTTCTATGTAGTTTTCTATATCACAAATAAAAACCTGGTCAAAATAAGGGCTTTTTAATAGTTTTGTAATGTTAAACCCCTATAATCTGCCCTTGTGTCCTCTCAGGCTTTGAGATGCCACCTACACTGTGAGTCAACAGTTTGGCTAATTTTTACAGTGGAAAGATCTGTGTGGCTATCTAGAGTTTACTGTAATCAGTTTAGTATAACCTAAGACTATATTATTCTTTATTATCTCGTATATTTTCTGTATTGTTCTGCATTATTGTCTTAATGGCTACTACAACACACAAAATTTCCCTTTGTTTGTTCTGATCTGGGGAAATTAAGGATGTAACAGGTTGCCACTCATCCTGTGGTAATGAGCAGTGTTGCCTTATTAGCGTTGTGGTTTTGTGGTTTTTTCTCTGGCCATGATTAAGTTTCACACCATTTTGCTTTTCAGCGCAAAGAATGTTTTCAAAAGCACAAATAGTCATCATAGCTGCCTTCCTGAAAAATAGAAGCATCCAATTCAGAGCACACAGGACTCTTTACTGGCTGCTTAGCTATTTGTTTATTATTTGTGGTCGTCATAATTAACATACTTACAAAGAGACGTCCGAAAACATTTCATCCGTATACAATCAAAATTTCCTTATGGACATTTTTGTACATTCAAAGTTGCATTGAACAGTTGCAGTCAGTTTTAGTCAGTCAGTTTTTTTCAAATCCTCGTCAAATTTCCCCTTTATAAAAACCTATAAACTATTTGTTTATGAACATGTTCAGGTCCTCAAGGACAATTATACTTTGATTAATCTTTTTCTACTTTTTGCACTACCCAGCTTGCTTCTTCAAAGCTTTATAGTGAGAGTGATTGGACAGAGCGTTTAAATCTTATTCAACTTCCAATGCTTCACCATACTTTCCCCCACTGACACCGTTCCAGCTTTCAGTAATAGTACTGTAGTAGTAGGAGTAGTAATAGTATTAATATGTTTTTTTCAAATCTAAACATATTTATCTTTTTTCACATAGCTCCCAAATCAACTATTACATTTAAATTTCCAGTTCTGAGGTTTCAGCTTTTTCAGGCAACCCATTTCAGGTATTCTCAGTAATATTTGTAAAATAATTAAAGCTTTCAACATTCACTGCATTTTATACAGGAACTATTTCTAGTTAATAGTTTGTTTTTGTTCAGTTTTAGTTTAGGAAGAAGGAAGAAGTCTGTGAGCATGTGTGTGGAGGAGGAGCTTGGCACATGGTGTCTATGGATGGATGTCACCGTGATAGATAGATAGATAGATAGATAGATAGATAGATAGATAGATAGACAGATAGATAGATAGATAGATAGACAGATAGATAGATAGATAGACAGATAGTTAGAAAGAAAGAGATTAGTCAGCATCATACTTATCACAGGTGAAATTTAGTTCATCTGAATTTGAGAAAATAGTGCTGTGTGAAAGTACTGGATTTAAAGTAAAAGAAGTTAGTTCCTTCACACTGAATCAAAATCCTTACATCACAGATGTCTCGTGACTGTGACTTGACACCGGCAGGACTGGTCTGATGTCCAGCATAGTAAACATTAACGTACTATTTGTAGTTTCCAAATGTTATGTTATTACGTTCTCTATTACCTACTGTGTTGTTAGCTTTCTAATGTGTGTTATCTGCTATTTTCCTTTCAGGCGTACCAGTTTGACTTTGACCAAGAGTCCTTTAACTGCTCATAGACCTAAACACCTCTGAGGTTCATCACCCCACAGTGACTAATGGAAGACACCCCAACAGAAATACATCCAAACAACTCCACTAGAGACAAAATCAGCAACAGAAATGAACTGCCACGCACAACCTCTGACAAACACCTCAACCTCCCAGTTCAAGAATCTCAACACATTTCTGCTCAACCAATTCCTGAGCAAGACAAGCTCAAAGACGTCTTCAAAACCTGCGACAGTCAGAAAGTGCAGGAGGAGCATGAAACCTGTGGAGACCTATCTGAATCCAAGACAAAGAAGAACCATGGAGACCCAAGCAATGGGTCAACAGTTCCTGTGGCAGAATCAGAAGTAAAGCAATTCACCAGCAGCCCCCCTAAATCCCCAGCAAAACCTAAATGGCATTCAATCAGTAAGAGATGGAAGGGGAAATTAAAAGAGCTTGTTAATGAAAGAGAAGTCACCAGGGTTGGAAGTATGGTGTATGTAAATATACCAGACTTCCTCATTGCCAAAGAAAGTGATGATATTGAAGTCTTCCTGGGGCTGAGAAATGATGGGACTGAAGTTGCGATTAAGAAAATCGTTAAATCTAAGGGACACGTCCTGAAAAATGAGGAAGGATTTCTACGAATTTCAGAGCTTGATTATACACAGGGCTGGACTGGCCATCTGGCGTACCGGGCAATGCCCGGTGGGCCGACGCACATTTTTGGGCCGGCCCTGGGCTGTCATAATTTACCCAAAAAAGTATATTATAAATCATTTGTATCGATCATTTTTATTTTTATCGATTTTTATCGTCCCATTGGTTGATTTTCTTGAAGGACATTGGGCTAATCCAATGAAATCTCTCAGCCCTCCTCGGCCTGCCCCTCCCTCCCCTTTTTAACCAAGGTTATCAAATTTTGCCATTTGAGCTGACCGGAGTTGGAGAGGAGTGGCTGTTTCTTTGACATCCACTTTCACTTCAAGGTGGTAATTGTGACACTGTGGCCATCTCTCCCAAGATGAATCCCTGAGTAGTGAAAGAGCATATACATTTTTTAACATGGTTACTCTCTTCCTTGTAGGCTGCTGCGCTTTATTTTAATTTTTGAAAACACACAACGTGCACATATATCCTCTGGTATGTCATGTGCTTTCGCATATCGTATAAATAATCATAGTGGGCCGCCATGACCAAAAAATTGGTCATGGCGGCCCACTATGATTATCCAGTCCAGCCCTGATTATACATCTATTGTACGTTATGTTGATGCAGCAGAGGATGAGGGCTTTAGATATCTTGCTCTTTAACTCTGTGAATACACCTTGGAGGAACACAGAAATAATGGCAATGACCTGCTGGTAGAGAGTGTTGTAAAAGGGATTCTGATGGTTTTGAGGGTGCTTCACCATCACAATCCACCAATTCTCCATGGGAATCTCACACGCAAGAGTGTTTTTATTGGTAAGACACCAACAAAAAATACATAAACATGTAATTCACTATTTCAAATCCAAGCATAGCATTTGCGTGTGTGTGGGTGTGGTTAAATTTTTTTTTATCTTGCAGATGTTAACAGAAAGCCAAAATTAGCTGGTTTCACAAGAGTAAGTGCTTAGTCATTGCACAAACAACGTACAACAAAGGGAATGCAGAAACAAAAGGCTGGATGATGGCTGAGATCTTAAAAGATGAAAATGAGATACAAAGGAAGCTGAGTGGTGATATACAGGTTAGTTTTTCTTATAAATCGTCTTTCTTGACAATTAGGGTAAAACAATATTTCATATCATTAAATTTCATTATGCTAACTCTTCAGATGCTAGGGATGCTGATGTATTATGTCCTCACTAGTGGACACCATCCCTCTGGCGAAGATTACGCCTTGGACCACGTTCAAGATATGGTGGCAAGGGATCTCATTGAGTGCATGATAAATGAATATGCAAAGAAGAGGCTTACAGTAGAAGAATGCTTGCATCATCCTTTTATCTGGCCCACTGAAAGGTAGATTTGGTTTTATTGGACAAACCCAATTTCCAAGAAAGTTAGGTAAATCTTTCTAAAATGCATTAAAAAAAATAAAAATCTGTGGTTTGTCAATTTGCTTGCACCTTTATTTTATCTGGGATAAGTACAGAGAAAATATTTTTACTATTATTATTATTATGTCAGATGAACTGAAAGACAGTTCTGTTCTGTGGTCAAGTGATGTAGTTTGACGAGTCCACATTTCAGCTTGTTTTCAGGTAAATGCTCACAGTGTCAAAGGTGAAAACTGTTATCAGTGAAAGGTGATGTAAAACAGTGGTAAACATGCTTCTCTGCAAGATTTTATTTGAGGCATCAAACTATAAATTTCCTTAATGTCTGTAAAAACACTGAAAATCTTCTTTTCTTTGGCCTTCTAAGGCTGTAGTTAAGATACAGTGGTGCTTCCAGCATGCTAACATGCAAGCAACAACAATGCTAACATGCTGATATTAAACAGCAGTGTTGGCTGGTGAAAATATTTTTTGGAGGGGCATAGTATGCAAGTCAGATTTCAGATGCACTATAACCACATATCTCACGTTATGCGATTCCTATCTTCTTCTTTTCATGTGAAGCAGGTGGGACAACGCCCTAGTGCCCTCTATTGACGAGCCGCCAATGCTAAACAGGTACAATGCTTACCATGATCATGAATTCCATTGTAACTTTAATGTTTGGTGTTACAGCTTCCAAAAGAGTTGAAGGACAAGATGAAACCATACTCTGAAAACGCCTTTGGATTACTATGCTTCTACAGGAACCTCTGTGACCACTAGTAAGTAATACTGATTTTGAATGATACTATTCCATAAATCATTTGTAATAATTTCACCCTCAATACAAAAAGACATATTTTTCACATATATATATATATTGAGAATTTAAATGCAACTTTCCTTAATCTGTTTGCACTCCACAATTTCCTTTGACTCTTTCCTTCTTATCTGCAGTCCCAAGGATGCAGCCCAAATTGATCTGATGAAGTTATTTCCAGACCTCTTTGGATGTGTTTACAAATTTGCCAAAAGCCAAGGGTGGAATTCAGAGCCACCCCTGAAGAGCGGGTTCTTATTCACATCAGAAGAGACCAGCGGCACCACCAGAGATGGAACCAAGAGGAACCAAGAGGAACATCTCACTGTTGCAGTTCAAGAGTTTTACTCAAACAGCTCCAGTCAATTATGGCTTTTCTTAATAGTTGATTGCTGATAATGACCTGATCTACACTTCTACATTTACATTTAGTAATTTGGCAGACACTTTCACTTACACGAGGGTGTAAGTTAGGTATAGACTGGCTTTGTGCTTTTATTGTGAAGGAAATTGTCAATTTCCTTTATGCTGAAGTCCTGTTCAGAACCGCTTCAGTACTTTATTTCCAGAAATTTAGGTTATTTGGTGTTTCGTTTTATATTTACATTTGGTTAGCATTCAAGATTATAATCTCTTAAACGATAGTTTTATTTTCAACGCGCCGGAAGTTGTTTCTCTTTTCCGCTCTCACTCCGCACAACTTGACAGCGGAGCGTGTAAGTGACGTTGCAGGGTAAACAAACGGGCGCAGAGAGGCACGTCGGACGCAGGAAGAGAAGAGGCAGCCTGGATCGTGACATTTTATCAAACATATTTCGGATAATGCAGTCCTCCAAGAGGAGTGAGAGCGACTGGCAGGGGCTGGTCAACGAGGTAAGTCAGTGGCGGAGACCGTGCACAGCTGCTGCAGACACGGCCAGCTGCTGGAGATGCTTCCCCTGGCCCATATGGTGCGAGCTTCGGTGTATTGGTTTTACAGACTGGGGAAGCTGTTAAACATCACTTTTTGTTTTTAACTAGGTCGGAACCTTATTGATGAGGTGAACTAGCGTGTTATCCTGTCAGGCCGATAACATCCGTCAGTCCGAGCCTGTGGGGCTGGAAATGCATCAACATTTTTGCCCATGCACGGTGCTGTAGAGCAGATAAGACACACCTGTGGGGCTGCAGTCTGTTAACGTTACTAGAATAAATACATTTAAATCTACTGAGTATGACAGGGCCAATGTAAAACATATGTTTAGAGGTGAAAATCCAATATTGACATATATGATTTAGCACTATTGGTCTCTGATTTATTCATTAAAACTTAAGATTAAAACACCTGGCAACTATTTTGATGGTGAAACAATTGTTTGGTCATTTTATTCAAGCAAAACTGTCAAAATTAAGAACAAAATCTGCTTTGACTTGTGTGATAATAAAGTTACAATATGTAAGATTCAAATTGTTCTGAGAAAAACTTGTGTTGACGTGACCTTGAGTTACAGATAACTGTTTATAGAACAACGTTGACAGATTAATAGAAATGAATGAAAATGAAAATATTTATAAACCATAGTACAAATTTTACTACTCTACATTCAACTCCATGGTAGCAGCTGCTATTTAATTTGGCTATGAGCTGGTCTGACACCTATCGTGGTTTACTCTGGTCCTTCTGTCGACTCTTATCTATACTTTAAACACACTGTGTGTTTTTCCACCGCTAGGGAACAAGTCAGGGTTAATTTGTAGAGTCGAGTAATAACTGTATTTACAATAATGCATATGACAATATCTTTGACAATGCTCTTTGTTCTGTCCTTAGTTCCTGGTGTGTAAGCGCAAGCTGGAGAGTAAGAAGGAGGCCCTGCTCATTCTGTCCAAAGAGCTGGATACCTGTCAGCAGGAAAGAGACCAGTACAAGCTGATGGCCAACCAGCTGAGGGAGCGGCATCAGGGGCTGAAGAAAAAGTACAGGGAACTCATTGTGAGCAGTCCCAACGTAGACAGTATTATTTATTTTACAGGCACCAACAAAGAGTCAACAGCATGATTTCAAACAACTTATTTGCGTTGTCATTGTTTCACACTTTAGGACGGTGACCCCTCTTTACCGCCAGAGAAACGCAATCAAGTAAGTTGCAGTCGATTTTATTAATTGCACTAATGCTGTAAGTATTTGTCATCATCACTATGCTACGGTGTAAAATTCATGTTGTGATTAAAATCTCCCTTTGTTAAGTTAGTCCAGGTATGTAAAAATAACATCAAATACAGGCTCTCAGTGTACAAATGACTTCATAATACTGAAAATATACAGATCACATGCTCAGTTATTGACACTGATTAATAAGGATAACGTCTTCATGCAGACTTCATATGACATTTCACAGTAAAGTTTGCCCTGGCTCAAGTTCAAGACTTCCCTCGTTTACCTGATAATTCTTGTTAAGACAAATATTAGGTTGGTGTGTCTTGTAGAAGTTCAGCAGGACTTTGCTTGGTGCTCCAAGCAACAGCAGTAACATTATAATTGACGCTTGTTACCAGCTTTTTTTCACCATGTAGTTCCCCCTTCTGTATTTCCCAGCTTATCAGTCCATTCATGTCTTTACTCTCCTTCTCCACCTTCTCCTCAGGTCAACCTGGCTCAGCTGTTGAGAGACTCGAGGGAACGGGTGAAACAGCTTTCTGAGGAGGTGAAGGAGCTGACTCAGAGGCTCGCAGAGGCCCAGGGGGACAACAAGGTGAGGTTACCAGCAGCTGCAGCACACACAAACCCATGCACAGTTTAAATACCACTCATTTGACCTGACACCTCACTTAGTCAAGTGCATGTGTCCATGTGTTTGACAGACGCAGTGAATTAAACATCTTTTTGTTCTGCAGCTCCTGAGGATGACCATTACTCGACAGAGGCTGGGGGATGAGGAGGTGGGGGCGCGCCACTTTCCAGCACATGAACGTGAGGATCTGGTTCGTCAGCTAGAAAGAGCTGGTCTACAGGTTTACACATTTCTTTCCTTTCTGTCAAGTAAATCATCATTTAAAACCAAGAAACCATCACAAATGTAAATGATTCCACGTCACAGTCACATATGTCCAGTGCAGTTAAAATGATCAGTGTTTCATCAGTTTAGAAACATTGACATTTAATGTTAATTTATTAGTTTCAGCCAATCAGAAGCAAAGATAGCATTATTTTTAGGTTTGGAGCCAACAATTAGTCTCTTTCCATCACAGTGATGTATATGAAGGCACAGGAACCTAAGGAACCTCACCTGTCTTTCAGTTGTGGGAACCTGGGAGTAAAATTGGTCAGCCATAGGTCCTGCTGCAGAAAACCCCCCAGAAAAATGAGGTAGAGAAAATGGAGAGGTGGGGACTGAGAAAGAGATTTTGAACAAAACATAATTTAATAACAGCTTATTTGTAAAGAAATGAATAACTCAGCAGATTGTCTCCACTTTTCACATTTTTTTTTTTCTGCTTATCCACCTTTACCAGCGTTTACTGAATCCAGCGTCTCAGTAAATACAAACAATAAATCAGCAACTGTGCTGTTGTTGTACCTCAGAAGTGTTTTCTGGGTTATTTGCCTGATCTTTACAGCTCGTCAGATGTGTTGGAAACCACAGGAAGGGATTTTGCATTATGTACCAGTAATATGCCTCTCTTTCCCTTGATTGGACTCTGTGCTTTTGTTTTATTGTCTTTTAATCTAATGATGAAACAACACTTTGCTTTAAACGTGCTGTTGAGGTGTTCTTGAAGAAGACGCGTAACGTCTGTCTGCTCTCGTAGAAAAGGTTTCACAGTGGGGAGCTCCTAATTGGCTCGATGCTGGAAACAGTTTATGCATTCTCAGCAAACTCTACCTGAATAAACAAAGCTTTAAAATATCTGTCATTTTAAAACTTTCTGCAGCCTTTCTTTAATTTTTTTTTTTTTTTTTTTTTTTTTTTACCGAGTTGCTTTTTATTCTAGATGGAGGAGATGGAGCACAACATGAAGGCTGTGACAGACGAGCTGCAGGACGTGAAGGCCGAGCGCAACGTGTTCAGGGAGAAGGCTGACCGACTCAACGTGGAGCTCAACCACATCTTGGGCAACCACGAGGCGCGAATCATTGATGTGGACGCGCTCTGCATGGAGAACAGGTGAGCGGGGCACAGAGGCAGATATAAAGAAGACAGAAACACCACCAATCTTTTTTTGTGATCTTTAGATCTTATTAGTGGCTGTATACAGTGTGTAGTAGACTCTCCCCTTCTTTTTGGCACTTTCTCTTTGCTTTACTGACCACTTTTATACATTTTATATGTAGAGAGGGGTATCTGTTGTGTTTTTTAAAGCTTAGATTAGAAACTAATGCAGAGAGCTCATTAGTATTATCATGTTTTAGTGATATAGAAATGTTTAAACTAGTGAAATCTTTTTGCATCACAACATAGGTTGACTGACTTTTATGTATTAAATGGTAAATGGTCTGCACTTATATAGCGCTTTTCTACCTCTACTGGTACTCAAAGCACTTTACACACACACTCACACACCGATGGCAGAGCTGCTATGCAGCTGACCTGACACACCGGGGGCAACTTGGGGTTCAGTGTCTTGCCCAAGGACACTTTGACATATGACAGGAGGAGCCGGGAATCGAACCACTGATCTCACGATTGGCAGACAACTGCTCTACCTCCTGAGCCACAGCCGCCCTTTAATTAATATTCATGATTCTCTGAACATAGAATAAAATAATATCTGTTCTTACTCTTCTGATTGTGCTTTTAATCGCTGTTGCTGCAGGTATTTGCACGAGCGTTTCAGCCAACTACAAGAGGAGGTGAACCTGCTAAAGTCCAACATCATGAAGTACAAGGTACAGAATGCAGTTTCACTAAATTTATATTCTTATGGATATGTACTAAAAAATAAAAAAGGTTCCTTCTATTTAAAATGTTGATCAAACGTGACGTGCTGAGCTTTGTTCTCTTGTTTGTCCCTCTCAACAGACAGCTCTTGAGAGGAGGAAAAACTCCACCACATATGGGAAATCAAACATCAGTCCCCTCACTGGCGTGCTCTCTGCCAAACAAGGTGAAAACGCAAACTGTTCCGCTCACTTTGAATTTTCTTTCAACTCAGACATAAATAGACGCCTGAGCAGCTGATCTGGAAACTGTAAAAACGTTGTCCGTCGCCTCTGTTGTAGAGTCCCTCGGTTTGTTTTTGATCACATAAACTCTGTGACAAATCAGTTTCTTGAAGCACCTTTGTTTCTAGCTGCAGCTCATTGCATTATTTAATAACGCCTCTATTTGCCAATCCTTCAAGCCGCCGCCCGGACACTAGCTGTGTTACTAATTGTATTCTGAATGGTAGAGAGCACCACTGGCAGGGAAAACAGTCGCTGGCAGAAGCAGCACAGTGGGCTCTGGAGTTAAAGTTAAGAGAGTGTCACCTAGTAGACAGCTGTTTCTAACTCTTCATCTCTGCCTTGCTCTTGTCGTGCTGTTTTCCCCCCTCTCTCACTCTGTTGTCTCACCTAGTTTCGGAAATGTTTCTGTGCATTATTGTTAGGAACGTATCCTCTGTATATGAGCCCTGGTTTCTGTTGATCATCTAGCCTCAATTTAAAACAGCTTTCCCTTCCCTTCTAGTCCCTTTTCTACATCTCTTTCTTTTTTCCTGCTCCAGCCTTACTTCTCTTCTCCTCACTCTCCTCACTGTGTCTTTTAATTTTTTTTTAGTCCAGGAGATGCTCCTGGAAGAGCAGGGCTGCAGCCTGCCAGCCACGCCTCAGTCGATCGCCGACCTCAAGTCCCTGGCCACAGCTCTGCTGGAGACCATCCATGAGAAGAATCTGGTCATCCAGCACCAGAGGCACACCAATAGGTACTGAGAAGACACTGTGACGGCAGTTTCATAAGGGTCATCTTTTAACTTCAACCAGCTTTACACACTTGCTGTATGTTTGCCTACCATTTGTAAGAATCCTACTCCACCTTCAAGTCAAACACTGAACTGTGACACACACATACACACTGTGCATCAGTCGGAAGAAACCTTACCCTCCTTCACTTGCTCTGCAGGATCCTGGGTAACCGTGTTGCAGATCTGGAAAGGAAACTGAAGACCCTGGAGGTTTCAGGACTGTGGAGTCTCCCAGGTAGGTCTTGTGGGTCAAGTGTTAAAGCTTCCAGCAAAACAAAAACAGCTGTACCACTCTGCAGCCTCCGCACTGAAGTCCTGAAATGATCCCTCCATAATTAAATCTAACGTTGAGCTCAATCCAGATATTAAATAATTACAGAGCAATAACAGTAATTTGACTGTCGTTCAGGGTTTAGAATATGAATATGAACAACCAGTAATTAATTCCAATATATTCTGTCTTAATAAAACACAATTCAGTGACAATAAATTGCTATGGATACAAACACATTACTTTGTGATTTAAAATAATTATGTTTGGTAGTCACTTTGCAATAATTCAGCTGGTAAACAGTGAGAGAATATAGAAATAGAGCAAAATAGCTGCCTGTGCGATTACATATGCTTTAGGAACTGTTCCTTAACCTGTCTTCACCTCTGTATGTATACACTTACACAGAGGCTATATAAATATTTGTGCATATTCTTTTTCCTGGTGGGTACACAAAACAGATCCAGCAATCATGCCGCACCCTTGAAGAACATGACCGTGTGTGTATTTATACATAAGAAATGTATATAGTGTTCAAATGAAAACAATTGTAGTAAACTCATAAACTATGCCATCACTTTATAGTTATGAGAATAAAAATAAATAATAATTAACCACAATGTGATTAATTGGAGATGTGATTAATTCACTGGTGAACTCATTTACATTTACTTCCCTTTTCTTTTTTTAAATGAAAATACAGTAATGATGTTTTATGTTTATAACAGTGTGTCTTTGTCTCCTCTGGCTGCGTCTCAGGCTTGACCTACCGCATATCTGTGGGAATTGGGAGTATGTATTCCTTCTGCCCCACTTAGCCCATCTATGCCCTCCATTTTGGCATGCCAGGACAAATCTGGGCAAACGCCCAGAACTCATGTCACCTCATGCCCACCGTTTACAATGTGTCGACTCCATTGACCACCCGCTCATGTGTCTGCTCATGATACCGCTGACTGAATAGGCTGCCTAAATATCACACACTCATCCTTTCGGTCCAGTGGATCTGTCTTAAAATTTACACTCAGGGGAAAAAAGATTCTTTGTGAATGTTTGAGTGGGGGATGTTTTAAGGGCGAGAAAGACCTTTAGAAAGCCGCACAGTATTGTTGTCTTGGCTCCTTTTTAAATGTGTTCAGTTTCTCACTGGCAAGAATTTGAATCATAAATCATGTCAGAAAAAAGACTAAAGGCTGATATATTATAGACTGATAGTATGTTGCAGACAGAGCCAATAGAAAACATCTTTATTTATAGAAAATATTGTGATTTTTCTGGAAATGTAAGTCAAACCAATATAAAGTTGTTAGGACAAGACAGTGTAAATGTGAATAGGAGGAGAAATAAGGAGAAAATATGCTCTCAAAGCCCTTGTGAGACAGTGTTGAATGGGCTTTAAATTTTAGGGGAAAAAAAAGTTTAAGGCCTGAATAGGATAATTAAAAAAAGACAATTACAAATACAGCACAATTTTTGCATTTATGTTTGGGAGGCAAACCAAAAAGAGACATGGCTGCC
The DNA here is from genome assembly GCA_032362345.1 of Sandelia bainsii. NCBI lineage: Eukaryota > Metazoa > Chordata > Actinopteri > Anabantiformes > Anabantidae > Sandelia > Sandelia bainsii. The sequence continues at coordinate 3,819,851 of JAUMHL010000011.1, forward strand.
TCCTGCAAACAACCCCTCCATTCACACCAAAGCCAAACAAAAATAAAAAGTAAACATCAAAACTAGTAAAAAATAATATGCCAAACAATATTTACAATCAGAAACCAGGCGACGAGACGATCCACCTAGGACATAGTTACCCCTTCTCCCCACCGGAGGGAGATGTTGTGCTGTGTACGAACCTGGCTGAGACTGAGATTCGCACCGCCATAAAACTGACAAGCATCCATTACTGAAAATGATTGCCCACATTACAAACACATTTAGGGGAATGTGCCGTTATTAGGGAATTTGTAGGCAAGGGCCCAGAGTGCCTGACGACCACACTGTCCACCACAGTTAGGGAGAGAGAGATGTGAGCATCTGTGGCCGTGATGTGATATGAAGTTGGGCTGATGGATATTAAAGGCAAACAGGATAGGATGGAGGGCCTTGAATGCCTACCTGAGGCCTGGAGAACACTAGAGGTGACTATGTTGTCTCTGGATGAGAGAGCCTCAAAAACAATAACAATGACATCGATGCAGTTACTCAGATAAAGCTGTGATTGATGGATCCCCCAGACGGCCGCACCCCATTCGCTGGATGAGTGCAAGCTGAAACGTAACACATCAAGTGAAAGCCTGTCAGAGTGCATCAGCTATTGAAAAGACAGAGGTGGATGGAGAATGCACCAATATAGCTATGTTTTGGTCCAGGGACAGATTTTTTCAGTTAAAGGAAAGGATTTTCCTGTCACCCTAGGGCTAGACAGTACTGCAATCCTGTGTAGGGTTTGACTGTTTGACAGGTTTGTGCATCCCTTGTCTTTTTGTCTCCTTATTTGCGATATACAGTTTATGATCTAGTGTTTTGTGGTGTTAACTCAAGCAGAAAAGCCTTTTTCCTTGAAGGACAGGTGTACACACATAATGTACTGCTGTATATTTAAGGCACCAGAAAGATTTAAAGCAAGTTGCTGATGCTTTCTGAGTGCTAGCTCAGTAGGGGCCTTGTTCTGCATAAGTGATCACCAACACCACCTTATTATTTCCTATTACTGGCTTTTAGAGGCAGTCTGCAGAACCCCTCTAAGGACTTTCTCCCAAAACTTGGAGACTTTGGATGCAGTTCTACAGTCTTAAAGCTACAGACAAGTTACCTAACTTAATGAAGGAGATATTTGCTGACTTGCGACAACTCTATTATGATAGGACAACATTAAAAAAACTTGTTTTTTTTTCCAGAGAATAATTACAGCTGTGAGTCAAGTTAGAGTTTAGGTAGGGCAAATTATGACATATCAATAAAACGTGAGATCACAGATATGCAACTTGATTTATTAAATTTTTAACAAATCAACAGATTTAAAACTAATACTGTATTTATTTACATTCAATTTTTCTCTAGATATGATATGATGAATGATATAAAAGAACATACACCATGAAGAAACATTTCTGAGGTGGCTGTTAGAAGTAGTGATTTTATAATTACAGGGTAAGTTTAAGAAAAAGTAGACTGGGTTGACCTGGGATCACCAAAATGACTTCAGTTCATTCTGAGGGGGCACCAACGTTTGTACCAAATCTCGTGGCAGTCCTTTCAGTAGATGTTGAGACATTTAATTTAAAGTAACAAATATCAATATGATGGTGCACGAGGAAACGTCAAAGGAAGACCAATGTCCATACAAAGTTTCATGGCAATGGTAAAGCCATTATTGATATTTCAGTAGTATGGACCAATCCATTGCCGCCAAAACCAAGGTTTAATAGTTAATAATCCAATATAATGACTGAAAGCACAATCACAAAAAGTAAACTTTTTAGACAACAAGCTTGTCGTTTCACTTGTCGCTCCCAATTGGTATGTAGAAGCCTCAGGACCCAAACAGCTTGCACCGCACCCGCTCGCTCACTGTTCCCACGTCAGTGTAAACAGTAAACATTCATAACAATATGGTATCTGTTCACCATTCATAATTCTCATGCATCGTGTCACACAGTCATCCATTTTCTTATTCGTCTGTTTGTTTTCGTGCCTCACACTCGAATGGTCACAGAAACAGGCCTGGTTTTGCCTGTTTACATGGTTTCCCTGAGGCAAAGGCTGATATGCACACCTAAAAGCTTCTATATATATATGTGCGTGTGTGCATGTCAGTGCATATAGTTGTGTGTGTGTGTGTGTGTGTATTTGTAATGTCTGGATTATAGTGCACAGTCTCCTATGAGTAGCATATGGTGTCAACCTAAGAGGCGAGCAGCCATCACTAATGAAGACAGATGACAGGGAACTGAAGCCACTTCCTGTAAGCACTGCTCTGCATACGTGTTTGTGTGTGTATTTTTTGTACTGTGTGACAGCACGAACAGTACAGCACCATATACATGTGCTTGGATATGCTCCATCTAATCCTAACATGTCCAAACTGTTCATACCACTGACTTTTTATTTTTGCTGTCATTTGGATATGAAAGTAACAGTGAGTTTGCTCTTTGTTGCTGGGTTTGCAGGGACACGAGACAATATCACACTGAATGAAAACCTTCAACAAGAGCTTCATCCAACACTCGCCACATCTCAGCCAAACATCCAGCCCACAGTGCAGCCACCCAAAGGTGAGTGTGTAATTGTGTGTAGCTGGCTACTCCAGCCATGCACGGCTAACGGCATAAACAGTGCAATTAGCCACTGTGTGCTAAACACTCCTTGCTATCTTCCATGTTTAACCCAAGTCCCTTTCCTTCCTGCCTCTGCTCCTCTCGGCTTCTCATTGGTGCAAGCTGCCCAAATGCCATGGCATTTTGGAAATGTGAAGCAAACTCTCACCCGCTGACATTCAGAAACTTCTGCCGTGTTCTCTTTGAAAGGGGACGGGAGGGGGATGGGGGGGAGGGGGCGCTCCAGAAACCTAAGGGAC
>JAUMHL010000011.1:3822765-3882020 GCA_032362345.1 Sandelia bainsii
GGGGCGGGGGGGGGGGGGGGGGGCCGGGCGCATAAATATGGATGCTCAAGTAATGTTGCTTTCTTCTTGCATGTTTTGTGTGTGTATGTGTGTGCAAGAGAAAAGGTGGCTGGGACTCTATGTGCAGTCTTTAACCTTTTTGCCTTCACATCCACAAATATGGGTCAGTATTCCCCAAAGTGAGAGCATATTTTAGCAGAAAGAAGCCGAACTAAGCTGTTGCTATTGCGGAGATGCGGGGAGTCACACTTGTCTTGCGTTCCCCTTGTCTGGGGCACTGTTGCTATATTTAGCCTGTTGCCATGGAAGCACTTCAGTCAAATAAGTAATTGAAATAACTTTTTATATTGACACAGTAGTCTAACTCAAAAGGAGAAAAGTTTTTGTCATAGTTTCTTCTGAGTTTTTTTTTCCATTCTATCAAATTTTGATGGTAATTTTAATTAAAGGGCTTGAAATGAAAACCTGAATGATGAAAAGATACAAGAGATGCAGCCCTTTGCCCCAAGAATCAACAGGCAAAGAGCTTTTTTAACTAAAGACTCTTCTACTACTTGGACATTACTGTCTTACAGTATCACTGTAAGATGAACAAATCAAAACAGATCAAACAAACAGTAAGATGTGCTAAAGTACTTTAGGCATTTTAGTGCTGCATCAGTCTAAGACACAACTACCTTAGAAACTACTACCATATCTCTGTCTGCATCTCCCTATGCTTCCTGTCACTGTATAATACAGAATTACTTTCTGTAATGTTAATATATTATTGTTATCATTTATCAAGCAGAAAATCTGAATGTGAGCTGGTTTCAGTTTCTCAAATGTGACCATTCAGTATGTTTCTCTGTTTGATATTATGTTAAATTAAAGACTTTTGGGTTTTTGAATATTAATGGAAAAAAACAATTTGAAGGTGTCAGCTTAAGTTCTGGAAATTTATTTTGTGCATTTCTCACTATTTTTGTATAGCCCTAAAGAGTAGGTATTGTTATTGGTGTTGCTAGCTGATGTAAACTGCATAATGCAACATGCTAATTCTGCCAGCTAATCTTTTGGGGCACAGAATAGGGAAGAATAGGTTACCTGCTTGTCTTATGATGCTGCTTTGGTATCAGATCAAATAAGTAATTAAACTGACCAGTTGTGTCATCATCATTTTATGTTAGACAACAGAAGTTCACATGAATCACCATGGGAATGCCACGCCACTGGCAGCGACCTTGGCACAGATGGTGTCAGTGGGGAAGACACACCTGCACTGCTCAACAGTCTGGAATCTCTAGCGGGGGTCCAGACAAATGGGATTAAGAGAAGAGGGGGGGAAACGGTGAGCATGACGGAAGATGAAGCTGCCTTACAGCTGGAGGAGGGGCGGAGTCCGGTGGAGGAGGCGGGACATGAGGTAGAAGGAGCTGAAGATGAAGAACTGGGCTCCACGGTGGAGGAAGGAGAGGAAGCGGCTTTGGCGCTGGATGCACCAATCACTGAGTCAGACCTTTCGTGGCTTCCAATTAAACAAGCCTCTGTTGATCAGTCAGAGGTGGGTCATCATCTGTGCCAACCCCAGGACGATGAGGGGTCCAATAATTTACCTGAACATGTAGAAGCCTCTGTATCAGTTCCAGAGAGCCAGGACTCAGAGGTGTCGGGTACAGGGGAGTGGGACATTCAGTGTCGATCTGCACAGAGTGACACCTGTCACAGTGACAACTTGGCATGAACGTCACTACTTCAGAAGCTTATCTAAATCCTTGTCTTTCTTATTGATGATTGCATAACTCACCCCTAGTTGCATTGTTATAACATAACCAGTGCTCAACAGCTCGGATTTAGTCAATAAAACAGAGAGACAACACTTTCATTTTTCAGCCAACATTGACCGTGCCAGAGGTGAACTTGTCTAGGCAGCCTTATTTCTGTACAGGAATACTGAATATTGTTGAAAACTTTATTTCCCACAGTGTCTGTGTCCCATATTCTGTTCTTCCATCCCCCTGTGATAAGATAATACTTATTGATTCATTTTGTTTTCTTTTCCTATAAGGGATGCCACAAAACCTATAATAAACGTGTTGTATATATTTGTAAATTAATAATATTAATATTAGAGATTCCATTGACTTCTATTCATCTGTCAGTCTTACTAAATTGTACTAATCATTCAGATTTGATTTGTCCTTATTTGGAAGCTGATATTTGGGTGAGACTGTATGTTCTTTATACTGAGTGTGGAAAACATTCACTGTTATTTATACATATAAATGCAAAATCCTGTAATACTCTTGGTTGTTATTCTTCCTCCCAATAAGCATACTTACATTCATACTGACACAGGCTTGTCATGGAGGATAAGCAACTAATATGTCTTGAGCTTACATGAATAAATATGTGATTTGGCTAGTGTAGTGAATCTGAACCAGGAGTACTTATACCACAGGGTTTGGAGAGATTGTGGAGTAGCTCAACAAATTTAAAAGAACTGTAAACTGTAAAATAGATTTTGTGTTTGTAGGCCTTTAATTATCCATGGTTAAAAACTTATCTCAAACTAATGGATAAATTGTTTAGTTTGCTGAAAATCATAGACAAATGGCAAAATTGCTAAAAACTAATGGCTAAACAGCTGAAATATCTAAAACTAGTAAATATGCAAATAGACAAACAATATATACTTCTGAAATGTTGTGGAGTAGAAGTAAAAAGCTGTTCCATACTTAATACTTAATAATATTCTGCCACTGCATATTGGATAAATAGTAAAGATCCAGCTTCTGCCTTCTAAGTGGTTGTAGTGCAAATATAGACTTTACCAAACCAACCTAAAGAACAGCTCAGCTGTATTAGAACATGATCCAGTATCCACTTTAGTATGATTAACAGTGTTAAATAACGATTTAAATGTTTGAAACATGATGGGCAGTTGTCAGTTTAGGGGTATTAAAGCTCATTTGACACGGGGTACGTCTGACAAAAAATATTGGTACCAACCAGTCAGGTGACATTGAAAGTTTGACTGATATTTACATCTGCTCCCTTCTTAAGCTAGAAACCACACAAGCAGGAATTTGATCTGATCGAAACTTCAACTCTGACACAGAGGCTGACTTTGTGAACTTGGTGTAATATTTGTTTGAGCTTTCACACGCAAATGAGGTTTGTTTGATGGTAATGTTCTGAACCAGAAAATGAGCCCATATCTGCAGAAAATCGCTTTGACTAATTTCTAAGTGTTCACAAGGTTGGTCTCTCATTAATTCTAAATGTAGCAGCTTCAGTCTTTTGATTATTTTACAGATTAGAGACGCTTAAGTTGATTCTCTTCCTTCCACCCTGGGAGAGAATCATTGCAGCATCACAGATTGACACAGAGTTGGATGAAATCATAGAATAATTTAAATGTTATTGCTAACTTTTGATAATATATATAACGGTAATGCACAGTATATGCAGCGCAGTATATTAAATGTAATGTTCAACTTCAGGCTTATGTTAAATATTGTTTTCGACTATTATGGGTTTTGTTCATTTAAAAAGAGTTTTTTTTCCAGGTAAACATACTAATGCACACTAATCACCTCTGTGTGAGTGTATTACTAAAAAATAAAGTTATAGACACAAAGTCTTCCAGAACTGTAAAATGGGTGCACAGACACACCCATTTTGTCTAACAGCCAAAGTCCAGAGCCCACTGTGTATTAAGAATCAGTGGTGAGGCCCATTCTTCCTGCATGCAGGTGACAGCTGGCCTCTCCAGGCAAACATAGCGTCAAAGCCAGAATCCATGAACTGCTTATTCTGCAGAAGGCCACTTGCTATTTTTAATCTCTGACACAAAATAGAGGCGAGGAGAGAGAAAAAAAATTCAAGCTAAGGAGCCCTGGTGTGTACCCAGCGCCGGCCCTGTGCCAGGCAGCTGATTTGGCACACTGCTGAAAGCATTTTTTTTTTCAAGGAGTTTTAAGTTTATGAACCAGATGGAATCGTAACTAATGAAATTGCAAGATGATGCCATCTTGCCATTGGATTCCTCATAAAGTTGTTGACCAGTGTTTGATGTTTTTTTTCTTTTGCATGCTTATGAATACTTGAAAGAAATTAGCAAAATTAGCATGTCTTTTAAAAAAGAAGGAACGCAGTAGTGAGATGCATTGATTATGGGAAGTTTATGTGGAAGAAGAGAGCCATATCGACTGCTCAGCAAGTTAGACATGCGACATAGAATGAAGTTGACAGTATTTTTTAACTGTCCTGCCTTGCCTTCCTTAACCATTAGTCTTTACTTTAATCATTCCCTGCAAGGCTTTTTTCACGATGTCACTTTCAGCTGCAACTTGATTTTCTTTATAATCACTGTGGTGAAATATTTCAGCATGTTTTAAAGATGGCTGTGGCTGTACATAATTTAAGTATTTAAGTATGGCTAGTACTGTATATCAGCCAGTATCTGCTTACCATATGTCAATATCGGCATGTGTGTCGGCTAATGTGTAAAAATAAATTGCAGTAATGCCACAAACATGGTAATCATCTGGTCTTGTCACACAGCTGAAAGATTCATCCTCCCTCCTCAGACCTAAAGAGAGCAAAAGAGGATTGCTGAGGGCTGTTATAGCCAATCATCACCACTACAGATAAAATGAGGCTATGGTACCAGCAACTAGCCCATGACAAAAACTAATCTTAGCCCCTTATCTGTGACAGCGACATCCCCCACTAGAGGCCAAGTACAAATTGTGTATTGCGAAGATCTCCGATTGGTACTGTGCTGCTTGAATCACCCAGGTGTGTGTTTGCCTCCCTGTATTTGTACTTGAAAGAGAGATCAAAAGAGGATCCATTTGTATGTGTGTGCATGCATGTCCTGTGAATTCTGTAGCTTTGTACGCAGCTGGTACTCTTTCATGTTTCAGATGTTAAGATGGGTTGTACCATATCATATATACAGCTAATCTTATCACAGTGTCAACTTGCTTTGTTCTGATCCCATCACTTATCCCACCCTGGAGCCTGAGTGGTGGGAGATACCATTCGGGTCACAGGCTGGATGTAGAAGTTTGTTTGACACATCATCGCTGGTCCTCCATAGGTTTGAGGGATGAGGGCGGACAGGGGCACGGAGTCAGCAGTTTCCAGGCCAACCACTCAGCAGGGTTAATTACTATACCAACCAGATGCTCCTTCCAGTGATGGTCAGTGCCCCTGTGATCCACGGTTCATTCACTCACCTTGCTTTTTTACGCTTACCTGAGCTTTATCATGTGGTGCCTCAGAGACACTTGAGTTTGCAGATCCCTGCAGGTTTGCTCAATCGGGTGCTACGATTTGAGGAGTGTAGCTTTCTGCTCTGCTGCTGACATGGCTGTTATTATCTGAGATGATAGAGGGAAGGAAAAAACAGGTAAAATGTGTCAGTCGTCTTTTCCCCAGCTTATTTCATGTGGAGTTAATAATTCTAATGTATCATGGATATGATGTGCATAACTGCATCATTTGCTTGGTTTGCACTTTAATATGGATTTGAGTCTCTCTGTAATTACTCTTATTACTGTGCATTTTCTCAACACCTCAGCTGTCAAATATGAATATGAGATATAGTCAGTTGCAGATGGGTAACCTGTGTCAGCCTAAATCCCTACTCTACTATGTATAGGGGATATAGTCTTAATGTACATGACACAAGTGATGTGCTTGGCCTACACTAAACTTGAACTGTTTAAATTAAAGGCGTAGTTTTGCACTGTGGGAAACACGCTTATTCACTTTTTTGCCACGAGACAAATGAAAAGATTAACATACCTATACTATACTACGACCTGCTGCTTAGCTTAGCATAAGGACTGAACACAAATTTCCAAATGGGGACAAATAAATATATAGTGTAAAATGGTGAATTTTATTCATGGTTATGTGCTGGACTGTTTCTTTGCTGGGCGTAGAGACTCACATATACCACACATAACATTCTTCTCAGCTAACTCCTGACAATAAAGCAGTTAAACGAATTTTATAAAAATGTTTAACTGTTCCTTTAAAGCAACATTAAACGTTTTTGATCACAAAAGGATTATAAATATACTGGGGCTGCCATCAGCACTTGTATAAGTTTACTTGATTGCAGAATACTGACATCCTATGGTTCTTTGTCCCTTATGACCTACCTCAGTAGTTTCCACATTACCTGGAGGTCAAACTGAATGTGACTGCAACAACAACAACAACAACAACAACATGGCTCCCAAGGCCCTGCTGGGAAGCAAAGCAAGCAAAGTCACAGGGTGTTGGAGGAGCGAGAGTTTGCGGACAGCCGATAAGCAGAAAGGCCTTGCCGGGGGTCAGCACGTAGCCACGCCATACAGTCAGATCTCTATTAAGATAGAAAACGGTGGGCTGGTGTGATAAGAGCTGACAGGACCTAGTGATGTGATATCAGTGATGGGGCACTGGCAGAAGATGCCAACCAGCAGGAGAACGAGGGCTGGCCTGAACTTGTTCCCTGTGTTGTACAATTACATAATCCTTAATTGGTCTGGATCAAACTTAACAGTGTTATATCAATTCCAGAAAATAGTCAGTCAACATTTTATCGATCTTAAATTTTAAATATTATACCCAGATATAAATCTTAACATCAGTGAGTAACATGAAGGTGTAAAGAACTTCAGTTACAGTTTGTTTTTCTACCATATATAACTTGCTGCAGGTAGTCGTCGTAGGGTTCTGATATACAGACAAGCAAAGTATTATTTTATGTCACTTGGTTTGAGTATTGTGAACAGGAATCCCTTCACCGTGTTGTTGTCTTGCATAGCTGCACCAAGACAAAATGAGCACAGAAGTATAATAGATATTCATTGTTATTGTTGGTTATTTCATCAAAGATCAAGATTATCATAGATCACTGTAGCTCAACACTTGTCAAATGATGCCACCGTGCTTGTTCCTTACACTAGGACAGTGCACTAAGCCTTGTCTTTTCAATTTGAGAAGATAACACAGCATTCTTGGTTGTGATTTGTTTGCCAGAAGCTTTGCAGCAGTACATTACTACATCATGCAACACGCTGGAGCGGCACCATTCTCTGTAACTGGGCATCTGGTTCATCTTCTTTAAAAAGGACTTGCCCATAGACTGTGTTGCACTGTGTTACTGTAGTCTGTGACCTCAACAGGATTATCCAACGTTTGTGCATTTTCAGGTAGCAAGATCAGTGATAAGCAAATAAGTGATATTTGTAAATTAAATTTACTCCGCTCTTCATCTATGATTGAAAATACGTTTCGGTTTTACAAAGTTTTACAAAGCATTAGCATATTTCCCTAAAACTTCTAACAGCCCCTGCATCAAGCACACAAAATTCTCTTTTGTCCAATTTTATGAAATGCCTCATCCTTATAACGTTTCATTAGTAGCCAAGAGACCTGTTATTGTAATATTAGCACATTATGCAAACCCACAAACTGCACTTAAAAGTGTGTATGCACAGTGCAAATAGATACCGATTCAATGAACATTAGACCTGACAGATAAACGTATTTTACTCATGTTATCTCACATTTAGGCATATTAAAGTGACTACAGATTTATTAATTTAAATCTAGTTGAATTTACAAATTCACCCTCAAGCTACTGATACTCAGCTAATGTTATTTTTTTAGTGTTGTTGGAGCAAGACACTTTGACTGAGAGAAAGATACATTAAATGAGTACAAACGTCGTTTTGTACCTCTTTGTGGTGATTCTGAGTCTCTTTATGGCCGTTCTGCGTCTCTTACTGGAATTCTGCATGTGAAGCTGAACTCAGTAGCCTCAGCTGCAAAATGAAGAAAGACTTCAACAACATTAAATATTAGATTGGGTTTGATTAGCAGACATTCCATATTAATGTTTTTCCCAGCAAGAAACGTTAACGCTTCAAACAGAGACTCTAGCCCCTGACCCCTCGGATCATAATACCTGGGCCTGGTAATCCATGAATCCATCCATAGCCCACTATTGCATGATGATCGGGTAATAAAAGCATCAGATTTTATGTTCTGGATGGATGTAAGCTATTCTGTGTCCAGTCCTTTAAAGCTGGGGGTTGCTGTTTGAGTTCATGAAGCAATATTCTAAATGATTAGTCCCCAGTAATGTTCATGCCGTCACTGCCAGCTCTGTAGCTATAGTTTTCCAGAGCCATTTCATACACAATTGGCCTTCTATTTAATAGCCTATGAAAGAGAGACAGACAGAAAGGTAGAAAATCCCCAGTATTTTAAATTATCCTTGGATATTAGTGCATTATGACTTTGTTGTAACGTTGACTTCTCCTTAACAATCTCCATCAATCCCCCAGCTATAAGCAATGAGCCATTCGCTATTATGCAGCTTGTTAGCAATGTCCAGGCTTGTGTAATTACCTGTGTCAGTGCCAATGATTGTCTTCACTGACAGATTATTCATCACTTTATAATAGTAGAGGTTAAAAAAAATGGTATTTCAAGATCGTATAACAGACATAGACGTAAAAATGGTAATGTTATAATGATTTTTCCTTGTACCTTTTAGATTAGTCCAGTAAACTACAGTGAACTATTCCCTTTAGAGGAAATTAAAAATGCATCCAGTGGCTCATGTATTTTGGCAGATGAGTGATGCTACTAAGTGGGCTAATAGGCCTTGGAAGCCATATTTGGCACATTATATACTATGTTTTGATTTTTTTTAAATAGAGTAATAATGAAAAGCCATATAATATGTGAGTCTGTGTATGACTTTTGTCTTAAATGACAAAATCACACATTTACAACCTATGAATGTTATCAATCCTTCCTCTGCATTCCTTGCATTAGTATTACCTCTCTGCTTGTGTCTGCAAAATTCATCTGTAGGTGACCAGGTGACATCGTCTGAACTAAAAACTCCTTCACGTCATGTCACCTGGAGGAGTTTTCCAGACAAGAAGTCATTCAGATATACTCTCAAAACTACCAAACTTGGTGAAAATGTCCTTTAATTAGTTTCAGAACTCGGGTCCGTATTCATTCGTGCAGCATTCGTGCATCGAGTCATACGTATAACAATAAAAACACACACCTGTCAGCGACGTCACTGCAGTGAGAGGAGCGTTGGACTGAAGGGGGCGAGGCAGCAGCAGTGTTTGTGTTGTGTGTTGTTTAGCGGGCACATCATCATCATCATTACCACCATCATCATCATCATCATACCGACCCCGACCGAGAGGCAGCGGACCTCCTGCATCACGCCGACACCGCGATAGGCTTTCAGGGGCCACATCATGTGCAGGACTCAGTGAAGCCGGGACCTTTCTTTTCTACGCACTCGTGCTCGTCTGGTCTCACAGTGAATCGCGGACTTCGAGTTATTTTGTGAAGGATAATAACGATGAGGTAAGCGCTTCCGGTCGCCATTTTGCCGGCGTTTAACGGTAACGTTGGGAAGAATCTGCATGGACTAATTAGCCGCAAATACGCATACCGGTCGCAATATGTCCAAACGACATCGTTTAGATTTAGGTGATGATTATTCAAGCAAAAGGAGGTCGTCCGAGGGGTATGTAACGACAGTGGTAACTAATTGGAAGGATTTAGCTGTCGGCGGTGCTCGTGTGGAGCGCTGCAGGCTGTTTGTTGTTGTCCTGTTGCTAGCTTAGCTTAGCCTAGCCATGCTAACGTTAGCTAGTAAACGCTTGCCATGTTTAGCTAGCTGGTTAGCATCACCAGGGAGAAGAAAAATCATTGTTGTTCCATAGACAGGATACTCAGCGTGAATACTGCTGTGGCTGCTGGGTGATACAGTTGTATCGTATCCGTAGTGCGGCTAACTTGGCAAACAGCCCCCGATCTGAACCGGTCCACACGTGGCTAACGTTACACGCTAGACGATGCGAAGGCAATCGCAGTTATCTAAATTGATGGAAAGGTCACACATTTTATGACACAGAGTCAGTTTGTTATGATGAATGCTTGACTGTTGTGGCATGTTGTGTTTACTAAATAAGGACAGAAGTGTGCTTTGAAGCTGCGCACTGGACCCCATAGCCGGGCTAATGTTGACGTTAGCTAGCTTCCTACCGATGTCCTGTCACATGCCTCTTTAAGTCTGTTATCCGTGCTTGTCAAGTTTTGCTGTAAACTAGGGAACAGTTTGAGATTATTGTTCTTCGAAATGCGTACACACAAGACCCGACAGGCCTGAAGACGATTGAAGATCCAGGTTGCAGCGCCCCGGCTGCACCGAGAGAACAGGCTCAGGGTCACAGCTCTGGATTTTACCTAGCTTTGTCCGCTTTTATGTGAGGGAGAACACGGTATTCCCTCAGAGATGAACAGTGCATTATGTGAAAGATAAATCTAATATAATCTACAAATAATGTGACGGTTTCATATCTATATTGTTGACTGCAGGATCCCCACAGTCAAGGGCATCCACACAGGCTGTTAGGTGTTCATGATGTACCCCAGCTCTATACTCGTGTCGCTTGGCATCACTTTTGTTGTCGGCATATTTCTGTCACAGTCTCATACATGGACAAAACTAAGTAGTACATAGAAATATGCCAGAAGTTAGTAGTTGATTTGTACTGCAAGATCTAATAAAAAGATGACACATTCACATCGTGTGTGGTACAAACAGCATCTTCTGCCTGTGTGCAGCCAGCTTCGCTGCAGTAGCTCTCAAGTACCTAAGTCAGTGGTTCCCAAACCCAATCCTCAGGCCCTGCTTGTTTTCCAGCTATCAAACTTCAGGTTAGGGGGGGCTTGAGGGCCGAGTTGACCTTATGTTAACACTGCACATTTTTGTCTGAAGCCTTTTATACATTGCTTTTCATTAGGAGAAGAAAATTGCTTGATGTGAATTGTGAGCGATTAGTTTATTCATGACCTTTGCATGCTACACTTGATTAGGCTGTGCTTTCTATCACTGTGAATAAGAATGTGCAGTAACCTTTTCATGTGATTTTTAAGAAAAGAATTTGACATGGACTAACATTCATGCACTGTCTGTTCCTTTGTGTACCTTTCATATGTAGTTTAATCTCCTGTTGTTACCTCACTGGATCATCTCTAGTTTAAAATTGTCATGTCCAAATGTTTGCAACATGTTTGCGTCTATGCATGCATTCATATTGTGACCATTTGGAATAATCTTCTCTGTGGTAAATTAAATTGGTTACGTTTTTGTGTTGCAGTGGTTCATCTAATCTTAACCTCATGCATTTTCCTCTTCACAGGCGTGACCGTGACAGGGACAGAGATCGCGATGAGCGTTGCAAGGACAGGGACCATGACAGAGACAGAGATGAGAAGCCATCTGGGAGACCCAACAACTTAGCTGCGGGAAGTGGAGTGTTTCTTAAGCAAACCTCTGTACATCAGCAAATCAACCCCTTCACCAACCTGCCCCACACACCACGCTACTATGAGATCCTCAAGAAGCGGCTGCAGCTGCCTGTCTGGGAGTACAGAGAGAGGTTCACTGAGATCCTGATGACGAACCAGTCTTTTGTGCTGGTGGGAGAGACGGGCTCTGGCAAGACCACACAGGTAGAGAGGCAGTTTATTTGTTTCTGCAGGACCAGCACTTAAAATTCACTGGAGTTGTCAGTTAAAATACATGTTTACTATTACTTGTCAAACTGAATAAAACATTCAAATTCAGTGATAAAATTGGTCTAATAATACCATTAAAAAGCAGGGTGCAGTGAAAAGATGATGCAAATTAAACAGTTTCTCTCTGGAGTTGATTCACAGTATGTGCCTGTTAGATGTATTTTAAGTTCTTGAAAGAGCAGGGTTGTCTGTTTTTTTTAATTTGCATGAGAGAAGATTAGAGTAAATCACTGGTTGAGCCTTGCCCTCCTCCTAAGGGGAATAAATACTTCATCTTCCAAACACTTCTTAAATGAAGTGGTGCAATCTTGTCAGTGCTTAATGACACTAGAAAATTTGTGTATTCTACACATTCATCGTGACTTTTTGAACTCACGCCTGCACATGAATAAAGGACATGCTCACCAAAGTAGGGACTACATTTGTTAAACTTTAAGGATAATCATCTGTGGTTATTGCTGTTGAAGTGAAGGAAGGAAAAAAAATCAGTGATGCCTTTAGGTTTAATAATTGTTGTTCCTTGAAACTGAACAGAGCATGTTTATATTTAGCACTGTAGTTAGCCAAATAATGAAGGTACAAATTATCCGAGGAGAATGCAAACTGACTTAGAATTAGGGTGGCAGCACTGCGGATAAAATGAGAATCCCAGTTTTTTCATTTTGCATTAATATCCTTTGTGTTTTCAGGGAAGCATGTTTTTAAATAAACCATGTAAAAAAAAATGCATTTACTTAATCTAAATGCAAGTCCAGCTTAAATCATTGTCACATATTTCATATGAAGTATGAATTTAAAATAATTGTTCAGTCTTACTTAGTATTCCACCAAAGTATTTTGATAATTAGGATCAGCTCATGTAAGTACTAATAACAAATTTTTTATACTGTATGTGAATAGTTTATGTTCTCTGAACCTATCATTTCTTCTGTTTGTGTGGAAAGACTGGTGAGATTTGAATCATCTCTAAAAAGCAGTCATCCAAACCTCAAGCTTTATAGAGTGGAAATAAGACTCATTGCATTTGACTGTCTCTGTTTTTAATCTCTAACCAAGAGGATAGCTTCAGTAAAAAAATGACAGGTACGACTTTCATGGGTATTTGCCTTCTAGGGGATATCAAATCGTAGAAATGCACTTACAAGTAGTAGTATTATGTAATCTTTGTAGATTATTTGCACTCCAGTATCATCTGCCCTGGATTCATGTCATTTGTTTGCTTTTTCATTTGAAGAACTTTTCTCATGTCTTACACATGTAGTCTCAAAGACAACCTGACTTGTCTGCTTCCAGATCCCTCAGTGGTGCGTGAACATGGTCCGCTCAATACAAGGACCAAAGAGAGCAGTGGCCTGCACCCAGCCAAGGAGGGTGGCAGCCATGAGTGTCGCACAGAGGGTGGCTGACGAGATGGATGTCATGCTTGGCCAAGAGGTGGGCTACTCCATCAGGTTTGAGGACTGCAGCTCTGCCAAGACAGTACTCAAGTAAGAATGCTGTTTAAATATCAGAATATTTTCCCGTCTTACTTTTTATTAAAATCAGGAATGGTGAGAACTTAAGAGAACCAAGCTTAAAAAGAGGCTTATATTAGAATTCACAAAACTGATGGGCTGCTCAATAAATAAGACATATAAATGTAAAAAAATGCAAACATAGCGTGAATTTCATCGTCCATCTTTGTCCATACTGTTGTATTGTATGGGCAGTTAGTCAAGAATAATGTTTTTTCAAGCTTCTGCCCACAGAACATCGAAAGGGGAAACTGCTTTTTGGGAGGGATGCTTTGATCTAATGTGATGTGATCTAATGATATAATGTTTATTCTGATATTATTCAGGTAATGTGATTATACATTGTCTCTGTTTCCACCTCGCTGCATCTCTTTCATTCACCCAGGTACATGACTGATGGGATGCTGCTGCGGGAGGCCATGAATGATCCTCTGCTGGAGCGATATGGTGTCATCATCCTGGATGAGGCCCACGAACGCACATTAGCTACAGACATCCTCATGGGGGTTCTCAAGGAGGTCGTCCGGCAGAGGCCTGACCTTAAGGTGAAAAGCTTTTTGAAAAGTTCTTGGTTTATTCAGTATATTTCTAAATACAAGTATGTTTGCTTTATGGACTAAGTTTCAGGGTTATGTGTGGCAGTCTTTTGATAGCAGGTGAATTAAATATAAAGGTAGTCTAAGTCCGAATGTGACTATTTATCCAGCACCCTGACATCATCCTACTATATGATAATCAGCTTTCTTGTCAAAGATCACATTTTACATGTTACAACGAAATTTGACTTCTGCATTTAACCCATCCCCCCTTGGGGGGAGCAGTGGGCAGCCACAGGCGGCACCCGGGGAGCTAGCGCTGAGTGTCTTGCTCAAGGACACACCTGGTATGGGGGATGGGCTGGGGTCTGGGCTGGGATTCAATCTTGCCACCTTCTGCATCCCAGTCTGATGATTATCCCATTGAGCTACTATCTTTATAAACTTGGGAATTCTTATTCCCCTGCATGATAAAGCTATCCAGGCCCAGAGGAAGGAAAGCAGAAATGATCACTATACCTCCTTCACATCACTTGCATGTTGTTTTCAAGTTGGTTTGCAGTGATATTTTTAAGCCCTACGCAATGCTGCTAGTTCTTTCTTGAAGTACTAAGTACATGCTGTAAAATTTACTTGAGGTAAAGAGGTAGAAGTACTCCACTAAGTGATTTCTGTGGGAGTTATTAAAGACCAAGTTTAATTCATGTACAGAGTCAAAGAAAGAATATAATTCGAAATATCATGACCACATTTAATTTCTTCTGTTTGGAAATTGAACCTTTAGTTAGCAGTTAAAGGTGCAAACGTTTGAGGCTACACTCAGTAAAACTATTCCTTTTAAAGAGAGAAAGTATTTGTTGTGAACCCATTTCACATTTGTGCTGCTAACAATATTTCAAAGCTAAAAAATATGGCAAAGAAGATTTTCTAGTGATTAAGAAAAAAATAAAAAGATTCAAAGGTTCAGACTTGGAGTGGCACAAAAACAGTAGCTGGTATAGGTGGGACTGATTTTTAAGCACTTTATGTACACTTAGGTGGTTAATCCATAATAATACATCATGATGTTAATTTTATTTTGTATTAACAATCTGCATCTGTGAAGTAAGTAGTGTAACTGAAGTTGGCAGATAAATGTAATGAATAAGAAGTACATTATTTTTCTCTAAATTGTTGAAGTGAAGTGCAAGTAGCTCAAAATTTTACTGTAGTACAGCACTTGATTAAATGTGCATAGATACCGCAGCGATTTAACCTTAGTTTGATCAGTCCCCTGTACTGTCTGCTGTACAGACTTCTGTGGTGTCCTGCCACTGACACTCCCCTTGTTAAATGATCTGCGTATGGTAGACTCATGAACAGAAATGTTAACCAGCTCCCAAAAATCCTTTAAGTCTCTCTGAACTCCAGGTTTGCCATCTTCTGGTGCCACATAGCTATCATTTACATATTTTTTTCAGTCTACACTGAACATTTGAATCATATTTCATTCACTGTGGTAAAGTACAGTTCAATGGTTTGTGCGTTATCACTTCAAATAGCTTTTATGTGTTGTAACAAATGTATTCCTAAATGCAAATAATTCCACTTACTTTTCTTCTGTAAGACGTCAAACTTAATGTCTACACAACACTGTTAAGGCTCTAAATATTACTTCCCCGTAGGATACATTCAGTGACAGCCCATGTTTATGTTCCTCTTCTGTCACGTCTCCCTTTTGTCACATTTTTCTTGACGGTGTCCCCATGTCTGACAGCTGTGTATCTGTTGAGGAAAGAGAAATATCGCTGTTAGGCTCAGAAATGCACATCTATTCTGCACCGCAGCAGTAGTGGAGATTGCTCCCAGAGTCATTCCAATTTTAAGCTAATGAACCAGGGGGAGAACGGCAACGTGTCGGCGTGGATGGGAGCGTACAAGCAGACAGAAGTTTTATAGGCAGTGTGTGCCAGACATAATTCTCATAAAGCAGATGGATAATGACTAGTTGTTTGTCAGTGTGGAATCAAAGGTTAGATTGTTGTTCACGGACTATTAAATGAGGTCTAGGTTATTGGGAATGATCATCCACCCACACCCCTCAATCTCCTTCATCCCTATCCCCTACCAAATTTGAAAGTTTAATTTGCCTTGATTAAGAGCAATTATGATGTCTCGCAGAGCGTAAAGCGAAATGCCGAGACGCTGGCCCCTGAAAATGTTTGAGATTGAAAATGGGAGACGTGTTTCCCATCAGAATCCTAATGCGCTCTATCTAATGGCTCTGGAGAGAACATTGTGTACCCAACATCAGGAGCAAGGACTGTCATAGCTGTGTAGGTCAGTGATTTGGAGTATAATGCCAAGTTTTACACTATAGACACAATCTTGGGCTTGTGCCAGCGACCTCTCCCTAAATTCTAATTCAGAGTATTGTCCCTCCTGTATAGCTTTTTGCACTCTTCATCTACCCTGTATTTAGGTGCAGTCCACTTAGCATGTGTCCTTATCCCCAGTCATCATCAGGCCTCTATAAAATGTTAACTCATTCTTCACTTGAGTGCTCGCTCCCATAATTGTCATTTACACTCGGCTGTCTTTACTTTTATTTTTATCTTTTCTTTCACCTCGTTGAAAACATTGTCCATCACAAACTTCTCAAACTTCCCTCTCACCTGTGCCCTTCTCTGCTCAGGTCATCGTTATGAGTGCCACGCTCGATGCCGGTAAGTTCCAAGTGTATTTTGACAGCTGCCCACTTCTAACCATCCCTGGACGCACGCATCCCGTGGAGATATTCTACACACCGGAACCGGAGCGGGACTACCTGGAGGCAGCCATCAGGACTGTGATCCAAATCCACATGTGTGAGCAAGACGAAGGCGATGTTTTGCTCTTCCTCACCGGTCAAGAGGTAAAACTCCATAGGTTTTTAATATGTTCTTTAACCGAGTGCACGTATAATTATAGTGTACAATGCATATTGCACTGTTACTGGTTTTAGGTTGAGCGGCAGAGTCAAGTTTGTGATGGTTGTAAACAGGGAATTGCTGGTTTCACATTTACATTCGCATTTTGTATGGCTGAAAAATAACCTTTACTTTAATTTTTAATTTTGCCCGTTAATTGATGAGTTGCCGAGTGTTTAAGGCATCATAAAAAGGAAAAATAAACCCCTTTTAAAATGTTCTGGTGTAATTCTGTCAGTCCAAAACACAAATATTCAATTAAACTTACTGTACAATGATACAGAGCAGAGAGCAGCAAATATTTGGCAGTTGTGCTTGACAAATAACTATTATCTAACTGATAGATTGTCTAATTGTTTCATCCCGGGATACATGTTTTATTATTTATGTCTCAAAGGAACCAGGATTTAAACCTATGCAAATATTTTATACATCTCCAAAGTTAAAACTGTGCGTATTAATCTAATTACATAGATGAGTTACTCACATACACAGTGTCAGTGAGCACACACACGTGCACTCTCTGCACAGGAAATTATTAATCATCAGATTGATAGATGTTAATGCATGTGACAGTGCCTGCATGGGGGAAACCACCAGCATTTGCACAGTGAAAGGGAAGAAAACGAGGAGTGACCCAGATTCTGCCCTTCCTACGAATCTCTGAAATTAAGTCATTTATTATTTTTTTTCCCTCCCTGCAAATGTTGTCCACTGATGTGTAATGGAGGGCAGGGTTCATGCCCAAAATGATGAATTTGGTCACAGCTGGGTGGACACACACTCTCACACAGTCACAGGCATGCACATAGAAAAAGCACCAGCAAATGTTTCAGTGTCCTGATTATTGCACAGGAGTAGCCTGTCGGAGCCAACAGTGCCTGATGTGATTATTCGCTCACTAATCTGGCAAAGTGGTGCATTTGAAAAGTAGAATTTAAGTTGTGTAAATACAACACTAATTCCTTTGGAGATTTTTAAGACTTTATTTTAATTTTTGCCCTTCTGTTACTTCATACCTATTTTTCATTCACACATCTCTGGCTTCCTCAACAACATATTGTGATGCCATGATTTTTCAGCACTAATTATTTATCACTCAGCAGGAGCTTGACTGCTGAAGTACACTTATGTCAGTTATTTTTTGCCAAAGCAACATCAATATGGAGCTTGTTATGAAGGTGATGAAGTTATTGGAGGACATGGTGTTTCAAGGGTTGGTAACTGATTTTAGATTTCGTTGTGTCCCAAGCTCTTTGCGCCTCATAGTCACTGTTATGAATGTGTAGAAAAGTCTGGGATATTTGCAGGCAACGTGTTAAAGATGTTTTGCAGTTAGATGTAATTTGTTGATTTATATTCCTCCCCCCCCCACCCCCCTTTGCACTGTGTCAAGCTAAGGCATTACTGAGAGCACTCCCACAGCGAGTTCATTATCACCCCCTCCTAATTGGGTTAAAGAAGTTAATGTCTGGTGGGTCTGGCAGAGGTGGGTGTTCAAAGGGTGCTGCAGCACGCCCCTCGAGCGCTTCTTAACCTCTTCAGTCTACCAGCAACTTTGATGTAGACTAATGATTGGGAGGCAGATCCAATGCAAAGCCATTGCCTCTTTTTTTTTTTTTATCTGATGGTTTAATTTTTAACAGATGAAAGCAAAATGCACGAGACTCCGTTACTTTCTTCCACAGTTTCTCTGTGACATATTTCGCATCCACAAACAAATAGAACCGAAGCACCAACTCCAAATGAGAAAGTCGAAACTTATCACAGCTGTTGAGCAAAGATAAGTCCTAATATTTAAGCTTCCCCCTCAGCAGCTAACATCAAAACATGGGGATTGGCGAAGGGGTTGTTTGCTAGTCAAGAGGAGTGCCTAAATGTGTTGGTTATTAGCTTGGCTATATATTGTTGCTTCTAGGGTCGCAGGGAGAGCTGGTGGACAGGTTCCTAACACTGGCCAACTGCCCCTTTGTGTGTGTGTGTGTGTGTATAGATGCGTGTACACACACTCTGTCTCCACATCCCTAAGGGACAGACAGCCAGCTTGCTTCCAGCGTTTTGGCAAAGAGGTCCACTTTTTTTTCTCTATGGCAGCTGCTGCATCCAGAGGCTTGATAGGCTATTAATACCCAGGCTAATTTTACCAATCCATTCAGATTTAGTGTTTTCCACTTGTCAGTGTGTTGATTAAGAGGCACATGGCCATCAGCAGGGGTTGACTTAACACAGTGAACAAGGGGACAAACAGGGCTAATGACACACTCGCAGACCAGAAGGAAAACAGGAAACATCACCGTTTCATTCTTTCTCATGTCAAGGCTGATGTTATGGATTCACACAGTGGCACAAATTAAGCCACTTTCAGTCATGCTCAAACTAATTTAAGCACAGTTTGCTTTTAGAAAAGAAAAAACTAATGGCTGAGGAGTTTTATAGGCTATATTGTCCTTCTAAATAACAAAAAGATGCATAAATATCTCTGATTTTAATTGATCCATAACAATTAGGAATCAGGCAGATCGTTCATCACTGCCATCATTGTGACACTTGAAAAAAGAGTTGTTGCATTGCTCCCATGGGCCTGCAGGTGGTGCAACAGTATAGGCTGTTAATGTGACACATAGAGTAACGAGTGCTTCTTGAGGATTAAGTGATTGTTGTTAGGAAAACAAAGAAAGTGGTACATAACACCAGGAATTACTTAGAATTACAAAGCTGTTGTATGTTGTTTTGAACCATACTGAAAAGTACTTAAAACCATTACCAAAGTATCATTAAAATGTGTGTGTATGTCTAAATGCAGGTAAAATGAACACGCTTTCCTGTGTTAATAAGGCTGGATTGCCTGTGGAATATGTGGGGAATATTGGATTTCAATAGGCCTTTTGAGAATACGCCCTAGCCATGTGCCCACTATCATGCTTTCTTATTCCTGGTGCTAGTCAGGTCCTCTGTCTGTCTACCAGCCCACCGGCTCTAGAACGTTCAGCTCCACTAAACTGATCTGCCATGATTTGCCGCTGGTTATGCATCAGTGCTGCAGTCTCATCTCACATTCCCTTCTACAATACTGCACTGTGGAATAATGAACCCTGTTTGAGTCTGTCTGGCTCTGTGTGTGTGCCTACCGAGCGTGCGCCTCCGTGTTTTCCGTGATTGCAGCATTTGACAACAGAGCCACAGGGAGCTCAGCAAAGCATACTGCAGTCCAGGTTTAATTTCCTCCGTCAGATGGAGCGATAGTTAGAACAAATGTACTGTAGCAGGGAACCACCATTTCCCTGGCCAGCTCCTCTTGCTTTCTCCTATCATCCAGATGCACCGCCATTGTTTATCCAGGTGTTGTTCAGAATGTGTTTGAGTTTGCTGTTTGCATACATAAAGTGATGCTGGATTAACTGTTGCACCCCCGTCTTTCAGGAAATTGACGAAGCCTGCAAACGAATCAAGAGGGAGGTCGACGACCTGGGGCCTGATGTTGGCGATATCAAAATCATCCCGCTGTACTCCACACTGCCTCCACAGCAGCAACAGAGGATCTTTGAGCCGCCCCCACCCAATAAACCAAATGGTGCCATTGGCAGGAAGGTATAACTGCCTTATTGCTATGAAAACACTTTGAGGGGGAGGTTGAAGCAGGGAGAAATGAAGAGGGGTTGATGTAGAAAGGACAGATGGGGAATAAGGTGGGTAAAGGAAGAGAGCTGGAAGGTAGTGACTGAAACTTTTTTCCCTTTCTCAGCTTTAGCGCAGAACTGACTCACACAACATATGCTGCTTTTGTCAGCATGCGATTCTCTGCTCTAAATTATAACTGGGGTATTACTCATGCCCTCTGAGCCTGAGGAAAGTACTGCATTCTCAGTCATTTTTATCTTTCCACTACATTTGCACAGGCCCTGCTGCTACTCACTGAGGAGACCTCTTCTGTCTGAAAACATGTGAAAGGTTATATGAGCAGGCCAAAAACAGAAGTTTGCTTGCTACGGAGTATGATCACTTATTGTCAGAGGAGTGGATGATCGTCTTAATGATACAGCCACAAGACAATTCTTCTCATTTGTGTGACAGTTTCTATTCAGATGGGCTCATCACCAGGGTAGCAGCACCACCTGTGCTGCTACGCTGTTGGCCAGGGATCTGACAGAATATCAGAATATCATCACTGCCAGTGAATGAGCAAACACTCACCTGATAGGAGACGATGTTGATGAATGACTCATTGCTACAACCCCTCTAATTGAGCGAGATTAGGCTGACATATGAGCAGTGAAACTATTTATGGACTGTCAGATTTAAGCACATTGCTAAGCACATTAATTTAAAAACACTCAATACAACCTGGATTTTCACAATATAGGATTCCTTGTTAGGTGAAAAAATTATATTTGAAAACAAAATGGGGATTAAATCTGTCATGAACTTTATATTTCCAGGAGCGTTCACACAGAAATTTTTCCTACAAAGTTTGGATCAAACACTATGCTAACAGTATAGTCACGTGGTTCTTCAATATCTTGACTTTATGGTTTCATGGTGACATGAAACAGGCCCATGGTTCAATATGGTATTGTAGGTTTATATATATTACATCAAGTCATGTCACATATATTTATATACTGCAGTATCACAAATTATACATTTGCCTCAAGGGGCTCTAATCAGTACAGTTTTGACACCCTCTGTTCATGCCTTTGAATTGAATTAGGAAGAACTAAAAAAATTATTCAAAAAAATCATCAAACCTCAAGAAGATAAACTGTAATGTTTGTAGTGTAATAGAAAAATGTAATGGTTAAGTGTACATGATCCAATTAGGTATAAGATGGCTATAAACATACATATGAATAATATGACCTAGGAGGAAGGAGCAACATTTAAGTGCCAACTACAAATAGGACCTGAGCCACATGAACTCCCCTCAGTCATCAGCTTTTACAGGCACATACAACTGAGTGATTGTAGTATCAGCATCACATCACCAGTAACCATTGGAGTAACCAGTGGAAATTCATTCCACAACTGTGTATGATTTGATCAAGAAGTGAAATATGAAGAGAGGAGAACAGAGGGCCATGTCACCCCAGGAAGTTGCAAAGTTGCAAATGCAAGTTCAGCCAGTGACAGAATTTGGGCAGGTTTTCCCCCCAAAATTGCGGTGCAGTCGTTATTCATTTATTGAGAATAAACCTCACTGAACTGACCAGTGCTAAACTTGTGTTTGCAACATTGCAACTTCCTAATAGCCACACCAGAAACACCAGATTTTCCAATCAGTCTAGCAGTATGCAGTGATCTATGTCATCATAAGCCACACTGAGATTGAGTAAGAGTAGCACAGAGGTGGAATTTGAATCTAAAGTAGAGGTTTAACCACACACGTATTAAGGCACAAGGTGACTAAGGCAGTTGGAAGTGATAAATTAACAGTATTTAGCATTCAAGGTCCCAAAACTGGCCAGAGATCTTTGGAAAGTTTAGCTGGTAGAGGGTTGAAGAGGCAGTTAATAGGGTGTGATGTGATAGAACTAAGAGCGAAAAATAGTTTTCCTCTGGCAATGGGCTTCTTGAATAGCACTGGTTTGGTAATCACACTGTGCCCCCCCTAACTGTCAGCCAGCAACCACTTCTACCTTCAGAAGGGCTGAATTTATGACCTTTTTTCTCTCTCGTCAGGATCAATTTGTCAGGTGCTTGTAGAGTTGGTTGAGGTGGTATCTAAAGTTGCTGTGCTTGAAATAAATGCGCTTCTCCTCCACATCTGACTGAGCGACTGATCAAGTGAAAAATGCAGATGTGTCATCCAAACCAGCCCAAGAGGAAGTAGTGAAAAAGAATTAACGTCCACCACGTCTGCCACCACGCATGCTAACGACTGCATTAGGCACCCCTCAATTAACATAAAGCACTAGCTCATCATTGCTCTATTTCGCCAGGAACTGATGCTACATTTTTGAACAGTTTAATCATTTAGAGCCAAGGCAGCAATTGACTAATTACAAACAAAGACTATAATCTCACTTTGCTCTCCAATGTCTCGAAGATTGTCTCCAACAAATGTGGTGTGATGAGTGCTTGGTTTGTTTTTAGCATTGTCACGTTTGGAATATTCCCTCAAATGTCACTCGTGCTTCCACCACATATGCATCTCAATGAGTTTTGAATGTGGGTGCGTCAACACTACTCGAAGCACGTTCTCCTTTTCCCCAGTCAGGGGAAGGCTTTATTTGTCAACAAGACTGTCTCTCCCAGCAGGGAATGTGAATGATGGCCCGTGTTAGCCATAGTAGTTGCTCTCCTGCAGGTAATAACCCAGAAATAACATGCAGAGATGATGCTCTAATGATATTACTGATGAAGAAGCCAGGATTATCCAGTGCAGCAACAGACTGGAAGGAGCCAGCCTGCGTTCAGTGTAATGGCCCTGGGCCTGGATAATCCTTCAGAATCAATGCAGTCAATGAGGCCACCCATATGATCGTGAAATGTGAGTGGGTGTCATGTGTGGCATCTGCTGGAGCACTGACTGTGTCCCATTGCGCAGGACAGTGCAACCTCAGCTAGTCAATTTTTTTAACTGGACTTTGAAGCATTCAGTGCCTTTAATTTCTTGTTGGGGCACTGGCATGTAGTGTCTGCTATGAGACACTGTCTGATAGCTTCATTTTTGGCCAGCCACTTTAATTTTAGACTGCCACAGTGTGGTTAATTGGCTACACAATGTTGAGATTCCTCTGGACCTTAGGGCCACTGGCTCTTTTCCACTGCAGGAACTTAACAACCCATAACCTGGGGCTTCCCATTACCTGAACTTTTGGGAAGCTTGTGAGTCATTGTTACTGGGTTCTTTCTTCTATATTTAAAGTATTTTACATCCTAGGCCATTTAGGATTTATACCAATAAAAAAAGCAAACGGGAGACCAACTAAATCATGTTTCTAAGATAAGATAAGATAAGCCTTTATTCATCCCATGCTGGAGAAATTTCGGTGTTACAGCGGCAGAAGAAATAACAATAAAGAACATCAACAGTGATGAGACGGTCAATAATCAGTCAATCAGTAAGTCAATGAATCAGTTACACTATGGTCCGTTTGAGTGTCATGGCTTTCTCACTATCAGTAACAGTTAAGATTGTACAGTCTGAGTGCAGCAGGAAGAAAAGACCTACGGCTCCTTTAGACACTTTGGATGTATCAGTCTGTCACTGAAGGAGCTGCTCAGTGCTGTAACTACATCATACATGGGGGTCATTGTCCAGCAGAGTTGATAGCTTGGCTATCATCCTCTGTTCTCCCACCACCTGCACTGAGTCCAGGGGCATCCCCAGTACTGAGCTGGCCTCCTTGATCAATTTGTCCAGTCTCTTCCTGTCTGCAGTGGAGATGCTGCTGCCCACCGCTCCTTAGAAAATGTCTGATGTGTACTGTTTGGTAGGGGATTGGATTAAGCAGTTGAACTTCTAGTTATTAGAAGTTTAGTTTTAGGAGCTTGTCTCTAAAGCAGGTGGAGAGTACTGGAAACCAAAGGAGAACCTGTGATAATAGCTACACGATACGTTTCATTAAGTTCTTACTGTCAAAACAGTCAAAATTAACCATCTCCCATTTGTCATGTAGGATTCATCAGTCAGATCTAGATCGCCATTCATCCAAGAATGAATAACAACCCAGTCTTTTGCCAGATCCAGCTGTCTGATCAGTTTCATACGAGTGCTTACTGGCATCTCTTCATTCCTGTGCATGAGGACTAAAGGACTTGTGTCTTTCGACAGGTGAATTACCTGAGGTCAAGGCCTGAACGAACGGAGAAATATTCTCTCCCTGACATTAATAACTAAAACTAAACAGTCGTTCACTCTCAGGCTGGAGAGAAATCCTCGCTTAAAAGGTGGGATTTAAGTCTCTAAGGCTCACAGCTTGAAGACGGCCAAAGAGGTGCAGCTACAAAGGAAGTGTGTCAAGTGTGCCAAATTGGTTCTGTGGACCTATCAGAAAAAACTACAAAGAACAGTTTGGCGCTGTGCTTGGCATTTTATCACAAAGACTAACAAAAAAGCAGATGGCTACCACCAAGTGACTGCTTAGGTCAACCTACAGCTTGTTCCTGTCTTGGTGGATGTTGAGCAAGTAGGCAAGGAAAAGATTTTAAAGTGTGGAGAGGCAATTTTCCAAACACCCACCTGCATATTAAGCTGTGACACTAGAGTGGCAGTTGCCAGTAGAGTGGGCTGTGACCTGGCCACCACTGTCTTAAGTGTTATGATGAATCTAAATAGTTTCTTTGTCCAGTGTGTTTCCACTGTTACACAAGAAGAACTAACCCTAGCAGTGGTCAAGGTTTGCGTGAGAGCAGCTGTAAAGCGGTCTCTCTCTCTCCTCTCCCCTTCTCCTGTTCTCTTGTTGTATATATGCTGACAGCAAAAGGCCCATGGGGTGTTGTGACTCATGTGATTTTTTTTTCTTCTTCAGATTTTACTGTCATTTCTCTTAGGCTGTCTTACTATGGAGAGAATTATAATAGAAGAGGATCTGAGACAGGGAGATGGCACAGGTTCACAGTTTCCACATTCACCTTGTTCTTGGGAACTAAGCAGCTTTTTATTCCCCTTGTTCCTTTCCTTTTTACCTTCTACTTGTAGTATTTCTCTGTAGAAAGACAGTTAACAACGATGTGCACTGATGTTGAACACCACACTGGTACGTGGTCACACAACTTTCATTATAATCCCGCTGGATTCTTCAGTTTTCAGGTAATATGAGCTCAGTGCAGGTTGATAACATATGATAGAACAAATGAACGAGCAAGTGAAATCCAACAATGAAGAGGAACCATTACGTCAGATATTTGCTGTGATTTTGAAAAGCTCTCGGAAGAGCTTTCCAAGAGGGGGCAGCTGACATCTCAGCAAAACCAGCAACATGCTGAGGACAGACAGAGTCCTCCACCACACAACACACAAAGCCCAGAAGTAATGCATTTGGATGGGACAAGAAGCAACTAGGCAGCTCTCTCCACAAATGCGTTGATGGCACATTGAACTTGATTGCAGAAGCTCTCGTGGTATGCTCCAGTGGGGCTGTATTAGACAGTGTGTGTACAGAGGCATCTCTACAAGCTTCTTCAGTCAACTGGCGCACTTTAGGGAATATGTTTTAAGTTAAACCAAAGCAGATATCTGCACTTGTTTGTCTTTTTCCTCATGAGCAGTAAAAACAGAGACAGACATAGGAAAGCACTTCACTTTTTGATTTTACACAACTTTTCTAAAAGAATCGACCCCACTCTCTGAAATATATAAGTAGTTGAGGTTTGTGGGGTTTATTTGAATGCTTGCACGTTGGGAAAACTGATGAATAACTGATGATTAAATATATCATTGACATAAAATGTTTGGATGCAAGGTGTATCACTAGAGTTTGAGGATCAGTCCCTCCAATATCCCAAGGTAGATCATTTCTTAACTTGTGTTCTCATTTCCACAGGTTGTCGTGTCAACAAACATCGCTGAGACATCCCTGACCATTGATGGCGTGGTGTTTGTAATCGATCCTGGATTTGCCAAGCAAAAGGTTAGCCTCCCCACCACCTGCATCTTCTCCCAGCACTCTTTATCTGCTGCGATCATCTCCGTCTGTTGCCTGAGAATCCCCAGATAAACACAGCAGTGCGCAGCTGACAGCGCCAAAGATGGAAAAGCCAGTTATTTATTCCTCTGACATTTCTCCAGCCTGGAGCCATGTCATACACATGGTGCAGAAAGAGATTATATATTCTCTATGGTGGACTGTGTGTATATGTTAGTGTAAATTTTTGTACATGAGTGGGTATGTGTATTGTTACTGTTATTGTTCCTCAATATTTCTTAAATCTGCCCACTAATAATCTACATTAGTTAGCATAGTTTGATCTTTTTTTTTTCAATCCACCTGAAATGTAACTTGTCTTTGCCTTTTCCTGTCAGGTCTATAACCCACGTATTAGAGTGGAATCACTTTTGGTGACGGCCATCAGCAAGGCCTCAGCCCAGCAGAGGGCAGGTCGTGCTGGACGGACACGTCCAGGAAAGTGTTTTCGCCTTTACACAGAAAAAGCTTACAAGACAGAAATGCAGGTAAGAAACGAGGCAGTTTGAAAATTCTTAAAATCCTACAGCGTGTAAACGGGTAATTATCATATCTTATGTTCTTCAATGCCACAAGCACTTTGTATTCCCCCTTAGCAGCCTTCTAGCTGTAGAAGTTCTCTATTATGCAATATTTGCCCTTACTACTCCCTGATTCATAGTTCAGCTGAATGTTAATTCCAAGAGCTTGGTGCTAAACCAGCAGAGTGTCTCCACTCTTCCTCATAACCTGTGCTAACGACATTGCCACCTTGTGACAAATGAACCTGCAGAGGCCTAGTTCTCCATTTCAACAGGCTAATTCTTTCATGTCACACTGAGTGGAAGAGGGATTTTTTTTTAAACAAGTTAAATAGCTCTTCAAATGCCCTAGACTTCGAGTCTCTGTTCAAGTTGACATATGAACAAGGCATGAGGAGATAATAATCACCCTGACTAATTCATTTTAAATTGTTCCTTGGGTTTCTCTTACATCCCTTAACTAACACAGGATAACACGTATCCAGAGATCCTGAGGTCTAACTTGGGCTCTGTGGTGCTGCAGCTGAAGAAGCTGGGTATTGACGACCTGGTGCACTTTGACTTCATGGACCCACCAGGTTAGTATAAAAAATTTTTTTAGCTCAATGAAATTGAATTTTTTGTTGTTGTAATGAATGTCCAGTGTTACTTAGCATTGAATCCCATGTGTATGAATACATAATTTAATGGCCAAAAAGTCTTTAAAATATCTACAATAATAAAATAACTGTTTTTAATAATAATTGCAGTAACTATTCAGTTTATCTACGTTCTGTATTTACTTCTGTATATAGTAGTTTTGATTGTTCTGCTGCACTGGATTCATAGGAAACAAGGCAGCATGTAATTCTGTGTTAGCTTTTATTTTGGAAAACGGCTCATGGTGTATGCTGTTGCAGCTGTATTCGACAGACTTTTAAAATAGAATTCTATAAAGACTTTGTTTGGCTGCGCTGTAACCATATACACCAACTGATCTTCTGTGTGTGCTGCCTAATTATTATTATTTTTTCTGTGGCTTTAAACTTCACTTGCTATAATTACCAGTGACCACAGGTTTCACCAAACCAACCATTACTGAATTCTGAAGAATAACTTAAATATCAAATAATATTGAGGTCCTGATTTTGATCAGTATGATTTGAATCAATACAAAGACAGTTAGATTCTGCTGTGAAATCCAGCAACATCTATTTGAACTGTGATTGTTTTGATGTGCAGTATCGAATCTGGGTTGGCTGTGTCACTTGAGAGCTCGGGAAAGACGACAAAACAAAGATAAAGCGATCTTGGCAGATATCAAATACTGTGTAGTGAGTGTTTGGAGATTTGAGGATAAGTGTTGTGACAGACACGGACTCACAGTAGTGTTTTGCAATTTTTATGAGCAGTCTACTTTAAGTTTAGATTATTGCTGTTCAAAGTAAGAGAAGACAGTGACGTGTGGGGTATTCTGGCTGATCAGTGAGTTTATTTTCTGGCTGTCTCTGTTTGTATTTCTTATATGTCTGAATTTTGCTGGATCTATTCCAAAACAGAGACTTCGTCTCATTGAGGCGCCAAGTTATGGCGTTCTCCAACAGAGTGTGTGTTCCTACATCCTCTGTGGAGACCAACACTCCTGTTCCAATCCTTAACCTCCTCCTCCCTCCCTCCTTTTCTCACCATAATATAGTTTTCATCTCACCTCTGAGATTAAACCCATCTCTCCCCGTCCACTGTGGCAAACGCCATTTTGAGAATGAAATTGGTTACATCAATAGCAGCACTATCACCTTGGCTATTGCCTTCCCTTTATATTCCTCCAGTGAAACGTGACTGACCTCGAGCAGCACCCCCACATTTCTCACAAAATGCAAGGGTAAGCGTCAACATATGGGATTGGCCTTGTCTGCTCGGTCTAACTGGGAAGAGTGGGGTGAAGGGAAAGCGGAGGATTACCTCTTATTTATTTGATCCACTCATGGCAGAAGGCTTCTCCCAACTCGCTCCTGAGCACACTGCAAGCTGGAGTTAGTTGGGTGAAACAAATGAAGTCTGCGAGTTACTGAGCAGGTGCTTCATAATATCCAGTTACAGCGGATCAATTTTGATCCACTGTGTCAAAGGCCCATCTCAGGGTAAATGGACGGGTCAAAACATGGCTCCAGAGAGTCAAGAAATGGAGGGTAAAACAATAGCATTACATGAGTTTTGAGATTTGGGGGTTATTTGTTGGTTTATCTGGTTTATTAGATATTTTTTGACGTTTCATATCCTAAATGGGTGCACAGTTAGACACTCTTATAACTGTCACAATCCAACGTGCCTGGTGTGAGGCAGCAGGATTTGTTGTTTCTTGGTGTTTAAATTTCAAGGCAGCTAAGTTAGAGTTTGAGAATTGTCTCCCCAAACACCAGTGTCTTTTTCCTTTTAAGCTTGTCCATAATGTTAATGGAAACCTTGATTTTCTTTTTACGCTGAAACACTCAAATATTTGGTTTATTTCTCTCTCTGCCCACCTCACTCCTCGCTCACTAAACACCGCAGCGAGAGTGAAAATGGAAAATCCAAAAGAAAAGAGTAGCGATTTACACAAGGACTTGGCTGGTTGGGATTCATTTGCCTTGTGACATTTCCAAAGAAGTACCTTTGAAAGCCAAAGTGGTTTAATGTACCTTTAGCCTTTCACCTCATTGATTTGGCCCTTGGTTAATATATCGTATTCTTGTGTGTTGAGGCAGTCAATACTTACTTTTTGATGAGCTGCGTTGTGTATAGATTGAATTTCCACACAGGTTCATCATGGTAGCAATACTTGGAAATCAGATTTTCACCTTTAGTTCAGCCCCACACAACCCACTGGTGTGGTAACTTATGTAGCCAGCACTCACTTAGTGTAAAAAAGTAGTTTTGATGCCCCAAATCAATATTTGTTAATCATAAAAAAATGCCTCCCTGCTGTTTGAAATTGAATTTATTTGGGAGCACTTGCGAGAAATGAAAGTGAGCTAACACTGCAGCCAGTGCTTGGAGCTAATTTTCAGTTAACATGCAACTGGTCATTAGGCTTCAGCTCTCGGCAGCCAAAGGTCAATAATTGCATCTGGAGGAAAAATCTTTTAACCAAACGTTGGAAGCCTTTTGTGTTGAAGCATTAAGTAGAAAGTTCCCTTGTAATTGCATTAGTTGTTTAGAATTGCCTGAGCGCAGGATGAAAAATGAGCTCTGCCATGATTACTTCTCTGCTAAGTTGCTGTCTAGCATAACTCTGGCTATCACATGCGGAGAGCCTTCTCATTTTGATTCACCTCATGCTCTGTGCCAGCACTCAGCCTCCCTTTGCTTCAGTGTCTGTGTCTTTTCTTAACTCAGATTTGTCTTGTATTAAAGGTCCATGTACAGCAGGTGATAGAACTCTATTGTTTTCTCAGCATTTTCCTGGGATTTCCTCTTGTTTAAAAAATAAATCACAATCTATCAGGTTGCAGATCTTCACCATCACTGAGCCAACAAACAAGTTTATATCGTAGCCAGTTCCCTTTGAACCACATGGCTTAGAATCACATTTTAACTTATATTTCCTGCCTTAAAAGAAATCTCATTTTTTATTTGGGAAAATTCTGTTTTAATATTTAGATGCTTGAATGTTGAAAGATGGTTGTTCTGGGGATGTTGTGCATAATTATTCACATGCTATGCTGTGACAACAATGTCGGCAATTTGTTTTTACAAATTATTCTTTTTTTCTGTCCCACTAAGTTACATAAACGCAAATAAGTAAATAATTATCAGATTTTTTTTACGTTTTGTTTAAAATTCGTTCATAACTGACTTTTTGGTTTCTGCTGGAATCAAGGTGATTGCACCACCTGTCGTTCAGCTGTTGCTGAACTCTGTCACAACATATTTGCATAAAATTTAGCTTTTCTCAACTCTCCACTGTCTTGTTGCTGGGGTCTTTTTGTCTCTGTCTTGCACAGCGAGGTGCACTGTGTGTCTGTGCTGGGTTTCTAGTTTAAATAAATGGCCATTGTCACTGCCTCTGCAATGTTTCTTGATGTTGTTATTTCTTTGTAGTGTGAACACCTCGTGGGTCTTGATGGTAATTTAATTTGATGTGTAAAGACACAAACAAGGAACAAGTAATTTTAAAATCAGCCTTTATTAGACAGCTTGACAGTGAGAGAGCCAGACAGGAAAGATGGGGAGAGAGAGACGGTGTGATATGTGACGTGCACCAACCACTAGCATAGTGTTTCAATCATTCTTTGAATTAGTTTGAATAGGTGCTCTAATGTTGAATGACTTGGAAAAAAATTTAGGTTATCAAAATGGTTAAAATTGTTTACTAATGCTAGAGTATTCACTAGTCCCGAGGCTTTCAAGTTCTCCTTAAGTTTTTCTGTAATGAGAGAATGACGGTTGCAAATTGTTCTATGTCTGTTGTCTTTGTGTGTTTTTTCCCCTGGGCTTGGAACATTTTAATGGCTCGTCTCCCCCCATTCTACCTTCTTCAGCCCCAGAGACCCTGATGCGAGCCCTGGAATTGCTGAACTACCTGGCAGCGCTCAATGACAACGGTGACCTGACAGAGCTGGGTTCCATGATGGCAGAGTTCCCCCTGGACCCCCAGCTGGCCAAGATGGTTATTGCCAGCTGTGAATTCAACTGTTCGAACGAGATCCTCTCCATCACTGCCATGTTGTCAGGTAATGCTCACGACTGGCCCATTGTGTGGGTCTGAGGTGCTACGCTTTCCATTTCCTTTGCTCATGGACCATGTTTCAGAATTGAACAGTGAACTTAATGGACATACACAGCAGCTTCTACATCTCTTAATTGTGTCTGCGTTCTTTGACACCTTTTTTAATTTTAGTTGTGGGGACATGAGGATTAGTTCAAAGTGTTTAACATATTTTACACGCTCATTAATATATTATTTACATCCAGCTGAATCTGTATGAGAAATTAAGATTACAGAAGTTGTAATCTACTTAGAATAAGTGTAATGTGTACCTACTGAACTTAACTAAAAGGCAAGCAGAGGATAAAGTCAGTGGTGTCAGCTATTATTGGTGAGGAAGGGAGAAAATACATGTCTGTACAAAATGTATAGGTGTAGCTGGAGCAGCACCACCGTGCTCCAGCAGTAATTGCACTTTAGGCTTGCCAAAGCAGAATGCTGCTCATTGAGATGAATCTTGACGCCTTTGAAGGGAGTGCGAGGGTCTTTGAGAGTGGGGAAATGGATTTAACTAGCTGTTTGAACGTGATGTGCACTTAAAGCAGGTGTTTCAGGATGGCAGGTTTTTGCTGAGTTCATTAGAGTAAGCAGCAAAAGTACACCTGGGAATGGTGCCGCCACAGCAAACAAGCACGAGGCTCAATAAATACAGCTTTTACCTATTAAACACACAATCAAGGAAGTTTGACGTTAAGCAATTCAGCTCAAGTTTACTGCAGGTAGAGGTCAGAACCGCCTCTATGTGAATTCTACACTACTGTTTATCCTGCCTCCATATCAGGTCTATGACATAAGATGCTTGCTAGAGCCATGTGTCACATGCTTGCTATATCTTATATAAAACCATTGTGTAGTGCATCAGGATGGAGAAACACATCTTTCTCCCCTTCTCTTTGACCCTCCTCTCCTTTTCTACCATAAACACTTCACACTACAATGTGCCCTGTGAAGTGCTCTGTGCCTCTGTTGAGCTGAGGCCTTGTTCCTGTCTGTGGGATTTGCTTAACTTATCCCTATGGGCGGCTGTGTTGGGGCCTATACCAACCTTGTTTAGTCCCACAGTGCTTTGTCCGACCCACGGAGGCTAAGAAGGCGGCAGACGAGTCCAAGATGCGCTTTGCCCACATCGACGGAGACCACCTGACGCTGCTCAACGTCTACCATGCTTTTAAACAAAGTGAGCGACCCGTTCATACACTCAGTTTTCACTAAGTGACAGTCACGTTGTCGTAATTTGCCTGTACTGACCCTTGTCTCACACAGACCACGAGTCCACTCAGTGGTGCTATGACAACTTTGTCAACTACCGCTCGCTGATGTCAGCAGACAATGTGCGCCAGCAGCTATCCAGGATCATGGACCGCTTCAGCTTGCCACGACGGAGCACCGAGTTCACCAGCAGAGACTACTACATCAACATCCGCCGAGCACTGGTCACTGGCTTCTTCATGCAGGTCAGTTTCTTACTGATGGTGTTTACTGAAAGACGCATATATTATTTGTGTAAACCTCAGGGTCTCTATCTTTTTAGGGTTGGGGTTAATCATTACTGTGTCTTTAATGTCAGTCATCCTCCAACTTGAGTCCTTTTTTGGTCTGTTATTTTAGCAAATACTGTCTTTATATTTATCTCCACTGCTAACATGATGCTCATTGAATTTTGCATTTGCTGAGTCTCATCAGCTGAAATGTTTCTGTGGAAAACATTTGTACTGAGTAAAAATGCAGCTGAAATGTTCTTTTTAATGGATAGCCCCATTTAAATTACACACACACACACACACACACACACACACACACAGCTGCTTTGTTTTAAACACATAACAGGAAATCAAGTCAATTTGCACCTCGCTCAAGGAAACAAATGGCATTTTGCAAGAAGCCATTTACAGGACTACCTAAACAAGCAACCTGACAAGTTGAATTATGGTGTTAATATTAAAATATTTGTCAACATTAACCTTTATCTTGGAGACAAATTTGCAGTTCATGTTTGAGATTTCACACCATTTGAGATCATGTCTTTGTTTGGAAGAGCCTTTATTGAGACTGATTGCCTTGTTTAATCACAGCCACTGCACTTTTACCAAATATCTGCAAAGCAGGAGAAAAAGAATTCACTGCCTGGTTACAAACAAGTTCGTTTCTATGTCATGTTCTTTTAAACCAAAGCATTATTCATTTACACAGGTTAAAGATGGGTCACAAGTAGTTTAAAGAATTAAATTAAGCACCAATAAAGGCTTTATTTATGTGTAGTTTTTTCACACAACACTGGATCTGGATTTCAGTGGGGGGTTTTCTGGCAGTGACCCCTTTCTTTTCCTGGCCTCAACAGATCGCTCACCTGGAGCGCACCGGCCATTACCTGACTGTGAAGGACAACCAAGTCGTACAGCTGCACCCCTCCACTGTGCTGGACCACAAGCCTGAGTGGGTGCTCTACAACGAGTTTGTGCTCACGACCAAGAATTATATCCGCACGTGTACTGACATCAAACCAGAGTGGTGAGTTCCAGTTGTGGATGCAATTGTTGATATGATTTTGGGTGGCATGCGCAAGTATCAAACGATTGTACTGTATTTCAAACGATACTGCAATGCAAGCTAAGCAAATATTTATTTACATATTTTTTAATATTTTGCACAACAAAATATAACAAGTAAACACTGAGTTCTCCGTTTTTGGAAATGCAAACACTTTGTTGTCATTTCAACACCGTGCACATCCTGTGTGTGGTTAAAAAAAAAGAAACTTTTTGCAATAGGTCGTCAGAGGTCAGTTTCTCTTGGCAACTGCATGTTTTTGTGTGTCGTCACATGCTTCTTGTGGGAGGAAATTCTTGGAAAACTAATATTAGTTTAGCATGGTTTTGTCCTCTGCAATTGTGTATACAAACACCTACAAACTATACATGTATGATTCACGTCAGCACCCATACCTGTTGTTTTGTGTCTAAATCTGCACACTGGTGGCAACTTGCAACACTTTCATGCACTTGGATATGCCATGGTCATATGTCTTGCATGGGACTGTGGCATCAGTCCTTTAAAAAAACAAGAAACAACAGTTTTATCACATTTGCTCTGTGTGTGTTGCATTTAAGAAGACATACTGAAAGTAGCCTCTCTTGGTATAAAGCCAGAATATTTACTTGTAAATATAATAAATAATAAAACCTGATAAATACTTGTCTTACTAGCTACTTGTTTCAGCTCTAAACAAAACCAAAAACCCTAAATAAGGTGTCGGCCTTGTGTTCACACAGTTGTACTTCGACAGTCCTACCCACGTTTTCCTGCACCCTCTGACCTCGTACAATTGCATATCAAATTTTGTTGTGCCTGCACCCAGCAGTCACCGTGTGAATGTGGAAGAACGCCGTTCTCCCACTTGTAAACAGTGAAGACAATTTTTGTGACTAATGTTTACTTGCTTTCTTTCCTAGGCTGGTGAAAATTGCCCCGCAGTACTATGAGATGAGTAACTTCCCCCAGTGTGAAGCAAAGAGGCAACTGGAGCGTATTATTGCAAAACTCTCATCAAAGGAATACACTCAGTACTAAGGTTTGCATGTGCTGCAGCAGCATCCTCAGTATTTGTACAAAGTCAAACCTGAACTCATTTGATATTTGTAATTTTTTTTTTACATACATGAACAACTTTAATTTAAATTCTATTTTTGTCTCATCGTGATTAACTGTTTATCAGAAATTAGCCATTAACCATTTCTGCCTGATGCATGATATTGTTTTGTAAATTTGAACATTCCTCTTAAAGACATCAATAACTCTTAGATGCTGTTTTGCTTCTACTAAAACAGCATCAGCCCCTAGAGACAAGTTTTTGATCCAATGTAAGTCATACTGTATTTTGATGCATCCCTACTTTAATGTTTTCTTGTCTTGGAGATGCTCACAGGGGCATCCTGGTCATATTTCCTGTCCACTGTTCAACTTAATAAAATTACTTTGTAATAAAACATTTTCCAGTGTCAGCATTAAAATAACTGGATAATCTGTGCATAAACTTTTCACTTAACCCTCGCGCACATACACGCACTGAGCAGTCGCGTTTTAACCTGCCAAATTCAGCTCATTTCCTCCCTCTTCTGGGAAGTTAAATCTTCTTACTGGGATATTGATAGCTTCGGAAACAGTTGGAGCGAGGGGGAATGTTAATTACAAATGTTTCGGAACAAGATCAGTGTGAAATCCCTGCTCTGCTGGAGCCTGTTCTGAATGTACTGCTCTTGCTTTGTGTCAGTGCATCTCCAATGTGGAAGGTAAAGCTTGGGAGAAGCATGAATTCTAAGTGCTGCAGTGACCTAAAAAAAATGAATCAGAATAACAGTTAGTGTTATTCATTCATCACTTTCTTGTCAAATTAGACTTGAAATCCAACACCAAACTTGTAAGGATTTCGTAGCAACGAAGAAAAGCCAAAAAACAAACTTTGTTGGGAGTCTTTCCCTTCTCATTCTGTGGTTCAGCAGCTTAATGAGGCAAACCTGCCTGTGGGTAGTGGAGCGTGAATTCCATGAAGAGTTCAGTGGGACTCACGAGGAGCCTCTGAAGATGCAGTGGGGGCCCTCCATGGTGCTCCTGGGGACTAGGACAGTATTAGTGAAATCCTGGTCCAGTCACCTTTAAGGACTACTTGAAGAGAGGCAACTTGCCTTGTTTGTTTTACCCATAGAATGATTTTTAAAATTAATTTTATTTATTTAATATACTATTATTTTGCTTTCTTAAAGAAGCTCTCACATGTCAAAGTCAGTTTTTACTCACAAGTAACACTAAATACTGCCACTTAATAAGTAATAATTCAAAGGGGGGGGACGACAAGTTGGAGTGTAAAGTGAGACAGAAGTGAGCTTCCCGGACCTCTGTAGCTCACTCCTCATCTCAGCTTGAGGCTACACTACTATTACTTCACTACTAGCTCAGCACACCTGGATCCCTGTCAGCAGTAGTTGTATTGTAGGTTTTGACAAGAAGGAGGATTGTGTAGAATAAAAAATATGTATATCTCCATCAATTTGGCCCTTTGCTACTGTTGATTTAGAGTCCTGTCCAGTTAAACGATAAAGAATTAATGCAAAATCAACAGTATCCTTTAAATGATTTCATTGTGATGTTTTGTCTTTTGTCTGACCAACAGTCCAAACCTCAAATATGTTCAGTTTTAAGTCATATAAATAAGAAAACTGCAAGTCTTCACATATTAGAAGTTTCGACCTGCAAATAAAAACAACTAAATCAACAGTTGTTGAAAAAAACACAAATTTTGGCACAAATATAAACTCAAAAGTCTCAGATGTACTCATCTGGACAGGCTGGTCAGTGTGGAAGAGTTGGGCATGTAGCAGAATTATTCTTTTAACTAAGTTGGAACTACATTTTGTCTAAATCCAGTGACATGCTAATCAAAAGTCAGATTTTGTTTTCATAGTTCATACCATCTCATCAAAATATATATAAAAAAAAGCTATTTATTTAACCAGCTCTGCATTTCTTTTTGTTCAGGATCATTGTAGCCTTTATGATAAAATAAGCTTCCTGTCTGCGTCTCAGCTTTTCGTTTATTGTAAGCAAATTAACATTAAGGGTTGAAGCAGAAATGAACCAGTAAGCATTTTTCACTATCTCTGTAGTGTCTGAAAATAGGCAGGCTGACATAGTAGACCTGCTAAGGGAGTTTTAAATTAAGCCTGCAGATTGTGTAATATGCTAAGTCAGGAAATTAGCATGTGTTAATATTTTTGGACTGTTGGGAGACAAGTTTTTAAGTGGATGGCCTTTTGCTAAGGAATGTACTCAGGACCACAAAATTGTGCCAGAGAGATTAGTCTCTCTCTGAAGTGAAGCCAATAGAAAACCCATTAGTTTGAGCTGATCTGGAAATTATATGGAATTGATCCTGAGGTAAGAACAGTTTTTCATGCTCAATACTTCCCATTGATTCAAACTGCCATAATTACAAATGAAAATCCTTCTGTCTCCAAGATGTATTTTGTTAATGTCTGATGTGAGGCTACACAAGGTTTGCATGCATTCTTACTTCTTGTGCTGTGTGGGGCTAGATGTCCATACATAAGAGTCTTTAGGTATGATTAAAAATGCAGTTTTGACAGAATTGGAATGAGATTTTTTTGCCTTCTCATTGTTTAGGTATTAAAAGCTGACAAGTTATTTGAGGTCAAGGGTATGCCGAGCTGAGCCACACAACAATATACTGTATATATTGTCCCGCAGCTGTTACACACCCATTCCTGCACCCTCTGCTGCTGTTGGGGGCCATTTAATGTGGCTTTTTGACAGTAACTCAACAAAAGTAGCAAACACAAACAAATACAAGACAGCTATTGTTGAGCTTGTTTCCAAACAGTATGAATCACCAGCTCGGTACAGCTCAATCTCCTACCACCCACAGAGTCCTGGATGGTGCCTCATCATCATTTGAGACCGTGGGTAGGGAACTTTATTGCAGAACACCTCAGCATTTCAGGAAACCCATCCACCCACCAAGTCCGACTCCCATCCCACGCCAGTCCTTTTCCCCTCACCAGGGCCACCGCCAGTCGGAGCTGAGACAGGTGTCTTATCTCCATCGCGCAGCACAAGCACAGCCAATCTTGCAGGAAGATGGCGACTGGAATGTGACAAATCCATCTGTCCTGGTTTGAATTTGTATGCTAATTTGAAGTAATAGCCCCTCTGGTGACAGTGCAAGGGAACAATTCAATCATGCCATCTATGACAGTTGCTTTCCAGCCTTCTCTGTGATGTGGGAGTATATGCACATACCGTCGGGTTAGGCTTGATAGATTGGTTACGTAGGGAAGATGTGGCATGTAGACATGTTTAAAATGGGCTGCCAATTTGAAATGAATCACGCAAATACCGAAGGCACCTGTGCAGAAATGTGCAGCCGCTACCTGTAGGCAGATGGGGAAACAATATTTGATTTGACCTCATTTATTTCTTCACAGTGCTGCTGGATTGGTAGCTGTCCTGAACTTTCACCCAAT
Organism: Sandelia bainsii; assembly: GCA_032362345.1. NCBI lineage: Eukaryota > Metazoa > Chordata > Actinopteri > Anabantiformes > Anabantidae > Sandelia > Sandelia bainsii. The sequence goes on from JAUMHL010000011.1 coordinate 3,861,287, forward strand.
TCCTCTGCTGCTGCCTTCATGAGATTCGCGTGAATGATAGAAATATCCCCACCTAAAATCGCTCTAACACCATTGTTACATTGTCACACTGAATTATCTCAGGCTGTTGATTTGATTCAGCGAAAAGCTTTCATGCATCACAGGGCAAAAGAAGAAACAGATCAGAGAAAGAACACAGAAGATGCAGACACAGGTATACGAACAAGCAGAGCTGTGACATATATTCAGGAAGAAGCTGGCTGTACCATTTGTGATTTCTCTCGCTCCTTGGCACTCCCCTGTGCTGTGCAAATGTATGGCACTGCATAATCTTTAAATGAATCTACAGCACAGGACAGATTATAGTTGATGGTGACAGATAAGGCTAAAGAATAAACCTGCTTCATATTGCTTGCATCATTCTTTTCCTTAACCTCCTGCTTTCCCTCCAAACGCTGAGTTGGTTTATCACATTTATTCTTATCCAATACATTTTTCCTAAAATATGCAACAGAATAATCAAAATGTGTAACGTCACACAGACTTGCAATTGTCAAAGCACATAGGAAATTTGTGTTTTTTTTTTTTTAATTTTTAAATTCAACAATTTGCAGTATTGACATAAGTGTAATGAGAATTAACTAGAAGAGTTATGGCCAATCGCTGTAGGCAACATTTACTGTCATTTTCTCTTTCTAAACCATCACGACGGCTGTGAATTCTTAACAGTTTCTGTAGGGAAAGGAAAATGCACAGAGCTGTGCCAATTGACCGAACTTCAAACGGGTGCAGATCATGCGTGGCAAACGCGTCTGATCAAACAAGGAGGCCAGCAAAGAAAACTGATGAACAAAAGGCCTGTCTAACTGCACGGGTCTCATGTCACGATAAATAGTGTGCTAAAAGACAGCTCTCCAAATGAGCTCTGCTAGCTGCCCTCCTTGTAGTTTGCAGAGAACTGAAGAGATTTTCTGTGCTCAGCTTGGCTGCACGTGGATAACACAAATTCGACAGTGTAATATTACTGGTTTTGTTGTGTTGGAAGAAGTCTTTCTACAAAGCTTTACAACCATTCTAATGGTTGAAATACTGCTCTGAAACTAGTAGTTTTTGTATAAAGCTGTGTGAATATAATTTAATGAGGCAGACTTTTCATTTTAATCCATCATTATGGACTTGGTTAAACTCACAATTCACAGCCTATCGTAGTGAATGTGACTTCTATAACAATTAAAATGCAATCAAACACTCAATGTAAGGCACATTTAAAAAGCAATCTTAATGTCTGTAATGTGATGCTTTTGTAAGTTTATGCACAATGTCTCTGAATGCATACTGTGGGTGTTCTACACACCCCCAGAATGAAGAAGACAATGATTCAACTCGACGACATTTTCACAGAAGCATGAAAGAGTTTGAAGTGCAACATATGGCAGTGGAATTACAGTAAGATAAAGGTAATTACATCCCGAGCATTGGTCAGAAAGTATACATTAAGTGGGTTAATAAAGCTGGTTAGATGTGAAGCTTTTTGCAACTCAACCCGGTGAATTTGATTTGAGTTCCGAATTAAAAGTCTCTGTCCTGACATGTTATCTACACATCAAAACGTCACGTCCAGAATTGGGTGCAGTTGAACTCTCAAAGACCCAGATTTGCATCTCTTAAGATGTTGAGACTTTGAGAGTGAAGGCTGTTTCAAGTCTCTTTTTCTACAATGGGAATTATCCAACCCCAGACAAAAGTCGCAATGATAATAGTGTTTTTTTTTTTTTTTTATACAAAAAGTCCAGTTGGGAAGCAATTTCAGGTATTTCAAGGTACAATTAATCAGCTGCACACTGAACAGAAATGTGATCAGCCAACAACAAAATCATTATAACATATACATTTGTCTGTTGGTGCCTGATTAGTTTCTTTGTACTGCTCTATTTCAGTGGCACCTGATTTGGGAATAACCTCATGCAAATTCGCCTCTGGCTCTATGGTGCAGTGGGCTGTGTTATATTTTTCCTGTACCTGTCAAATAATGTAAGAAAGAAAAGTGAGAGTAGAACGAGGTACAAATTGTTCTAAATTCAGTTCTAAAAGAACTAGAAGAGAAGAAGTTTTTAGTTTCTTGAAATAATGTAATTATAATGAAATTATGTCTATTCTTAAGTTTACTTTCAGTAGTTCATCTTAACCAAGTGACCTTTACACTCATATGTGTTTTCACTTATTCTGAGTGATTAGACGTCCACAGACACTGAAGCTGGACGGGAAATTATACAGTGTCACCAGTCTAGTTGTTCTTTTACATTTAAAATTTGTTAAGTTTAGAAGATTGAGTCAGTTGAGTGGAAGATGCACAGGTGGAAATTTGGCTTATTTATTTTGCACAGGCAAGTCTAGAGCAATCAGACGATGGTGGTTGGTAGAACACTACTTATTCTGACTTGGCAGTGTTCGCTCATTATTCTAAGGTGGTTAGCCCCAGTGCTAACGTTGTAGTCACACCAGACACGGTAGAAACTGTGTATAGTTCCTATAAAATTAGCTGGACTTTTATTTTGATATAACTGCAGGTAGTGGTGGTGCATTTGCATGAACGTTCTCAAAGCTTTCGAGTGGGCAGAGGTAACTCGCCTGAACGCAGCAAATTTAACTTGACTCCAATCTTCTATGTGCCCTAAAACATTTCCACAAAAGTGTTTGTGCCACTCTGACATACTGTGTCCAAAGCTTCAGGTAGACCTTGTTAAAATTACTATAAATATGAATGCTCCAAAACGTACTAATCAAGCAGAAATTATTCTTATTATTGGTTAGAAGGACGAGTCTCGCTCAAAAACAAAAAAAGTAAATACAGTGTCTCTGCACTACTAGCCACGTTTAGAGCGTATTTCATATTTAAACATAAAACATATTTAAAAAAGGGGCATACTGTATAAAACTTGTGTAAAGTCCCAATTTCCATGTAGCCTCACACAAATCTGCTGGTTTGGTCTGCTGCTGTTTTTCATTTCTTTTTAAGTCACATGCTTCATGTAGGTATCATCACACAGGCTGTAATAATCCCAGTAGTGTCTAATCTGTCAAAGAGAGGAATTTGCTAAGTCTGTTTTGATTACATTTTGCGTTTAGCAATACATCAACTTTTTAACCTCAGCCCTTTCAAATATTTCACATTTTGTTTTGAATTCCCAGTTTTATGCACAAATTGAAAATGTGCATAAAAACTGCTGGATTAGCATGTGCACTACGTTTTTGTTGTTGTTGTTGTTGTTGTTGTTGTTGTTGTTGTTGTTGTTGCAAGGAATCCCACAGTGCACTGCTGCACAGGTGAATTTAATTAGCAGAAAGCAAACTAGGAGGTTTTCCCCAGCGGGACCAGAAGTACAGGTGGTGAGACCAACACCACTTTTAACATCTTTTCAATGAATTACATTAAAAACATTCCTTATCATGCTGGGTTCACTTCCTGGCTCTTCCTGGTCCGCGGACCCCATTTTGGGAACCACCACCACCACCTTCGACAGCATCCCACTCTGTTTTTTTTTGGGAGAAGGCGCCCACGTGACAGGTGAAGCAGCAGCCCAGAATTACCACCGCTGCTCGTCTGATAGCTTCTGCTGCACCGGACGGAGAAGAAGAAGAAGAAAGCGGAGCAGAGAAACAGACACAGAGGGGAAAAAAGAGACACACTCGTCGACTTAAATAAGAGACAGAATCTCCGCTGACTCCTCCACCCGACACGGCTGGCGCACACACCATGGACGGCTATGCCCGGACCGAAGATGAGCTGTTCTCCTCCTGCCTCCTGAACCTCACCTGGGAGAATTGCTACGAGCAGGTAGGACGCGACTCTTTCCAACGTGACGGCATCATTCACACAAACCACCAGCCTGACTGTTGTCCACAATGTACACACACACACTGTTAAAATAAAAACAGCAGAATAAGTTGTAAATGATGTTTTGAAGTGAGGTGAGACCAGGTAGTAACTTCACAAAGTTAATTTGGGTGTAGTTGATGCGCCGCAGGGAGCTTCCGTCGTGCATGTTGCAGTCAGGTGTGTTTCAGACCTACGTTGCTCGACATTACGGTAATAATTAAATAGAAAAGTAGCAGACTAAGCGCCACGGTGTCTCCAAACTACTTTTCTGAAAAGGTTGCCTTCCCGAAACTTCCACAGCTCAAACATCCTGCCCTTGAAATCAATAATGAATTAACCTAGTAGACAAAATAAATCTTATGCCAGGAATTATATCAATAAATTAGAGCCACACACAAACTTAGCATTCATTTGAAGCAACTGGGATGCGTCATGTTCAGAGTTGTGTGGACTGAGAGATGTTTTTTCACGCAGAGAAGATCATAACACACACGGAAACACGGGCTTTTTCATATCTCTGTGTGCTGAAGTTGCCAGGTGCGCGTGTGGAAATCAGGTAGGCTCATGCACACTTGGATTGGACTGAGTTTATTGCTGATGCTGAGCACTTTGATCCTGGAGTGTCGGACTTGTTCTCACACAGCAGACGAGCCGCAGTGGTGTCTGTTAGGAGATAATTACCTAATTCCTCCCTCTGCCCTCAAGCTTAATCAGTTCTGCCTTTAACATACACTTATCGTGCTGGTATGAAATCCCTCTTAATTCTCACATTCTAATTTGTGTGAGGCTAAAGTCATCTGCCACAAGAATGCCAATGAAATCATTCCCTATGAATGCTAAGAGGACTCACAGCTATTTAGCAATTTATGCATTTATGATTGATGCCAAAATATTTGAACAGTGATTTTTATGGTAATTATGTTGAATGCCACCATGAGAGCTCAGGATATATATATACAGGATATTTATTTCTCTGTTATCAGTATCCCGTTTGCAATACAGTGGAGGAGGACATTTAAACAATAAATCTCCTTTGGTTTAGTGGGCTACATTTTGAATTACAAGCAATCACAAATTAAAGAGGATTAGAGCTTGCAATTGGCGGTGCTAAGAGTCATATTGTAGCAGTTATTTAGGCACAGGAAACAAAAGCCTCCCTAAACATGATTCAGAATTGCAGAGTCATTGTGAATGGCATTTTAAATGTCCAACAATTAAGCCGCGGTAGTTTTTGCTGCAAAATGGATTGTGGCACATCAATGGAAAGCGGAGCGGCGTCTTTACAGACTTAAGACACTTAAATCCACGATGAAGCGTTGACTTGGCAGTGTAGATTTTAGCTGCATTTGCATCCGTTTTTTGGGGTTCAACTTGAACACGGAAGTTTAACAGAGAAAAGTTAATAACTTTATTCTTCTTAAATTTAACAAAACATATCTTTTAATTTAGTGCAAAACACAACAGCTTTTAAACAAAAGTCTTCACATTGCAGCTCAAGATTAGGACTTTGTTTCATGCTGGTTCTGTAGCATCAAAACAGTTAACTAGTTGAAAATGATTCCGATAAGATTGATTCTGATAATCCATCTTTTATCAAGTTATTTATCAAGTTCTCAAATGTTACTGGTGGAGTTTGTGCGTCACACAAAACAAGTGTTTAAAAGTTTAATTAAACTTCTGTTGTCGGTGTACTGGCGGGCTTACTATACATTTCTGTGTTATAAAGCTAGTTCGGAAAAAATTCCGGTCTCCTGCAAAAGTGTGCATGTAAGCTTCTAAATCCCGTTTGGTACAGTTCACTATCTTCCCTTTAAAAATAATAACTTCTTTTTTTTTTTTTTTTTTTTTTTTTTTTTAAATGAACCTTCAGAAAGCAGGTCATCTGCTTGGCCAGCATGTTGTTAGCCATGCACATATCCTCTATCGCCCTCTTCAAGTCCTACAGCGGGTGGGTAAATAAATAAATAAGGAAGTAAAGGGAAATGTTGACACAGCCTGTCCTTGTGGCCAGATTATCCACTCATGCTTGAGCACTGGGTAAAGGCCCTGCATTATTCAGACTAAGACACAGAGACGGGGAAAAATGTGGAAAAGCTGGGTCTTGCCGCAGGAGTGTGTGTGTGTGTGTGTGTGTGCGTGAGTGTGTTTGTGTATTATGGGTCAAAAGTGCCACCACTTTGGGGAAGATGATGTTTTTGCTTAATTATCAGATTACCTCATTGCCTCTGACTTTACTCCGTCTCCTTTCTTTTTTCCGCTCTCTGCATCAGGCTTCTTGAGGGCTGCTGTCCATGGTGCTGAAAGTTTCATCACACATTTTGTGCATGTCTTTTTAGAATTCCAGGCTGCAGTCCCAGCCCGGCCCTCGTCGCTCTTCAAAAGCAATGTATTCAGTTTGTCTCGACAAAAAAGTGTGCCGGCAACTTGGCAATCCACCTCAAAAAAGGTGAAGCCTGTCATTCAGGGTGTTTAAAAAAAAAAGCTGCATCTCAGAGGCAGTCAGGACTAATGTTTTTCCTTCTCTTAATGTGGCGGCTTCTGTCTACAGCATGTTTCATCACAGCAAGGCTCAAGTTACATTACTGCTTTCTCGGTGGCTTGGCTAAATGAAAGCCCCTTTGTGTGCACTCCTATGTAGAGTATCTGATCCATGCCAGTCACTTCTTTTTCTATATAATGAGTCAGTAACCTGAACGGTTAGAGGAGCAAGTAAGTCATAAAACATTTAGATATGGCTGTTTATTAGAGGTTATGATCTCTGTCTGACTCAGTATTCTTTCTTTTGTTGGAGTAAGAACAGTACAGTCAATCAAGTATCACTCTGATGATAGAATAATTGTTAAAATAGTTTTCAAACAAAATCAGTCTCTGCTCCAGTATGCGAGCGAAGCGACTCCGTGGTGTGTCTGATACTATTTGCTCTTCACTATACTCCTACACTACATGGGAAAAAAAGTTTTATCTTCATCATTTTTTTCATATCAGTTGATAGGGTTGTATATGGCCATATGAGTAAAATCACTTTCTGCCAAGCTTAGAGGTTTCAACATGAGATGTGAAACTATCATAAGGTTCAATTCAGCTGTTTAAATCTGACAATTTTAACCGTGCTTAATGGCATTATCTCTTTTGCAGTTAAATAGTTTATTGCATTTGTGATCTCACTGTGTCTCTTTGTGTTTTTGTTGGTGCTGGAGAAAGTGGACACTATGGTGAGTTGTTGCTGTTACGCAGGTATCACACTGGTTGTTTTAGGGCGACCACTGGCACTTTCTTGGGCCTTAGATTATAGAGCATTGTACCTGCTCTAAAGGACGGCATTGCTTCAGATGGCAAAAAAGATGAGTGGTATTACCTGAAACAGGCTTTTGACACATTTTGTCGCGACACTACTCTGTTTCTTGGTCAGACTTAATATCTCCACGCTACCAAATTCCTTTAACCCTTCTTTTTAAACAATCTCCTTAGCTTTTAAGTCTCCTTTTGTAAAGTTGTCCTGTCGTCATTATCTCTTATCTCACTCCCTCTCCTGACGTACTGGTGTGCACAGTTGCAGTAGCCCAAACATTAGCACTTGTTATGCTGCCAGTGTTATGCAGCTGATGACCTGGCTGTAACGCTGTTCCAGCCACATGATTGGTTCAGTGCAACACAAGTCTCATTATCATTGGCTTTTAACGCTGTCTGTCCAAATGTGGATTGAATGAGTTCTGTCGATGTTGTATCGACCACGTGTAGTTCTATCAAGAAAAACGTTATTTCAATATAATTATCTTTATTGTTTTATCGCCCAGCCCTAAGCTAATGTTACATTAACTAATTTACAAAGCGATAAATAGTTTAACTGAGTCCTGAATATTGTATAAATTTGTGTTTTGTGTGTAGAAATCACAACTGCAATTTTTGTGTAACTACATGAATCTAGTGCTATACCTACTAACCTGGTAAATACATTATTGTGATGATACTTGGATACTTTTACGTAACATTTTCAATGCACGATTTTTATTAGTAGTTTCACTTAAGGGATGTGGTTACTTCCTCCACCACTGGTGCTTAACTCCTTATGTTTTCATTCATTTAAGGGTCTTTGTAAGTGATGATGATGATGATGATAGTAGTTGTAGTAGCAGTGGCGGCAGAAGTAGTAGTAGTGTATTGTAAAACTGTGAAATTGTGGTTGAAAGGTTATCATATTGTGAAAATCTCATATTGTTATATCTCATATATAATATATACACATCTCATATACAATATAATACATATATTAACAGGTTAACGTAATATATAATGGAAATACTAGTAGAAAATTGTACTTAAAGTTACAATTTACAGCCTTCTCTCTTCCTGCTCCACTGATCTGCCTCGCTCCACTACGCTCATCCCAGTCGTCTTTATGAAACTACAATAAATGACAATATTCCACAACTTACCAAACTAATCAGACAGAAGTGATTCAAATTCCCTGATTAGTTACAAGACTGAGTCTCGCTCAAAAACTTTTAGTGGAGTGAAAATCTTTGCATCACGTCCAGGCTTTTGTGTGAGTCTGAGTCATAGGAGACTTCGACAGAACCTCTTCACATTAAGATACATTTGGACCATGTTTCTAGATTTAAAGAAATATTGAGGGGGAAAAAGTTACGTACTGTCTTTCAGTGCACTGATTTCATATATTAGGACATCATTTTCATCACCCATGTTAGACCCATGGTTGTATTCCAGCCTTGACAGTGACTGTATAAGGTAAAAAGGTCAATACAAATAGGATTAAAAAGATTTAAACCAGGAAGAAATAATTAAAATGTTTTAAAATCAAACCTGTTCAAGGTAACAAAAACTAATTTACTGGTTGTTATGGTTTTCAGTCCATGATCATGTACCTAGAACTGCTCTCACCTCTTACAGCTACCCTCAAAGGAGAATACCTAATTTTCATGTTGGCATATCCTTTTTTTTAAATCAACAAGTGTGTACCTTCTGAACACCTTGCTTTTGATAGCCACCCACAGGAGCAGGGCCTGACGGCGGTTTAATGAGAAGCATGTTGTTCCCTTGCAACATATTGCCAAGATATGGATGGGTAATTATCTAATCAAGACTTTGTGAACGTTGCGCCACTTACTCACCACTGACCTACTAACCGTCTGGCAGATTTTTACTGCAAGATGTTTGGATGCTCTAAAATGATCATATAGTTAGATTTTTGCAGAATATTGTTATAAGGTTTAAACTGATGCACAGGACCATTACTGTATCTAACATAGCCACAAAAGGACAAATAATTTATGTAGAAGATGAAGCTTTAGTTCAAATACAGTGTGTTTAATAGTGTAATGTTGCTTAGAGTAATAGACACTAGGAAGCAATGTGAATTTAGCAGATATTGTTAAACTAAAACGACAACATCATAGCAACATGGCACTTGTTACTTGAGACATACACATACACACACACACACATATATATATATATAGTTTCATTTTTGTATACTGACAGCCAATACTGCCAGTTCCCAAGTGTGACATTATCTTTACTTTACAAGATTTTGCAGTGCAGCAATTTTAGTGGCCACGTCTTAAAAATAAGTACACTTGAATTCCAAAGGGAGACGTGAACCACCAGAGGGAGCAACAAGCTTTGATTCCCCATGGGACTGTAAAATTAGTCATTTCATTTGTCAGATCTTATGTAAAAATGTTCAACAAGAGAAGCCTTACTACAGGATCAGATATATATATAATATTGGTTAGGTGACGGAGAAAAAATGATGTGGATGCACATTTATAGAATGTCTTTCACCTTGATTTTCGGTCATTACCATGTCTCTTAAAGATGCTTGTTTCACAAAAAGTTATAATCACAATATTAGATTCATGAGAGGTTCATCTGGTTTTCTTGTACATTCTCGTCTGAATCTACATGTAGTGAGGGGAGTGCAGACACTCCAGACTACAAATCTTTGATTATGTGTGGGAAAATGTCTTCCTCACCATTGACAATCTGTTGATACCTTGCAAGATCTCAGCTGAAAGGAAATGCAGTTTAGACTGTGAAAAATCCTTGCCTTCTCACCGGGAGGTAAAAGTACTCTCACAAACATTGAATTGTACATCTGAAGTGTTATCAATTCCACCTGAAACGGAGGGCCCCGGTGGCAGAGCCGAACCCCTGTGCTTTTGATCGCACCAGCAGTGCCTGTAAACAAGTATTTTCCCTTCTCTCTGTCTCTGCGTCTCTTTCTCTATTCTCTCTGTCCTCCTCCCCCACCAAGGTGTCTGGAGGGGGAGGTTCCTTTGATTATCTCCGCTGCAGATTAATTGCTTTTCTTAACCTCTGCACAGACGTGCTCCTACACCGCCCTGGAGCCCACCGCACGTGCCCAGATGGACCCCTGCCAGGAGGAAAAACAAACCATGCCATGCTTCTATACCCTTACCTTCTCCCAATTACTGACCTTCATCCTTTCATTTCGCCTTAGATGTTATCATCAGTATTTACTTTGTTTGTTTAGCTAGCTACTTGGTGCACTGCAGCATTCCTGGATAGATTTTAAGGTAGACTGAGCATGTGTGAGTGCTGTATTAATATCTGGGAATAGTTACAGCAGTGGATGAGATGTGTTTGTCAGATTTGTGTGTCATAAGGTGTCTGCGTGTCTGAAGCTGAGGCACGGGGCAGTTTTTATGCAGGCATATTAAACTGCCTGTTTTTTTTTCTCGCTCTGTCCTTATTCCATGATTAAAAAGATTTTGGCCTTCAGTTCTGCTGGCCAAGCAATTTCAGTCACGTTTTTTTCTTCCCCAACACTGAGTGATCTTTTCCATCTCACTTGAGACATGCATGTGCATCACATCTCTGGTAAAGGTCCCAGCCCCTGCCCCTGCCGAACACTGCCATATAGCAGTGAACTGCCTTCTTCCGACCTTGGCCTTTTTTTTCTTTAGGTCATTCTGACACCACGTCCAGGGGCCATCTCAATGATTAATGCTCATATCTCACATGCAGACCCACCTACTGTACCTGCAGTCTTGTATAGAACAGTTCAGAGTTTGATTACCACAGGAGTAAAGGAAAAAGTTCAATTTTTGTTTCTTCCTGAAATCTTAGTTCTGAGAGTTTGAAATGGATGCATGAAGTAGTTTTTTTACCTTACCCTAGAGTTGTTGGCAGAAATGTGTTGGAATATAATATTTCTAGGCTCTGGCGGGAGTTTCATAATCCATAACTCACACTTTTTGGTCTTGATCTCTCTCCAGTTCATCTTTTTTATCTCAATATGTGAATCCAGACAAACTTCTCTTAGAACTTAATATTTGCATGACTGTTTATGACATTACTGTAAGTGGCTTTAGGGATTTTTTTTTTTTTTTGCGAGTGTAGCCTAATTGGTTCAGGTGTTTGATACAGAGAGCACTGTGGGGCTCCAGCCTAACAGACACGATACAACCCCCACACACGCGCGCACACGCGCATGCATGAAGCCACACACTCAGATACGCAAAGGCAACATTTGCATGTGAGAAATGAACAGATATAAAATGTGTGCACTCACTGACTCACTCATTTACTCACTAACAGGCTAGACTCCATGGACTGTATGGTACAGTATGGTGTTGCTGATTTTCCCCATCAGCAGAAAGCTGGGATGAGCTGAGCTAATTAAGCTGGGAGGCCCGGCGGGGGAACAGGGCCCCTCCACGCGCCGGCTCGTCACTTCCTTTCTTTATCCACCACTGTGTCTCCAGTCCCATATCTCCAAACCATTCAGTGCTGCACAAAAGAAAAAGTACTTTAATGCACAATTCAGTTTCAGTAAAGCTAGATGTATATTGATATGACCCTAAAATATGATTTAAATGTGTTGCAAATTCCTTCATGATAAATTATAGCATTGCTCTGTGTTGCTACTCAACTGTTAGCCTGTACTAACAATTAGAATTTTAACTCTAAATATTTCCTATCACAATAAATAAGCCATAAGCTTAGATCTTGTATATGCCCAAGCTGACAGGGAATAGTTTTTTCTAGGGTGCTACACCCTAAGCAGAATTACAAGCCAAAATGGACAAACTGCATTGTCCGTATCACAGCAGACCAGCCGACAACAAAGCAGATTACCTGTTCTATTTGAGGGATATTAAGATGTTACATGCCATTTGATGGGCCCTGGGAGGCCAGTCATAAAAGCCACAGCAAGCTGTTGAGACGGAGACTCGGAGTTGTTTCCATCTTTTAGTTGCACTTGGGGACTGATTATGGTCAAACAAACGGCCTTTACCTGGAAAGTCACTTTCACTTTCTCGTCCACCATTTGTTAGTTTGGCTAATGTCTCATTAAGTCTCACAGAGGGGAAATGATGTGCTCTTTGGGTGAAGGTTAGGCTCTTAGCTTATCATGAGACAAAAAGAGAGAGTGATTATCGCAGCACAGGCGTGCCTTAGCCTGTGTCTTTCACAACAAGTCCTATTTGTGTTCCTGCCAGAGCTGCTTCATTACCCATAATCAATTTGCCCTCCCTCCTCCTCCCCCAAATAAGTTAAAACATTTGGGCTAAATGATGAATGCTTGATCACTTTTGTGTGGTGTTCTGTGGAAAGGAGTGGCCAGAAAGGGGTGGGGGGTAAATTTTACATTATCGAGGAGATGATTACAAAGCAATCAAAAGCTGTTTCTGGCAAAGTGGTAAACAAGCCAAGGGCTTGTGCTCTTTCCCAAGAATAATTAAAAGTCGTTTTGCATTCTATGCATCAGTGTCCTTTTCTCCACTCGGTAGCCACCTCCTGGAATAATAAAACTGGCTAAAACGTATGATAGGGGAAGTGATTTGGAATTTTATGAATGTTTTTCACATACTTTCAAATTTTGTCAATTTTAGCTGTAGGGTATTGGCAGTCGTGTTAAGGCCCATTTCATCAGCACCAGCACTCATCTATCTTTTCTTTTTCTTTGATCAGTTTTTTTTTTCTGGTGCCAACAGGCAGTTCTGGACAGCTGTGAACTGCTGTGTCACAAAGTGGTAAGGTTTCCAAATATGGTCTACAGCTCAGTCATGATTTTGCCTTTAAAGTCTGGGTAACAAGTGAATTCACTGATTAGTGTAGACTTGAGAGAATGGCAACTTGCCGGTGGAGGTGTAGGAATATTAAATTAGAAGCCTCCCCATTTGGCTGAATTCTCAACCGTAAGAATTCAATCAACTTTTTCTCCAAGTAACAATAAAAGAAGGATATTTATTTCAGCCACAAGTCGATACTTAAATGTAGCGCAAATGAGCTTGGCACACAAGATCATGTTGGTGTGAAACGTGGCTCCATTTTGAAGATTTTGGCAAGTAGTGAGTTTTTTCTGGTTTCTTAAGTGTTTACAACAAATACTTTTATATGACCTCTTGCAACAATCTGCCTGCTAAACTCATTTAATACAGTCCAAGGCTCACAGAAGAAAGCAAAAACTAAGGATGCCTTCTTTCTTTCCTTCCTTTTCCTGTTATCAACTTCCTGTCTCTTTTCCAAGCCACGTCTATAACTTAGGATGCCCGAGGGCTGTGTCACATCACTGCACTAACATGCAGTCGTTACTCTACTTGTCACAACACTACAATCAGTCAATTATCCGTGGAATCGATCAACGTAACCCCACTGCTACTCATTTAAAAGAGCCGATCAATCTGCATGAACCTTTTTCTCAATTTTCCTCATTGTGGTACAAGCGTTTGTGTGTGGACATGTGTAGGCGTCCGTGTGTTAGTGCCGTAAGTTGGTCCATGATGGATCTACTCAAGTGACAGCTTGTCTTGTGATTTATGGTTATTTATCGCTGGAATAATACTGGAGCTGACCCCTCATATAAGTTGCCACCAGTTCTCATGATGCTTGTAAAGCCACACATTGAGATGACTGCTTTGTCATCTGAAGAAAATTCACATGCATATGAGGACCTGAATGTAAAGTGTTTGTTGTCAAAAGCACTTAACTTTGGCCATGTTGTGTTGCTGGCTGCACTTGCTAACTCCTTATTCCACACCCCACCGTGGATAAATGCTGTAGTGGCATTCTGTGAGGCAGATAGGGTTGGGTGGGAAAGGGGGACACCGTGTCCTCCCTACCTGATGACATGCAGGGTTTATCACGTTGAGCAGAGACATGGTCACCTTACCTCAGGCCTCGTTGTGACAGCCAGCAAGTCACTTGAGAGCACCATTGGAAATCAATAAACCTTCACTCTTGAATTGTTAGAAAAAAGCTTCCCTGTTTACAGCATCACATCATCAGCCCGGACAACCTGACTTTCATTTATTTTTGCCTTTTACGCTCTCTTTCCTTGTCTTTTCCTCCCTTTTTAACACTTCCTCCTCTGTGGGATTTGCTGTCTGATTGTTGAATTATGTAACAGGAGCTAGCTGGATTTAATTTTGGGGCACCTGTTTGATATGCACACAGGAGTTTTTTGTGGTCAACACAAGGAAGGGTACTTAAGGCATCTGTGTGTCTTATCTCAGTGAACGTTCACTACAACATGAGCGACCTCCACTGTTGTCTCATACTAACAGAGGCAATGCACTCGCTACTGTGCTCTGTTAACTTCAAGGTGCACCTGCTTCACTGTGCTTGTTGTTTTCTAATTCCTATCCTACATGTATCTCTTTGATCATACAGCATTTGTTCCCAACCTTTACAGCCGCCCAATGCTTGCTCTCTAACCTTTGTTACAGCGTACACGATGTCTGTCATTTGAACAGTTTAGCCAAGACTAATGTAGCAGAAAATTCCACTTTATATACATTCTACTTGAGTTACACACTATTGAATGTGTCTGACTGCCATTCTCCATGATTGTACATATAAAAATCTACACAAACGTCACCTGCAGAGCATGTGTGTGGAGTGGTGAGAATTTATTTTCCTCACAAACAGGGCTGTTTGTCCGCTGCACTGCTCCACTCGAAACTGCACCAAAATTTATAACTCAGCGCTCAACTCAGATTGCACCTGCTTACTCTAAAAAAAAGGGGAACATTTGTGCATGTGTTTTACTTTTAGCTTAAACCATAGACTTTAATCACAAATAAGTAAATAATGATGACCTACATCAGCTAATTTTTCACTGAAAAGTGAGTTCTGGCTTGGGGTTTGGCATGCTTCAGGCTCAGTCAGTCAGCGTTAAATTATCCTCTAGAAGGTGCATAAGAGCAATGTTGCCAGGTTTAGACTGTTTTGCTGAACAAAACTCGATGGCAATGACATGTGAAGAAATATCAGCTCGAAATAAACAGTGTCTGCCACTAAAGGCAAGGAAGCTACCAAACATAAATTAAAAACAAACTGTTCTACAAATGTTTTCACATTGTTTGCACACATGTTTTCTGGTGAGAAACTATACAAAAACAAAATGCACAGGGCTTCATTTAATTATCTTTTGACCCTGTGATCTATGTTTTGACTTACTGGAGGTCCTTAATGTTGGATTGGGAACCACTGCCTCAGACAGAACAATTTAATTTAAAATTATCTCAAAGTGACCAGTTCAGCAAAATTTTCTATTTCTTTTTTTCAAACACACACTGGTCAAAGCAGGGTATTGTCCCTTTCTTATGTGAATCCCAAAGCAGATAGTTACCTTCTTTCCATAGTCTTTGCTCCATCTGTGGCTCCAAAGTCTTCTTCTAAGTGTGTGTGTGTGTGTGTGTGTGTGTGTTACCTGGGAAAGACCACAGCTCCAAAACTCTGATTAGGCCTTCTCTGGCTAATTAACTGCTCAGGCCACAGTTGGCCATTTGCTGCGTTTAATGGAGGGACGATGCTGCAGCTGTCCTTCGTCTGTCATTCATCTGATTTGTGGCCTTTATGCACAATTTGTGCCATAAAATATATAAATAGGCAAAGATAGCATAGCATTTATTGCTCTCATTAAAGTGACGGAGAATGTGTTGAACACTGCTGCAGAAAGGCTGTGTTTTAATTATGAAAAAGAGAGGGAAAGAGTAAAAGGCTTTTGTCCTAGTAGAAGAAATTCCCGGTGATTCCTAGAGAGAGGACCTAATTATGACAATGTTGTGGTACTTGCCGCAAGTGGGGCTGATTGTTGTTAATTTTCTTCTGTCCTCCCTCTTGTGTTTTGCTCCAGGCCCCCCCTTTTGCCCCCTTTTGCAACAGGCTGCTTAATTATTTATACCTATCAGTTACAGCATGAAAATTGGGAGGACATGAACATGCATACAAGCTAGCCCCCTGTGTGTCTAGTTTAGAGTTCAACTCTCTCCAAATCATTCACTCCTCTTTAATACCAGTGTTAGCAGGAATAGTAGCATTCAGCTGAATAGATGGACTCCTTTGTGTTCCACCTACTTGCACCAACATGCCCATAGTAAAAAAAAAACAAAGAAAACTACTGTTTTTATACTCATTCACTTACCCACCCACCTGCTAACATAAGCTCCAGGGGCTATACCATTTATCATGTGGTCATTAGGCAGAAAGTGTGTTTGCTCACTTTGCCCTCTTGTGTGCACAGAAACAGTTAAACCTTGAGTTCTGAAACTGTTCGGTTTCATTTCTACTTCTGGAACCTGCAAAATTCTGCACAAGCATATTTGAGTGTTTTTGCAGTGCTGTGCTCACACCAGAGACGGTACTGTTTGTATTTAGTACCCAGTCTTCATACTTGTTCATGTTTGCACCCATTTTTCTCTCTGGATGTTTATTTCCAACATTGTTCTCTTGTGTCTGTGACTAGCCTGCACTTCTTCTTTTCTCCAGTCTTTCCCGAGGGAAGCTGGATAGCGCATTTGAACAGATCACTTCTGATTAGCAGGGGTGCTTTAAAAAAATGCCTGTAGTGTTTTTCTCCAGAAACAAACAGTGGTGTGGCCTCCCCAAGGAAGACTGGCATTTTCTTAGCAAAGCACAACCCTCAGACTTGTTTTATCTTCCAAGTGCTGTTAACTTTTTAAACTGTGTGCATGCCAATGCCTTGTTTTTTCTCCCATCAGATGATAGTATCATATAGAATGGCAAAGGAAATTTAAAAAAGAGTGCAGGATTCAGCTTCATATAGTCTATATGGAGGATGGCCTTTTTTAACTTTGTAACAGCCTCAGTTGTAAACTCTCTGTCACTCAATTCTCACTGCAAATTTACATATAAAGTGTCTGATAAGGATATTTGTGTTTTGACGATGCACGTGTACACAATTTGTGTCAAAACGCAGGTTGAAAGAAATTTGACTTTGTTTTGAATAAATTTGAATCCTATGGCATTTTCTGTGAGAAGAGGCAGAGTGGAGAGAGATAGGGGAGGTCGGTAAATAGTCTGGGAGGGAGGGGGGAGCAGGAGCAGGCGACTGATTTGTCTCTGTTCTGTCGGGAGGATTTACGGTGCAAGTGTGTTGAGCCATCAATCAATTGAGGCGCACTCCAAGGACAACTTTGTCTCTTTATGCAATTTGTAAGACTGTCCAGTCAAATTGATTCCTTAACCAGGAGCCGTCCAGCTCCTAAAAAAAAAACATAAACACCTTCTGAGAAGAACATCAACCTCTGTGCCTGCTTTAAACCAGGTAATATATTATGCAGATGTTGACTATTGTTGGCCAAAATCCAAGTGCAAAACAAAGCAGGTGTCAAAAAACAAGATTAAAAGTGATTACAGAAGTGATTGATTACATGTGATTAAAGGGAACAAGTTGGGATTGATGCTGGCCGGTCCCTGTGAAAAATGATTTTGGCGCTATTATTGTTTTACTCAGTCCTTCATGGGTTATATCCCCAGATCAAAAGCAAATAATTTTTACAACCAAACATGAAAATTAACACTCAAAAATTCAATATTGCAACACTCATCCTTTGAAGTATGGCAATATCAGCTGATAAGTTTGGTTCTAGCTTTTCTCACTCTTCTAACCAGTCGGAGAATTTCAACGATTTCTGCTTGATTAATAAGTTTTGCTTAAATAGACCCTTTTTAAGGCCTATGTCATGATTACATTATGATGTTAGCTGGAAGCAAAACAAAGTAAAACTGGAGGCAATCACGTTCACTTCACATTCACTACCGAAATATCATTTTGCTGTGTTGCAGTGTCAGAATTAAAGGAGTAAAGACACGAACTTGACATTTTATCTGATATCAGCTGCAACCACTGGTAAAAAAGTGAAGACAACTACAAACGTTTGGACTGAGGCGATCTTCAAAAATGCTCATGTTTGTAGCGCACACTTCGTATTAGGCTGAGGTTAATTATTCCCTGTTGTCGGTGGATATTTGTATAAAAGTGTGTTGTGCCCACCTGACATTAATCAGAAATGTGACAACTAATAAAGTACACGTTAGACGTTTTCTCTTGTAACTTTTTAAGTGCATGAGCTAACGTTATGTCCGGAGTAGCTGACTACAAACAAACTGTTGACTATTGTGACTATTGTCAAGCATTATACGCTTGAATTACAAGTGAAATCATTTAACGTAACGTTAGTTCTTTTACACGTATATCCACCTACAACAGACAATATTTAACCTAACGTTACCTGACATGAAGTGTGCGGTACAAACACAAACATTTTGTCTTGATGCTGATCAGTCCAGTCCTTTCTCTTATTGTATCTTTGTTTTTTTTGACTGGCAGTAGCAGCTGACATGTTGATAAACTTCAAATTAGAGCCATTGCTCCTTCAATTCTGGCACCCAGAAACACAGTAAAACGAGTAATATGTTGGTGGGTGATGTAGTTACAGGCATCTAATGTCTGCCCACAGTAGATCACCACTAAGCGAGTGTGTAAAGGTCAGCAAATACAGTCCCGTAGCACATTGTAACTTCAAACAAATGCTCAGAAATCTAAATTAAACGATTTGTTGATATTTTGCAGTCTTAATGTGCTTAATGTTACCTGGCTTCAAGAGGACATGGCTGAACACTTGACCTTCTGGAGTTTTAAGCTTTAACATGTTCGCCGGTGCATAGTGATGTAACAAAGGACTTGTTGTTCTTGTTCCCCGTTCGTCATGAGTGACGTCCTGCGAATGTTATATTATGTAATTGTTTCATTAGCTTTGGAAAGTGTGCCTTTGTTAACAGCATCTCAGCATCTTTTTTTCCCCTTTCTCTCTTTCTCAATGCCTGTAGTGTCACAGAGAGGTGAAGGAGAATAAACTAAAAAAATGACTGAATTAAACATTTGTTAAGGAATTTGTTGACCACTGAACTTAATGAATGAATGTTTACTATCAGAACCTAGTGATGTACACTTTGACTGGTTGCTGAATCATACTACCTTAATAAACTACCTAATAAAGTGTGGTGCCGGAGGAAACCCTATCCCGTAATTTCCTGCTGAGCACATACTTGGTCTTCTTCCGTGTTGACTCTGTGGTGATTTGGGATGTTTAGCAGACAATAGAGTGATTACAGGAACAGGCTGTACATTTGAATAATTGATGTCATAAATCATGCACAGCTTTTCAGAATGCACAATGACACCCCCCCCATCCTTCACCCCCAGAAACACATATACATATGTACTATAGATATAATGCACGCACAGCCTAAAATATTCCATTTGTGACAAACACCTACGATCAACTGCTGTGACTCACTTGCTTGGGTGCAGTGATCACATTAATGCGGAAATAAAAAAAAAATAAGTCCATCATTAGTGACACATGATGAATTACACTGCTGAGTAAATGCATTGCTTTTAATATGATCTTTAAGATTTTAGATTAGCATCCCCTCATTTTTCTACTGTGAAAATCAAATCCAAAGGAACATTTTCCTTCCATTCCTCTGACTGAAATGATTACAAACATAAATACGGAAACAAATTGAGTCAAAGATTATCTAATAGAGCATGCGTCAGTGCATTTTGTCACAAGCTTTATATAACAGTATTGCTCAGCGGCAAAATTTTTAAAGTGCTGAAGCTATTTTATTTACTAAATAGCACCAGTTTTGAGCTGTTATGGTGTAGTTTATCAATAATTTAAGACATGAAAACACTCTGCCAACAGTAAGCTTTTGACACCTATCACATCCATGTGAAGAATGGCTGGATTTGTGACAACAAATAGCCTAAAAATGTAGTTCATTTCAGTTTGATCAGGAAATAAATGTTCTATCTGACAACATGACATGTCAACCTTGCTGCACATTTTGTGTGTGTGATAAGAAAAATCTACAGGGAGGGGGATTCAATATTAACAACAGTGGTTTTTTTCACAAAAGAAATCTTTTCAGATGTGACATCCTTGACAGTCACAGATGTGAAATATCAGTCAACACGGTATGCTGTCTTGGGCCCTCAACCAAGATTGCTCCTGCATTGTCCTCGTATTGTCCTTATCCCTATTTGTGAAACGGTCATTAACCATTTGTGAGAAATACATTCATGTAACTTCATTAGATAGCAGACCAACTTAATTTTTAAATCTTCCCTATTAAAAATGCAAGTATTGAGATAATAAACCAGTCAACTAAGAATATGTGGTGTCATTGCTACAAAGCACCTGAAGCCAGGACATGCCAATGTATACCATATATGGACGAGGTTATAGCTTATTTTTGGCACACATAGTTGACTGAATTGGCATCTCGGTGAAATTTTGGTGGGCGCAGCTTTCCACAGCATCATTTTCAGTTGTGAGTTATTTAACATGTTTTTCGCTTTGATCACAGAAATATGACAGTTTATGAGTCATTGTTTGAATAGTTCTGAGCTGTCTGAGACATAGATTGTCAATAGTGGTAAACATGTTAAAATCTTTGGTCATCAATCTGGAGTAGTGGGCATTTCAATGGCTTTAAAGCGGGAAACAGCGGCCAGTGACCAAACAGCTCCCCCTTGTGGAAAACATTGATAAGCTTGCATTATAAATGCTACTT
>JAUMHL010000011.1:3882120-3976232 GCA_032362345.1 Sandelia bainsii
GCGGGAAACAGCGGCCAGTGACCAAACAGCTCCCCCTTGTGGAAAACATTGATAAGCTTGCATTATAAATGCTACTTGACAATTTGAAATTTAGCTTTCAGATAACAGCTGGACACCATGATCTATATTTTTTTGGGACATGGTTTCTTTGTTTGGAAGAAAAATGCTGAGGGCACGTAGCTGCCTCCATATACATGGCAGCTGTGTGGAAAATGAAGCTTTGTTTAAAATGGGATGACAGACTGTGGATGCACTGATTTTTACGTTTTATGCTCTGCTGTGTTAAGACCCAAGACATGTTGCACATGATTTTTGTGTAATTGGTCTCTATAGACAGGTTCGATTAGTGGCTGCCTGTGTATCCTACAACCTTTCTTGTATCAACTAGTTCTAAACTCTGTCCAGGGCCAGTTCACAGGGGACAAATGAACAATTCATGGACCCAGCTGTGCTCAGATTCCAGTCAACAGCTCCTTTCTACACTCCCTGTCAGGAAATGACAAAAAACAAAAGATTTTGATCAAAAAAGCCTCCATCCAGACAATTGGGAGCAGAGGTGCCATTCCAACCCATCCCTGTTTGAAGGCTATAGACTTGGCTAAAGTGCAATGTCCAACTGCTTGGCTTAGAATAGCTTTTTGTGGCTCCTGTCTAAAGCACTGGACATCACAGCTAGTGCTGCCACTTGTGGCTCCATTAGAAAGTTGGTCTTTGTTCAGCTGGGTCTCTCGCTGCTTATTTGACATTCTGCTCACCTGTGCATTTGCCAAGCAAGTCATTGTGCTGCTATTGATTGACCAAGACCCGGTCAGTCGGGAAGAGTGTGTGCCCACCAGGTTATCACTGACATCGCTCCTCAGAAAAGTAGCATTTGCTTCTCCTTTCCCTTATCGATAGCTTTGGAAGTGCATTAAGAGTGGGTGCTCAAGCTGATTTATTGAGACGTGCCAGCGTCTCTCTGCATTCTCTGCGCTGCCCCCAAAGGGCACTAGGTAACAATCCAGTCTCACTTCCTTTCCCTGTAAACACTGCTTATTTACTCACTCTAAGGGAGGCAATGAAGGCAGCTCTGACAGATGAACAGTCTTATGATGCAGCTTTCATGTGAGCGCTGGATTTCACTCTCTCTCTCTCTCTCTCTCTCTCTTTCCTCCCACCACAATGTCTCAGTCAGTTGTCAGTCCTTTTTTTCCCCCCTAGCCATAGGCCCTGTTGACACAGGAATCCGTCACTCCTCACATGGGGGAAAGCGGGACATGTTGGCGGCCATTACTATTCATGAGGCAATGTGATCCACTCTGTCACCCGTTGTCAGCAAGAGGTGTCTGCCTGAACTGCCGCTTCCTTTACTCTCTTTATCAGCCAGGGGTGGCTAATGAGAAGCACCAGGTTAATACCACCACTAGAACAGCAATACCTTTAAATCTCTTAATTCATTTAGACACTGCTAATTGAAACCCATGTGAACTATACTGTGGACACCGTCCATTTTCCTGCCACATCTGAAAGGAAAATTTATATGCAATTTGATAAAATTTTTTAAACTGATGCCAAGATTAATTCACCTTGAAACAGTTCATTTGCCTCTGAATCAAACATTTTGAGCACTATACATAATAACCATTAATAAAACATTAAGTCTTGCTGAAAAATGTCAGAAGACAACCACAACCAGATATTCTTAGAACCAACACCGACATGCAACACCAAAAATAACCAGCTTTGGATATTCAAAAACATCTTAGTTCAATTACAGTTAGTAAAAACAGCAGCCATGACTAAGACTACAGCCACCTGGATGGTAACAAAGTGTAAATAAAAAACTGTTATTTATTCCACCGTTGTCAGAAATGGCTTACTCATCCTTCACTTTGTGTTTAATCAGCATGCAGTGAACACTGGGCTTGTTGACTAAAATGAGAAGTTTCTACTGTCCCTTCATCACCTCCTTCAGCTTTCATGCATGTTTCTCCTTAAAGTTTTTGTCAATGCAGCTGGAAATTAATATAGACAATGGAGAGAGAGCATTCTTTATCCTACCACATGGTCAAATGGAAGAATGTGGCATCATTAAGGCTTTCCTTTTTTACTTTCTGTGTGTGAGATAACTGAGCACAGCGCATGACAATTACTTTTTTCTTGCATTTACTGCTACTGTATCTTTGATGCATGTTTATGCTGCACTGAAGGGCTGTGGCCTAATGATAGGATATAATTCTAGGTGCCTTAGATGTAGCTGTAAATATTCAAATGAGCCATCATCAGTCGATGGCGTGAGAGATAACGGGTCCATCTTTTACCTGGCCCTTCTTGTGTGCGACAGCAGAATATATTAAGTTGACGGCATCATCATCCCCAAAAGCGCTTGATTTGCTGGCATAAATTTCAGCAGACACACATCCCTTGCTGCGCCTACAGAGGCAAATGCTTATTCATTTACCCGTTTGTCATTTCAGTAGTTATTTTATGGTGGTGCTGTATTAATTGAACTGCCTCTACTGCACAACAATTCAAGGCCCAGTACATCTATTACAAAGTGAGTGTGCTGGAAACATCACTGAATGGGCTCACAAATCAGCCTAAGCTGAGAGGGGAACCTGACAATAATGTAACACAATCGCACTAATCTTTCATTTACAATGTGCTCCTTCCTCAGCCATGCAAGGAAAATGTCTTAAATGCCTGAAGTGGCTATGGTGGAAAAAATCTGATTGGTTGTATGGGAGTTCCACTATATTATTGTGTGCTAGGAGTTGCTGTCTAGCTTCATGGGAAGAAACGTCCTGTATATTGAAGATGATTATATAAGAGGTCGTTTCTGGTGCTTGTGATTTGAACTGTCACCTTGAAAGACTGGGGAGGATTGTTTTAAACCTTTACTCTATCAGCTTTGAAGAATGAAATGGGAAATATCTGGAAATGGCTTATTATGTACTATAATTATCATAGTAGGGGTGATAGGTTATAGGAAATTATCAGCTGCAGTCAAAAACTTGTTGTGTGAATGTGTGTAGCCATGAGTATCTTATATGTAACTGCTGTGTACAGTCACTTTTAAACCTGTATTTAAAGCTTTGGTGAAAATTTGACAGAATTGACATGATTTGTACAGTAAAAAAAGTCAGTGTTGTTGACCGTAATATTGCTATTGACAGCAAATACGGAAATAAACACTGTACATACTGAATGCTTTGAAAAGGTTTATGCAAAACATGTGTTCATGTAATCCTGCAGTCCAGACTGCTACAACTAAAATGTCATAAATCCAATTTCCAAACAGCTAATATATAACAAGTAACTGTGAGTAAAATATATGTAAATATAAAACAAAGCAGATAAACAAGCATAACAAGCTGCAAAAACAGCATTTATATTATCACTTTATGAAGCTGATAATCCGTGTTCAAGTTAACACTTCACAAGTGTTAGATGAAAGTTCAGTTTATATTATATTAAAACTAATGTAACTTGGTGGTGGTAGTCTGTAATACACCTGATCTACACTCTGTAATGGTTCCTGAACACCTCACACACACACACACACACACACACACAGAGTGAACAAAACCTTTGCCGCTCTCGTTCATCCTGCATGTTTGCTCAGTTTCAAAGTTTTACTTTTTATTTACTAATTTTGTTATTCAAATACAGTTTTGTTTTTCAAATTGACAGAACTTATGGCCCTGATCTAGCACCATAACGTTCTTTATTTACATTCAATTCACTGTTAACATAGTTCATAGACAACACTGCTGATAAGAATGATATGTTAGTTGTCTATCTTCATCCAGTGTAACAATAGCAACTGAATTGAACTTCAACAGCTGCCTGCCACAAAAGTTAAGTTCTGGGCGTAAAACGAAAACGGTGACTTGTTTTAAATGTGACTTATCTAAACATGTCTATGAAATCCCTGTCATCAATGGCATTGCTCTGCGGCGTAGTGTGATCTTGCATATTTTAGTTAATGTTTCAAAATTTAAAATATCTTTACTAAACTTAAAATCAACACAAATGTATCTGAAATATATTTGCAGTTGTCTGCCTCAAGCTCAGCACTGGATTATCGGTTCTTGATTATCTTTAAATATGGATTGTGGCCTGACTGTGTTTTGATTTCTCATTTTCTTAATAAAGCTGGTAGCAAAAAAAGACAGCAGCCTCTTGCTTGCTTTGTCGCTTTAATTCATCTGTTATCTTCTGAAAGACTTAATAATACTTCTGTGACTCAGCATCCCATTCTCTAAAACAAACAACATGCTCCAGAGCTGATGGGGACATCCAATTTAACTGCCATCTTAATGGAATCTATAATAAGCGCAGGGGCACAATAATGGCAAAGCACTGCATCTTCTGATAACACAGCAAGCATCAAAACCCTTGTGATCACCAAACAAGTCCAGTTTTTCCCTTCAGAGGAGCAAAGAACAAAATGCCCAGATGTCATTGTCAAGTTGCTGGTAACATATTCCCTGTGGGCTCCTCACAGGGGGCTACCTCAGCTCTCCAGCGGTCCTCATGCCGTATAGAGGTAATCTGCAGTCTGCAGTACATGCTCTTCTCTGCATTTTCTTCCATACTTTTGAAAACCCCTCTGACTTTAATTTCACGGGCACCTGTTCCCTAGTGCTCATGGCAGAGAAGTCAAATCAGACTTTCATATAAGCACTGAGACCGTGCCAGAGACTTGTGACTTGAGGAGAGAAAGAAACGCTTCCGCTGCAGGAACATGCTATATGACGAGCTTGTCTGGTGGTGACATGTGGAGCCGTGTTTCGCAAAGACAAATTTGTGCTGGTGTTTGTCATCTGAAGCATCCGCCTCAGTGTGTTAGTTTGATGTACAGGCATGACAAGAAGATGATAAAGCAAACAGCAGGGTATGTTGAGCTAGGGTCCATTATAGGATCTACAGGGACCACAGATGGCTTGATGGGGTTGAACAGTGTTGTAGAATGACTTTGACAACCGTCCTGTCTGCTGGAGGTCAAATGGAGAAAAAAGCTAAAGGAACACATGAAGCCCAACATTTCTAAACATTTTCAAAGCTAATAAAAATACTGTTGTAACAATCAGGCAGACTGGGCAAACACGGGCCCGAGCTGTGGAGCATGCATGCGACAGCCTGATGAAATGATAGCGACGTTGGCTCCTCAACAAATATTCAAATGAGATTACATGAAAGCCAGTGGAATGACAGACAAATGGACACAAATCGGGTTTCATTTGTTTACTCTCCTGCAATTGTGTTAGGCATCCCCCCCCCCGCCCCCGGCTCCAGAGGTAATGATTGTGGTGGGACCAGATTAAAGGCTGTAGTCAGCTGTTTAGTGGGACTCTGCTAACAGAGATTAGCAGCAGCTGCTTGGCGACAGACTTGGTGGGAGTAAAAAAACCCCATCTGAACTGAGGGTTTCATTGTTTCAAACCAGAACCACCTAGGTGAGTGAGAATCTTGACAACAGGAGGCAGTATGAGCATGGAGGATTGTCAGGCTTTGTTTTCATAAATCCACATTGAAACTCAGTCACCAGCTTGTAGTCTTTCTCCTACTTCTCTCTCTTCCCCTTACTTTCCCTGGCCCCCCCCCCCCGCGGTGGCGTATGCATGACGAGTCGTTGCAGATGTTGCCTGTAATGATGCAGACGGCACACACAATCATACAGAATGGGAGCGGAGCTCGCTGAAATTAGTAAAAATTACTTTCTCATTACCTCCCTCATTGCTCCTGTAAGTAGTCTGAGCTTCCGCACGATTAGGAGAACGAGCCGTGGCGCACCAGGCCTTACCGCACTGCACTACTACACACACCAAGGAAAAAAATAAACCTTACTTAAACCACTTCTACAACCTACCCAAACGGCAGGATCCATTCAGACCAAATACAGCTGTGTCATGCTTCACACTTGGCCCTCGCCTTCTCCTTAACGCCCCCCCCCCTCCCTCTTATAACTTCAATGTTTTAACAACTCAACCATCAACCTTTCTTGGGCCTGGTGGGAGCTAAATATTACATGAGCCTCGATAAATGCAGTGTGCCCATTTGTCCTTGTCTGAATACAATCAAACTCTCCATTGGCTTAGTTCTACAAAGCCTGGGGCCAAATACATTTGAATAAATTCAGAGGGTTAAACTACCTTTTTTATTTGCAGGTTGTTATGAGTGATGCACACAGATCACAGCTGCAGCCTTGATCAGTTCCTCAAAATGTTTTAATACTTAGATGTCGACTTGGGAGTGTGTGTTTTTTTTCTGTGGTGTTGGAATGTGAATGCATGTGGGCACTTGGACAGAAGAAAACCACTGATTTGCGCAACAAGAAGCACCAGGGATGAAATTTCTGATTGTATGTGTGCCTGTTCTACAAGCTGCCAACACTGAAAGACTTAAAATGGTGCAGTAGGCATGGCTGAGTAATGAATCACTCAAGACGGTCCGGAACAGTGGTGTGCCAGGATCGCTTTACACGAAACCCAGGAACAGAGAAAATGCCATCTCCGCACAAAGCACTGCAACAGGAAACCCGGAAACAGGTAGCTTGTGAACCACAGACAAAATTGTGTTTGCTCCTTTTTATAGTAATAATCATCTTTAAGTTTTTTTTTCTTTGAGTACATGGGTGAAGTGTTAAAGGTGTGCAGTGTAAATCTAGAACATGGCAGTGGGCCCAAAAAGACACTTGTAATGTAAATTTCTCTGTGCAGGAGGAGATATAAATAAGAGAGTAAATAAAATTTTTCTATTGATATTTGAGGTGTGCAGCATGTTCCTGGGAAATATACATGGAGTTTAAAAAAAGTACATATGCACAGTAGTCCCATGATTACAACATGGTAGGTTTGTAATGTAATCATATGATTAAGGATGGCTTTGTAGGACTGTGATGGTTCAGAAGCTGTGAAGCTGGTCTGTTTTTAGACACAGGGAACAATATTACACCCTCAAAATTAGATTGGCTCTTCAGCCAAAAGGCTGTGACTATATGTAGAGTACAAGCGTTTTAGCACCTTAGCTGCAGGAATTCATACAGTGTCAGATATGTCATGCGCCTGTTTCTTCCAACCATGTGCTATTTCTTTCCGCTGTGCCTGCTGCCTTGTAAAGCATCACCCAAAAATAACTTCTCCACTGGAATGCTGGAATAGGAAGGAATTATGTTCATCCAGTTAAAATTACCTCCTCTCTGGGAACCCACGCACTTCATCCCAAAATACTCCTGCCTTGCATCACGGCTGGACCTTGACATAGGTTTAGAGGGGGAGACTGATGCCAGCTCCAGCCAGCGCGTGATGCTCTAGCAGCCCGTGCCAAGGTTTCATGCTGTGAAAATGGTGCCAGCTGACTCCCCTCCATGTAAACATGGGTCAAAAGGTCAAATCAGCTGCACTGGACTGTTGATCTCTAAAAAAAGCTGTTTCACTAAGCGTCATGTGAGCAAATTAAAACAGCCACCTGTTATCTTTGGTAACCCTTACCATGTTGGGTCATTTGTGGCAGCACTGGATCATATAATAGTCGTGATGTAATAGAGCACTACTACTACTAGTACTACTACATCCCTGCAACATGTTAAAAAACACAATAAACATGTCTTGAATATACTATTAACATAAGACATTTAAAATAATCATTAGTTGCAGCCATGAAGGATCTATTGGTGGTAAAATATTTGCTGTAAATCTAAGTACTCATGATGTGATTTCTTTCAGACAGTTGCTGTACTGTTCAGGAGGTCTCGGGTCTAGTTCATCATACTATAGGATGTATCCAATACATCATATTTTAGGTTTTATATTTGCAAGTAAACTTTTATTTGCTAGGGCACCAGTAATTGCATCTATCATAAAATCTTTATTGGTCTCATGCTGGAAAATTGGTGTGGTCGCAGCAGCTAAAGAACATGCATCACACTGTACAGATATGAAACAGAGGTGGGAGAGAAAAGGCTAAGGTAGAAAAAAACACCTTGAACACCATATAAATTATAAGTGTCTGCCTCAGATTATATGGAAAAACAAAAGGAAGTGCTTAGGTTGATATATTATTTATAGCCTGTTGCAATCACACAGATCTTTTTGGTGATCTTTGGTATTTCCCCAGTAAATTTGTTTTCATAAGGAAAACCAGAGCTGTTAATCTTGGTGTGGCTGTGGGTGAGGACATGAGCCCAAACAGGCCTGGGAACTCCTATCTGGCAGCTGGGTATCCAGCGGTGACCAATAAATGATCATTTTTTAATTTGCAATGGTCTTTCGTTGGCCTCGCCGTGGGGGTGTTGTAGAACAACTGATGATTTAAGGCCATCTTTGATTACCCAGTTGCTCTCCCAGCATTCACTACATTCACTCACCCAGACCTAATTAATTTGGTATAGATCAGATTCTTTTTTTTCTTTTTTGTAATTAATGTTGCTTTAAAGTCTGAATTAGACTGTTTCCAACTTGTTCTCAGTGGATGGATATGCTTGGATACTCACAATGAGTTTAAGTGTAGGTGTTATCTTTACTATTTAATCCTCCTACTGAATGAACACAATTATACTGTAGGTTATCTAACCAAGATGGAAAACAGCAGAGAGGCAGGGCTTGCTGATTACTAAGGAACAGTGATTGAATAAATTCCACACTATAATGTTTAAACTGTACACATAACATAGTTAGGGCTTTTCCACAACCACAAGAGGAATTTATTTGTCTTCAGTACTGTATGTCAGCACATTGCCTGAAACTGATCAAATCTCAGTGGCAGCTACACTGACATTTTACCACTTCTTTCAGAGTCTACAAAATAAACTCTCATTCTTGAAAAGGGTGGGTCACCCTAATGATTCTGTGAATGTGCCTTTAAGCTGTTGATGCTTAAATAATCTTAACCTGCATGATTACTAAACCCTGTCTAAATGGCAGGTTATGTCAGTATTAATCTGCATTATGAGGTCACTCAAACAGCGTTGACATTTTGCCTGCCTTGATCGTCTCTCCGTTGCCTTGTGTTTGTGATACCGACCTATGTAAATAAGGGAGCTCTGCTCTTCTGTTCCGCCTTGCCTCAGAATTTGTTTAGGATTAGAAATCTCATTTTGCCCCGAGCCCTGCTTGCTTTAGATCAGTCAGCTCATCTGCAGATCTCGGAGCAGATAAACACTGCAGTTTTCTGGGCCTCAGCGTTTTTTATAATCTGCAATTTGCAGAGAACCAGTATGCTTTGTTCCTGTCACATCACAGCCCAAATGGAGGGATGAGTTGGGGGTGGGGGTGAGGAGGCATTGGCACACCTGCAGGTCGCGACAAGTGTGCAAGGCATGGTAGAAAGAGTAAGCGCTCCAGGGGTTATCTATCTAATTTCAAATCCATTCTGGGAGGAAAAGCCTGGGCACTGTTCCCATCTTTACAGAAAGATTTAGAGTGAGTCAGTTGACAGGGCAAAAAGGCAAGGACGGCCTTTGTGTGGGAGATGAGTGACAATATGAGTCATGGGCGTCAGTTGGGTTATGAAGTGTGATGAGGAACAAAGAAAGTGTAGACCTGTCACAGAGCAAAGCAGCTACCTATCTTCATCACTGGACATGGATTTCAGATTTTTTTGACATTTTTTTTGTCTTTAAGGAGTATAACATATAAGAACAGGACTGTATTTTTGCCAAGCAGTGAATAATGAAGTTGTTTTCTGGAATAATTTTTAACAATATAATGTTTTATTGTTAAGTAAAATATGTACAAAGGTCTAAAACACTGTCAACAGAACGGGCACGAAAATAGATACATTTTAAAAGTACGATTCCAAAGCGAAGGTTGACTGATGTCTCCTGCAGCTATTGTTTTGTCACACTTCTCAGGTGCTGTCATGCATGGCTCCCCAACACTGTGCCAGTCTCCTGCTGCTATTTCTGGGTGCAAAATGTGGATGTTGCATAATTTTTCTTTCTGTGAACAAGTTGTACAGGTTGCATTTAGGCCATTCACCTTGCCACCAAGCAGAAACAAAACTGGTAGGGGCCCGGGGAGAGCACTGAATGTACTCACTTTGTACGGCACACCAATCTGTTGGGGTTGAGTCAGAATGGCCACCCACCAACAACTTCGTCTGTATCAATGCAAGCTGGCCACTTGCTGTGAGACGTCAGCTGCTAATCTAGCATAACGGGGACTGAAAATGAAGCAGACCAGAGTGTGCCGAGGTATTAGCATTTGAGCGTAGCATGCAGGAGGAAAAGCTTTTTACCAGCCCACTGCACCCATATGGCATTAGCACATAAAATGCCACTGTTGACATTTTGGAGGCTCGGTGCCTCTGTAAGTGCGGGGCATCGATATTAGAGTCATTAGAGAGGGTACTTGATCCCATATTGATGGGGAAACAGTCAAGCGCCACCTAGCCAAAAGATTCTGATATTCTGGCATTACTTCTGCTGTGCCTAGGCTGATTTTCCGCATCAGGGGATTTATGCACTTCTTATTAGGACCACGTGATCCTGAGCTGTAAGAAAATAAATGGCAGGATAGCCAGCCCAAAGACCCACCTACTTTAAAATACCCAACATCTCTTACTTTCACTTAAAATAATTCTCATATTTATGTGAGATTTTTAATGTAATCACTGCAGGATTATACCACTGCAATCATTACTTCCTCTTAGCTATTTGGTACATGTCATCCCGTTACAAATCCCAGTCTTGATAGAAGCAACAAATTAAAGCCGCTTAAAGGTCAGTTAAAGGTAAAACCTTTATTCTGTGAATTTGCAGCCTGAGACTACAGGAGGCTTGTCTGGAGTTCTAATAAAAATGTTCGGGGGAATTTTGTTTTCCTTTTTTGTCAGTTGATTCGGAAAGCAGCATATGGAAAGATTTGTAACACATTTAAAGCAAAAGCAGCCAGCAAGAATTTTGTAAAAATACTATAAAGGTCCAGTGTCTTATTGGCATCAGCAAATGAATCAATGGGAGCTCGTCTTTTTAGATAGCAAGTCAAAATGGGTCAATTTTTCAAGCTTTTTGCTGTTTTTTTGTTTTTTTTGAGTATTTGATTTTATGGTCTGAATTTCTCCTATATTTTTTATTTGGTGTCTACCAAAGCATAAAATCCCCAAATCTCCTTGTGTCCATGTGTTACGAGCTCCTGAACAGTGTACTTTCATATTTTGTCATGAACTCCAGTTTCCACAATTCATAGTTTTCTTATCAGCAGTGTCGCTCAGTTTTACAGCTGCTAGCAAAGCGTACAGTGCAGGCACCTACACTTCTAACGCTGCCAAGTGTACCAGTTCTCCCCTTCTCCTTCACACCAACCATTTCTGTCAGTGGTGGGTCATTAAAGCTGTAGGAATGTTTCACCTGACATTGGTACAAAATTTTGATTAGCTAGATTTATGTCATAAGATAGTGTATTAACCTGACCAGCATATTCCTGCCTTGTCTGTTTGACAGTGAGGAATTTCTTGTCCTTCATTTTCCAGACGGCAGCATTATTGACCCATCCACATCAAAAATACATATAGCTGTCTGTACTTAGCTTTCATCCTGGCAGCGCTGTAAGGGGATAGATTCGTATATACGGACACTGTTGCTCTGTCAGGGACTTCACTGTATTTTGTGACTGAGAAACTGTAGTGCGTGTTGTAACCAGATTGAGTGCTGCCAGACATGCAGAAGTTTTTTGCCCACCAGGTTGTGGCTGAAAACTATGACTACAAAAACTATAACCAGCTTAAGCAGGATAGATTTATTATTATTTCCCATTTAAAATGTATTTAAACCCTAACCACTGATCACATTTCTGAATGGCAAAATTATTCACTCAAGGATATTACTTGACCATCGGTTGACACTGTTGAAAGCAGGTTAACAAACTGCAGTGTAACCACATCTGACGCTCCACACACATACACACCCAACCACCTTAGCCTTTTCCCTCCCATCCCAGCGTCCCTCTTCCCCTAAATAATCTCCTGATAAAAAAAAAAAAAAAAACAAAGCTTATGATTAATTATATCCATTGTACTTGTGGACTTATATACTCCCTCCTCACATCAATCTTTGACCCCCCTCTTTCGCCGCTCTCATTCTCCTCCACGTGACCATTTGACTCTGAGGATAGTTTTCAGAGGGACATAAAAACTAGTCAGCTGTAAAGCTAAATGAAAGTCATTCACTCTTCACATAGTCCACTAATGTAACGTGCAGCTTTAGGGACTATTGGTCTTTCTGTAGTTATAAAGTAACTCATTCTTAAAGGCGGTGTTTAATAATTGAAAGTGATGGAAGGGAACAAAATTAGAATGGGCATAATTTAATGATTAAGTGTTCATTTCTTTTTCTTTTTTTTTTCTTTTGCTCAATCCCCCACTGTCTTCTTTCTGTCCTCAGCTTTCATTCTTTGCCAATACAAAATCTGGACTCAGATAGATGGTGACGGTTTTTGTGTATCACTTTTCATTCAGCGTGTTTTTGGTGGTTGTTGGCAGCGTTTGTCAGTGTGCATTGTTTGTTTCACTCAATTGATTAAAAAA
Source organism: Sandelia bainsii (assembly GCA_032362345.1). Taxonomy (NCBI): domain Eukaryota; kingdom Metazoa; phylum Chordata; class Actinopteri; order Anabantiformes; family Anabantidae; genus Sandelia; species Sandelia bainsii. The sequence goes on from JAUMHL010000011.1 coordinate 3,894,628, forward strand.
AGATGTTGTCTCATGCATTGTGACGGAGTATTTCCTCCAGAGATTGCAGAGTTATTACAGAGCGGCGGTCTGGACACCCGTTGATGTATTGTGCTGGGCTTTGGGACGAGGCGAGGTGAGGAGGAGGAAAAGCGGAGCAGGGAGAGGACAGGAGGGCTTTCTTAAAGACAGAAAGAAAAACAAGTCGCTCACAGACACACCAGCTTCATCACACACCTCTTAGAATGACAGTGACTAGGATTGCACGTCTTTTGCCATGTTCCATCCCCTCAATCATTTTTCCATCAAACACTCTCTTACTAGGGTTCACACACACACACACACACAGACACACACACACACACACACACTCTTTACCTTACTAACAGGTTGTCATAGCACTGCCGCATGGTTGTCAGTGTCAAGGAATCTCCACATGTCTGGAGTGGAGAATGTGAAGAGGATAGTTTGTGTTGTCAGTGACAACACCTTGTCAGAGTTACCTCAGGATGTGAGGCCGAACAGTATTGCAGCAGCAGAAAGTCACAACACAGCTCAGGTAGGATGATCGTCTTGATTCATTCTTGGTAAGCATATAAGCTAATTTAGTAATCCAATAATAATACAGCTTCAGTGCTGTCTTGTTCCTTCTGTACCTAAGTTTCAACTCGAACATGGAAAATAGTACAGTTTTATGTATAGTGACATCAAAATACTTCTAGATGCCTTGTTTGGCAATATGAAATCCAGTGATTATAAATATGGTTAATTATTATTGTTGACCAAGCAGTTGAACTAATGTCACTACAGGACAATGTTGTTTGCTACACCAGTGTGCTATAGTACTTTGTATGAACTCAATAAAAACGAAACCCTACAGCAGTTTGAACCATTAATCCATATTTAGCCTGCAGTTTTCTGTCCTTACATGTCTGTGCAAGATGGTGATTTTGGGATTCACTTAAAACGTACCATTTAATTTCCACATTTGAAAAAACTCATCTCCCCCTTCAAGGTTCCGGTTAGATATAGAAACATTTTCTAAAAGAACATTATATTTCATATTATATTGTATTCGGCCTTTCAAAGAGACACACTCCCAGATTCAACCGTCAAAAAGCAGACTGAGCCAGAATCCAGGTGTATGGGGAAAGCAGGAAATGCAGGTCAGTGGGCAGGGAGAGCTTGAAGTGCATTTGTTTTACTGGCACTGTTCTTTGCTTCTGTGACTGTGTTGCAACAGTGAGTGTTTACTGCAGCCTACTTCTCCCTATGTACCCTTGTGCTGGCACGAGATGAAAGATTTTTAAGGACTGTCTTAGAAATTGTGGATTTTGAAAAGTTGTACAAAGATTCACTTTGACTGCATTCCTTTCATGTGATGATTTTGATTTTGACACGTGTATCTGCACTACACTTACTAAATTCTAGTCTAGTTTTATGACAGAGAATTTTAAAGGTTCAGTTTTGCGGTGATGTTATTGATGTTGCTTTCACTATAGGGAGGCATGGGGACAGGCTCAGGCAATCAGGAAATTGAATCTCACATGTGCATGACAATGGGAAGAGTCCAGGTGACCTTTAATTGTGCAGCCATCCATTCATCCTCACCATCATGTTCTAAAGCCATAACTGATGCAGGTTTCATTCAGCTGCACCCCTGCACCTCCCTCTTGTGCCTGTATCAGCAGCAGATGTTTGATCGGAGATAAGCATGCAGGTCAATGTCAACCTCATCACAACGGACCTGGTTTCTCCCATCATGCCAATAACTGCCAGGCGATGGGTCCTCCCCTTTGCTGCACTCTGATTGACATCTCTCCACTGACAAGGTTTATGGGGGTCAGGACCTTCCTCTCTGTCACCTCTAATTGGAGCGACGTGCCATTAGCTGGTGGACCCAGACCTTGGCAGGCAACAACTTGACCGTTATCTCCCTCTGTGTGAAAGACAATGCACCCCCTGTAATGAATTATCTACAGTGCAGCCACAGTCATCTGGTGAAGATGAGCCATCAGCATCTACTCAGTAAGTGCAGGTGTGTGTTCAGTCAATTATTGAGAGAAAACTATCTTGCACGGGCCGTTAAGAGGGCAAATATCCAAGTATGTCAAGGCTAGCCTTTATAAAGCAGCACCAGTCAGCTCTAAACAAACAAATTAGTTAGAATAATTGACCTTCAGGCTCTGTTACTCTTAACCTATCCTGCTGGGAGTTAAACTTTCACTACGATTTCTGTGGAGGTTGAACTCCCAGAAATCACAGCAACCCCCACCCCCTGCTACGCCAGTGATTCAACACCACACGTGTCACCTCACACATAAACACTGCAGGTGAGCTGACCACATTTGCATAAGTCTCTGTAACCGTGTAAGTGTACGACCCCTGCCAAGCAGAGGTGAGATGAGATCTCATAAACCATTAAGTGCAGGGAATGTGCAGGATGTACACGGGCGATTCCCTGTTTGCAGGAGTATAAATATTTCCTATATGGCAGATTGTGGCTTTATGCGGGATTATAGCTAAACCTTATAATTAGCATGAAAGGCCAGCGGGGGAGAGAAAGGTAGAGGAGAATATGAATGGACAAGGGGACTGACCTCCCCTATCTCCTCTAGGCACGCCTGTTGCTTATCTGGGCCCATGGCAGCAATGTTTATGTATAGCTTAGGCCGTGTGGAGATGTGCACTGCATAAGCTCCTGTGTGACGGTTCAATTTTTGAAGTGGTTTTTGATTATGGATCAAGCTGGGAGAAGCTTTCGAAGAATACTCTGACCATGTTTTTACACAATAGAGACTGATAATGTTGTAGCTTATTGTTAAACATATATAAGTTGTGGAGGAAAAACATGTCAGTTGTGAATCCAAATGAAGATCTATAATATTTTGAGGCTGAATCTGTGGATTTCTTGCTCTTTGATCAATCACAAATAACACCGCCAATCTCAACAGGAAGTACCGGAGCCAGTTGTGGGTAGGCTTGGAGATATTAGTTAGTTCTACAGCAAATCAGCCAGATGGAGTTTGCTCACTGATGCTACAGCACAGTCTTTACCCGTGGAAGCATTTTTCTTTGCGCCACCAGCAAACTCGGGTCATTATGCTGCTTGCTACTGAAGTATTGACACCAAACACTTCATTTCAGCTTTTATTTAACTGACATTAACTCAATTGCTTGTGTAATCTCCAAGATGGAAAATCCTTGCCGAACTCTATTGGTTTTCCTGTAATATCACTGTGTGAGTCATTGTAGTTGTTACATAAGGGAGCACAGAGTCCCAGCAGCCACCATGGCAATTAGGCAAGAACTGTCCTTGCAACGTAAACTGCTTATAAACATAAACTTTATTAACTTTTGTGTTAATTGACAGGTTGCTAATTTAACTTATTTGAGGCTGGTTCTGTGCAGTCATTTGATGGGTTTGTGACTACAAATAATTCAGAGGAATAACGATGCCAGAGTTTGATGTTGATTTATGTAGAGTCATACTTTGAGTCACCCACTGTCCCAATTTGGTGTACTGATATTTTTATATTTGCCATTGTACTCAGGCTCTTTCTGTTGTTTTCTCTCAGCTTCATTGCTTCTTTTTGTATATACACAGGAAGATAATAACAAAACATAACGGTCTCTTGTTGTGAGTTGCTTCACTGTTAACAGAGTGAAAGGTGGAGTTTCTGATATTTTGGGTCTATTGCAGTGATTTTTTTTATAAAAACATGACATCAAACATGCTGCAATAAGAACTTTTAATTTGAAATTGGACTTTGCTTAGTTTGATAAATATTTATGTGCTCATGTTTGGTCATATCAAAGTTTGGCAGAGTTATGATAAACCTGAGGTGAAAATTAACCATGTAATCACAAATGGATTATGCAAATTAAAGATCAATTGCATTTCCCCTTGTCTTCCAGAAAATATAGAGACTTTGTTTCGGAAAAAGGCTTTTGGCCATCAAGGTGAGTTTGCAGAGAGCCAGCGGGGTTCCTCATCTCCCTCCGGCGGGTAACGAGCTTATTTTCCATACGTAGCCAGGTGCATGTTTTAAGATAGAGCCTTAACAGCGTGGCGTGGCAGTGAATTCCAATTGAGCCAAGCCCAGGTACAATAACACTGTTATGAATGCAGCCCGTGATGTTGATGGCATCCATATCACACTCAGAGGGACGGGGAAAAACAGCCTGACATCTGTTTCAAGCACACTCCAGCCTTTACATCTCCCCACAAAGTCATGATTTGGGAGGTGCACGTCTGGCTTTCCTAGATTAAAATGTGTCAACAAGCTTAACTGCTGGCTTTGAAACTTACCTCTCTCTCTTTGTAATTGCCCTGATGGTTGGCAAAGTTTTGTTTTTGTTAAGAATATGCTCTAGACACACATGCAGCCTATTTACATGAAAACACTGGCCTTATTCCAAAGTGTAACCTCTATGTAGATGATAGCTGTAATGAAAATAACACCTGATGAATGGCATTTTTAAAATTTAGCTTCAAGTTTTAATATGATTGAAACACGATAATGGTCTGTTTAACACAATGGACCACCGCAGTACAATAGCACCGTTACTATTCAGAAAATATTAAGTGATTTTCATTTCCATGTGTATAATAATTCTGCACAGTGATCCTGAAGAAAGAAGTATTGTTGCTTGCTATCAAGCCAGTGCTTTGGCTACCTCATCCTTTTGGACTTGTACAAATTTTTTTCTTTTTGGTTTAGTTGTGGGGGATTACTCTTTTGGATGAGCTTTAAAGACTACAGTGGGAAGAGGAGCAGGAGAGGCAGCTGGGCTTAAGGATAGAATAAAATTGGAGGTTGTTGCAGTGGATAAAAGATGGAGAAACAGAGAGACGAGGTGTTTAGTTGCTCAGGAAAAATTGCCTTTCTCCGTTGTGTTCTCGTCTTTTCACGATTGAAGGTCAGAATAAATAATCAATAGCTTTACAAAGAGCTCGCCGTCCTCGGTCTATTGTGCCAGAGACTAGGTCTCCATTGACAATTAAAGGCCCCTGAGTCATTAATGTTCAAGTAGCCTGGAAAGCCCTCAGCACTGTTGCTTTTTGAATGAGAAGAAATCCAATGCAGGCTTGAGGTTTGCTACATGAGGTCATGATATTGGCAGAGGTGGAAAGCTGGATGATTTGCTGCACTGACATGGTTCACTCACAAAAAGAGAGGCGGCCACCTTCTCAGAGAGCTCCTCCACTTTACAGTTATTTTTAAAACGGAGAGAAAACAGTTACATCGGCCTTGGTAGAAAAAAGTGGGAGTGAAAGCGGGAGAGGCAGAGACGGAGGGAGCAAAAAACAAAATGTGAAGGCTGGCTCCTTTTCAGTGCCCTGTGTCACTATCAATAGTGACACCTTGAACAATTTAGTCAGTGATATTGAAAGTGCTGTGTGTCAGCAACCCTGCCTGTGACACTCCCAGAAGGCACCAGCTCCCCCGGTGGCAGGTCACACTATAAAAAGAACAATCATAGTGGCCTGATGGAACTAATTTCATCCGGGCTTTAATATTCCCATCCCTCCCTTCTTTCGCTCACCCATCTCAGTCCCACACACATGCATGTACACATCTTCTCGTCTGTACTCTCCTCTCCCCCCCTCATGCTCCCCTCTTTGTCTCCGTGTGTCTATGTTTCTCTCCCGTCTGTGTCACCTCTCTGTACCCTCCTCTCTCTCGCTCCGTCTCATCTCCTCGCGCTTCTGTTCTCGTCAGGCTTTCCTTACCTTTTGCTTTGCAGTCACGTTTCATCTCTGTGCATGACTCATTCTGCTCAATAAGCTCCAAAGTAAGCAGATTTGTCCATCCTCTCCTCTCTCTCTTCTCCCCCTCCTCTTCCCTAAGAAGGCTATTGTGATTCACGGAGGAAACCCTTCAGAGCAAATATTCTCTGGGCATTTCATGTATAAACATGCCTGACTTTCTATCACCGAGGGGGGGGGGTGAAAATGCAAAAAAGCTTTGTGTAACAGTGATTCAGTACGTAACAACCAACAAATGGTTTGATGCATTGGTCTGAGCCTTTTGGTCAAGTTAATGCCAAGTGTGATAAATAGATTAGTCTCTAGATGGTGGCCTCAAACGAGTTTCCTCCAGCGCTTAAGGCAGAGTTGTCATTCCAGCTAATTTGTCGGGATTTTGCCTGCCATGAGTCCAACTGGTGATGAAAGGAGTCAGCCCCTTTAGCATTTAGACAGAAATAAACAAATTCATACTCTCTATTAATATATATGTGTTTTAACTGGATGTGAAATCCTCTCTCTGAATGCCATTGTCAGGATTAAGGGTCAAAAAATGCAATCTGAGTTGAATTAAGGAAAGAGACCTCAGTGTCACACACACACACACACACACACACACACACACACACACACACACACACACACACACACACAAAGCTCCCTCCAAAAAAAGAGCATTAGCATTCTCACATTTGCATAACATTCCTATATATAAATCAAGTGTTGTGGAGAGCTTTTGAAGTGACTAACATGTACAGAAACGCATGAGAACGAGTGGGTTGTTTCAAAGCGGAGTGGGTGTAGTTGCTGTAATCATCCAGCAACATGGCAGACAGGGAACACAAAGATTTTTGCACCTTTTTCTTCCATCTTTCATCAGCTGCCTTGCTCCTAAATTATAAGAGCAACTCATTAGGCATGTTGACAATACAATCTAACATGACTCTGGCACTGCTCAGCAAAAAAGTGCCTCACTAAGCAATGCAAACAACAACTTCAATTATGGTGTTTTTTTTCCCCTCTCTCCCTTCTTCTGTCACACAGCCATTTATTGCCTCAGATGATGTACAGTATGCTGCACTGGGACATACATATGGAATGACTTGAGGACTTTAGATTAAAATTGATTTTCTTCCCCTTGGCTAGTAGAAAAAGTCAAAAATTGTTACATGTACATTTATGAAACAGATTTAGTTTGTTGACATTGAAGGCTATTTGATAAGTAATTAAATACCCTTTACCCAAGACAAGGTGACAGGTAACTCTTTGTCATTCCTGTGTACAGTAATGATGATATACAGTGCAGTGCTTGTTGTTGTGTGCCTGATACTATGAAGGGGATAGATCATATTTTGTGGTTTCAGCTGAGGATTGCATTATTATTTGTCAGTCATGGTCATTTGTGCCAATTATCGAAACGTTTCAGGCTGAGACTGTGACAAAAAAGAACAGGAAATATATGCAGTATGTCAATTAATATACTATATGGTGTAATGTGTTTGTCAGTGAGCTGCGGAGGCAGTACGCAAGAAAACACTTGGCGGCGGTAGCACCCTCCGGCTGGCAGGGCCCTCTGATTAATGAGTTATCCCTGCCTCGTAGGCAGGGACAGGCAAGAGGCCACACATCTGTGTGTCACTGCGGTCAGACACCTTCTCCCAGCCCGGCTGCCAGACGTTCACCAAGAGATTTTCCAGATGTTCTGAGGTTTCTGTGCGCGGACCTGGGGCCGCTGCCCCCACATCACTATCCTGACATTGTTTTCGTGACACCTGAATATATATATATATATATATATATAACTTTCCTGCTTCCTAAGTTCTGTGTATAAAATCAGTTGTTCCTTGTAGCTTCTGCACTACAGTATGAATATCATATATTTTGTTCTAGATATTCATATGGTTTCCAGGTGTTTAAGATCTTTTTGATAAAGGCAGCTACTTTTAATGGCGTTTGGTTTGAGATTAATTTGTGTTTTTAGCCTCCACAGTTTGGTTGTTTACAACATAGAGAAAGATGTAATTTCAGCTTTTTTCCCCCCTACGCAGCCTCTCTGTCGACATCAGTTCAAATTAGGACCTGTGGGTATCAAGTATCAATAGCCTATGGTAAAAGTTCAGCAAGCAAAGCTGATATATTGTTGCTGTCCCCAAAGGGAGGATAATTTATAAAACCTCGTCTTCGGCTACCTTTTGTGCACAGAGAAGCTTTTACACTGGGGCCACCGCTTCCAAGCTTCCAAACTGTACGTTGATGCCATTTTTATAATCTCAGTTTTCCCTTATTTCCCACAAATAAAGGAGGGGAAAAACTCATAATGGAATTCAGCCAAGGCATTGGATTATAAATGAGGTCTGCGCCAGGCTTCATAACGTTATTTAGATTCCTGTGTACAGAGACCCGTGTTCCAACTCCCATCAGCATTGCAACAGAATCAAATGTGAATATAAGCTGATATAGGGAAATTGGTTTGTAATGTGCTTTGGAGACCCTGTGCAGCGGCAAAAGAGAGAAACAGCAGTTCTTTGGCACATGCAGAGTGATGTTTTAATTACTTGAATTAGAATGATCGCAACCACCCCTCCCATCCTATAGTGAAACAAATTAAAAGGGTTACACTGAAAGTCACCTCATTTATTCCAAAGGAATGCTTCATTTTGCTATATTATGTTGCATATCTGCATCTGTGGTATCTGTTCGTAACTCACTTGAAATTTCTACTTGTTTCATGTGGCGTTTATTAACATGGAGCAGGTTGGCGTCTGTTGCTCAGTGCCACGACTATGAAAAACCTGCACAGAAAAAAGACAGATTAGGCAAAGATGGAGAGTATTCATATGTGTATTCAGTCTGTTTGCAGGCAGAGGACCTTTTAACATGTCCTGCTGCAAATCTTGCAAATGGACATGCACATTTAATTAACATTTCAATTACTTAAAAACCTGACTGTTTATTACCCTGCCTTTTAAGATTTTCCATTTGATGTTCAAAATTTTGCTTCGCTTTGATCAGACTCTAACTAAGAAACGATACCAGTCGCCTTTTCAATTTTCTGCAGGTTGTAGAAATTAGTTATCAGCGGCAGTAAATAAGCTAGTTTGCATAGTTCTGCTGCATTTGCATGACTGAGCATCGTAGTGCTTTTTCGGTCTTCATTATGCATTGTTACTGTAGACGATCATCCAAAGATGTCCCATGGAGCTGCTGTAGGTGTCCAGTATAGGTATGACTCGGGCACTACAGTGAAGTAGGAGGGTTCCAGCACCAACACCTGCAAACTTGATTTGCATAACATGCTAATTTACTTTCTTGCTGAGAATAATAGAAGATAGATACCACTTTCATGTCTATTCATGTTAAGATAACAATTGGCTATTTTTATAGGTGGTTCTGAGCTAGACTGTTTCTTGGCTGCAACCAGGGGACCAGTGGAGCAACAATCTTTTTTCTGATCTTTATGTTTAGCTAAGACAACCTGCTGCCAGCTCCATCTGCATACTCTACCATATTGGCATGCTTTTCTGGAAGTTATGTTTTTAAAAAGTGGTGGAGTTGTATTGAAGAACTAGAAAATTACATGTTGATGAGTGTTTCATTATGGGTTGTTTGTAGTCTTAATCACACTTGGCTAGTGAGTGTCCTAAAGCTTGTTTATAGTGTTATTTTTCAAGCTAGTCAGCCTTTAAAGTGTTTTGTTATCCCTGTTTAATCTGCACTCTTTACTGCAGAAACGGACCATGGATTGAATCATCTGTCAAGCAGCTAAAAATGACTTCTGTCACAAATGATGACTGTCAAAAAGTGAGTGAGGAAATTCTCAGTTATAGTTTTGATTGCTTCTAAGAGCCTGATAGGAGGATGTGAGCTTTATGTTGTGCTTTAATGGTATTATTTTCTGTTTCACTTTTATGAGAGGTTTAGGCTTCAATGATGAGGACTATCTTTGATTAAATGTACATATGTCTGTTTTTCCAAAAGCAAGGCCTGGAAAAAGGAGAACAAACTCAAATGGGGCCAATGCTGTATTTATCATTTGATATGAGATATGAAAGTGTACTAATCTTCTCATCTCAACTCTCTGCAAGATAACAAAGAAGCCTGTTTTCCAAAATGTCAAACTATTCTTTTAAAAAACTGGGTGACAAGCTCTGATAAAAGCTAAAAAGAAATAAAACTCAATAACTGTTTATGATAATGTTGTTGTTGCAGGTTGCATTTGAAATACAGACATGATGAACACACTGCTCAAAAATAAGGTTTCACCTTTAGAGTGGTAAGAAATGTTGACTTTTCTGTTGGGGCACGGAGGCTAAACAGAAATGTATGGCTATTGACAGTACTGTGGGGAAATGAGATAGTCTTTCATCCTCAGGCACAAAAGGACTCATAACTTCAGTGCTTTGCCAGCATGACTTTTTTTTGTATAATTCACTTCAAGAAGCTAAGAACATGGAAGCAGGGGAAAAGCAGTATGACATGTCTTGAGCTGTTGTGCAGAGATGCAAGACATGTTGGGTTTTTCCACCTTACTTGCTACAAGGTTAACTTTGGGGAATTTTGATGGAGGCAAACATTGCCTGTTTTGGCAGCCAGACTTGGTACAAGGTCCCAAGAAAACGATCAGAATTCCTCTGCAGTTCCAACCCAGTTCACATGCTCAACTGCATAACATACAAACTGAATAGGCTAGATGTCTAATCCGTCCATTAAATGTAATTGAGACTGAAACGCTGCATTAAAGCCAGTCTGTAGGATTGAGCTCAGACAAAAATTGTAGGGATTAGAAAAAAAAAAAATATATATATATATATATATATATATATGCTCTATGCTCAAATGTTTCTGCACAGAGAAAATGCTGCAGAAAGTCTCTCAGTAGAGCATCTGAAATTACCTTGTCAATCGAGTACCAGCTGCAGACTAGTTTTCTGCTTATCCCACTGGCTCATGAAGAAAAAGGGATGATGTAAAAGGGTCAAAACAAGCTCTGTTTGGATGTCATTCAGGGCCATGTGTCTAAAGGGTGGTTTTTAATGAGAAGAGGCTATGATGCCTGATTTAGAACCTCAGTGACAGCCAGTCAGAGGAAAAACACCCTCCCCCCTCCACCTCCACAAACACCAAAAACTGCACAACCATAATTTGTTGTCGTGATGCAGACATCGTTCCAACTAAAATAGCAGCAGAAAAACTGCAAACAAAGTCGAAGTCCTTTCCATTTCTCTTTTTCTAAAGTTGTCAGCTTTCTGTCAGTGGCGTGCTTGAGACTTAACACTTACAAGCCTAGCAAATGTAAATATGAACCTCCACTTGCCAGTGACCTTTGAGAATAGAACAACAATTTGTCAGAACAATATCTCCCTTCTGTGTGTTTAATGTGGCAAAATTAGCACAGCAGAGTGAAATGTTGCTAAAAATTCAAGGCAATCCGCTGAATGATCACACGGTGACGTGACGAAATGGGATGGTGTAGAGATAGATCATATTATGGATCTCAAGGGTAATACACATTGCAAATGGACAGCTTACTTTGATACTTATATTCCCCAGGAAACACAGTAATAATGTTGTACTGGGGGAAGTGTGACTAGCTTTTTGATGCCCTTCCACTATGAAATGTCTGAATACATTTGCATCATCTAGCCAACTTGCATTTGCCAGCACAGCTGTCAGAGTTAAATGCGTACAATTGCGCTTCTGTGTTGCTGTAGAACAAGCAATACATGAGACAAATGTTAATCATGACACATACTTGTGTCAGCTGAATGTTAACATGACCACCAGAAGAAAACAATGACTTTAACACTCTGATAGGTGTTGCAAGTGACTTGAATGAATTTGCACCAATCTTTTTTTTCCTTGATAAGGGGGACTGACAAAATCATCAACCCAAACTGTGATCTCATCAGACGGGGTTGTAAATGAGGAAGAAAGGGGAGAGGGACCTCACCTATTTACACAGAAACTGTGTTTTAAAAAAAAATCTCATCATGTAATTCAGTCACAAGAGGCAGCTTTTAGACGTTTTATTTTGTGTGCTGTTGGAAGTGCTTGACCCTCATCAGTGCAGTCAAGCTTTCTGTCTTCATCAAAAAAGCCGCTGTATCCGTTGGCTTTATCATTTTTTAAAAGTTGGGACTGATGATCTGCCAAATGTTATCTTGAAAAGGGGAAACTTGCCAGAGTTGGAGGGGGGAATAGACTCTCCACTACCTCATTTTCTACATTAGGGTATGCTGCTAACCAGTGCTTTGCACAAACACAGTAGTCAGACTCCTTGCAGAAGTGAAGGGAACATAATGGGGATCTCCCTTTCTATTTAGCACAAACATGCCACCCTGTTAGACGATCAGGTTCCCCAATGATCATTATTACAAGTCCAAACCCCCTCAGCCCGACACACTCACGCACACACACAGACACACACTTACATACCCATCCTGGATAAATACGCCATGGGTAATTATAGCGGGGAAGCGTGTCTTAGTGGAGCTGTCAGAACTGTAATTGCTAGAGGGATGGTGGGCTATCGAGAAGAGAATCGCACTGCGATTGTGCAACACTTGCAGTGGTGAGTGATTTTGATTACAAGGAAAAGGTAGAGAGATGGAGGTTATCACCCAGTCCCTTCTCATATCTTGCATGTTATGAACAAGTCTGTCTATTTAATACAAGATAAGCAGAATGCTTAAGAAAAATGACACGGTAAATATTCACGTGCATTACTTTGACTGTTAACTGACCCCCCCCCTTCTTCCTCTTACTATCCAGAGAATGGTCACGCTAGACTATTTATTCTAGAGGGATGTTACAGTGCACTTGTCTGGGCTTAAAAAGGTAACATCCATACCTGTATCACATCAAACATGAGGGGTAAAACACTTCTCATCTTGTTTCAAGAAATTGCCTTGGGTGAATTTGTGCACTAGTGTGCTCACTCTTTGCTTTGCTATCATAAATTGCCCGTTTCTGTGCCAGAAGCTTTGGGGCAGGAAAAAAAAAGTGAAAAGGATTGAACTTGAGCCAAAAATTGGATTTTAATTTCTAAGAAACTCCCATCTGTTGGTGAATGTGTGCATGGGGGAGTGGGACGACGAAGGAGAGAAAAGAGTACTATATACCCAGGGTGAAGTAGAGAACAGAAATCATGACTTTCAAATGAACAGCAAGCTTCTCATGGAGATTGCTTGTGAAAATTACAAGTCATAATGTCATGAGGAAATCAATGGGGACTATAAAGGTAATCACAGCAGTACTGTGTGTGCAAACTGGGGCCAAATTGCCACTCTGTTTGCCACTTTCCCCTCAGAAGATAATTGCACTGGACAACCTGAATCAAGTCTGTTCATGCCGAAACACTTTACATACATCTCTCCATGCCATGAAGCTAATTGCATTTCAAAAAGTTATTGTGCCACAACACCAAATATTGATTGAATGCTAAGCAGTGCAATCTGTGAGTGTAAGCAAATAACTAATTTGATTTCAATCATCATGGTGTGGAGGGCTTCAGGCGGACTAACCTCTTCTGTCACAACCCAGGTTGAATCAAGATATGGAAGTCGCTGCATGGTTAACTTTGAATTCTGTCAAAATATCTCAATTGTGCTTTTATGAAGAGAAAATGAACTTAATTGAAAGTGGCATACAATTGGCCAGCATTAACCTAGCATGAAATTTGTCTTCAGCTATCTTGGGCAGCGGCAAGCACCAACTTTACCGCATTATCTTCAGGGTGATGGGGAGGATTTGTAATTGGTTATGATCATTATGGCGTGAGATGGCTGCTCACCACAACCCAAATGTCACAGCTAGTAGAGATGGTCAGTTTTGTATGACATCAAATGAAAAGGTTTAATAATTTGGTAAATCAATTAATGAAAGCATAATAGTACTTTAAATACTAACTGGTGAAGAACCAACGCTGAAAGCTGTTTTGTGTGACATTTATAACAAGGCCAAAATAGACATTAATAATCGCAGTGTTGGTATGACAGCCTCTAGAATTAATGTTCTTAATGCCATATTGTGTTAGTCAGTGTTAAAGGCTATATCGATTAGGAAACAGTTATCTTACTTATTTGGGAGAATGTGTTAACTGAGACATTACTGTGGCTAAAGGTGTTCATTCATTGCTCTTTATACAAAAATCACACCATTAAGTATAACAAAACAAAAGCCTTGTGTTGCACATTACTTTGCTACATTTAACAAAAAGTGTTTGATTAAAAAACAACTAAATAAGCGGAAAACAAAGCTGCCTACAATATACATTGCATCTAATTGTGTAATGTAGTTAATTGTCTCTCCAGCACTGTCTCCATGGCAACGCAATCACTTTTATATACCCATGGCATTCTTCGATTATATTTCATTCTCATATATTACATTTTCACGTTGTAGTTTGTAGATGTAGACACTTTTCTACAACCACTGTTTCAGATTTGATGCATTTACTGTGTATTAGGGTCGGCTGTGGCTCAGGAGGTAGAGCAGTCGTCTGCCAATCGTGAGATCGGTGGTTCAATTCCCGGCTCCTCCAGTCATATGTCGAAGTGTCCTTGGGCAAGACACTGAACCCCAAGTTGCCCCCGGTGTGTCAGCTCAGCTGCATAGCAGCTCTGCCATCGGTGTGTGAGTGTGTGTGTGAATGGGTAAAGTGCTTTGAGTACCAGTATAGGTAGAAAAGCACTATATAAGTGCAGACCATTTACCATTTATTACCAGTGTGAGTGAATCTACATGTGTAATAAATGACTATGAATACAAATAAATAAATAAATTAATTAACTATATAAAACACATGTTGAATAAATGTGCACTGTGAGTTTTTAGCGGTTGATATGCCATTTACCCACAGACATAATTCTAAATTAAAAGTTGTGATTATTTTTGTAAGTTTATTTTTTGACTTTTTCCTTTATTAGGGTTAGGGTTAGGAAATTATGAAAAAAATTAGGGTGCGAGAGAGGAAGTGTGTCATGCAACACAGATCTGCAGTTGAACGTGTGTGGTGTAGTCATACCGCTATCTGTGCGCTTGTGAAAAGGAAACAGATGGAGGGAAAAAAACAAACAGATTCAGAACCAGTATAGGAGTCAAGTGTTGGATAGATATGCCGAAAGTCTTGAGAAAGAATAAAAGCGAAGACCTAGTCTAAATCCAGCCCAGTACAAAACACAAGATTTGGATCTGCTATAAAATGACATATTTTTTAAACAGGCAGGAACATCACACAACTATATTGAAATTATGGTTTGATTTCAGTTGTGCGTTTGAAAAATGCAGACACGTTTTTCTAATGTGATGTAGCTCTGAGCTTTAATATATCTAATGTTTAAACTGTGATCACTTAACACGTAACAACCATACATAGTTTCATTCCAGAGGTTTTTTTAAAGATAGACAACAGTACATCCTTTCATCGGTCATGCCTCTTGCTGCCCATCCTTGAGGTAAATTAGCTGAGGTCAAGTAGGGTTCACCCACCATTTACTGTATTTCACAGCAGCCCTGTTTGAAGTTCGAGTCACTAGCTCACTCATACTTGTGTAGTTAGACGGTCTAAACAGTCTAAAATATTCAAATAGTCAAAGGTCTTGTGAAGTGCTGATGTGTTCGCCATACTGTGACATTGTTATTTATGTCTTAGGGTTGTCTGGGACTGAAACTGACATTTGAAAATAAGCATGCATGTATGAAATTCAAATTGTCCAAAAAGTAATTTACATCAAAAAGAGGATCTCAGATGGTTAGAGTTTGCTTGTGAGCTACTTCCTGCTGTGCATTTGGTATTTCATCAGAGATAACTTTGCCTGTTTACTCAAGCAGCACCGCTCTCTTTCTGCCGTATGCCAACTTATTACTGCAGACACTTGTAGCAGCTCTCAACAAACATCATATTGTCACACATGGGCGCCAATAATTGTGAACTTCACAAAGCATGGGCGTACTGTTGAGGCAGGGCCTTGTGAAATCGCAGCTGCCACCGCCTCGCGCCACGTGGAAGAAGGACTTTGTTTGCACAGAGTGAGATGAAGGGACGCCTCGCTGTCACGGGAACCTAACCATCTCTGATTGCATTCTTCAAATGGTGTGTTTTCATATGCTGTTGTTTTGAACAGATGTGTTGTTTGGAACAGATAAGAGCCAAAGCGTGATGTGTACATGCATTACACCCTGCCTTTTAATGTTCTATCTGAATCGTTTTCCCTTTTCCTTCTAACCCTCCCTTCTCCGGCTCTCTCCCACAACAGGTGTCATCCGCCGCTCTCTGTTTGTTGTTACGGCGGCTTCTGAGTTGGTGCCTTTGAAATGGAAACTTCATGTGCTCTGTTTTCTCCAGACTTCCTTGAAGTGCACTTTTGTTCAATCTCGAGGCCTCATTCTCATTTCATGATAATCAAGCAATACACAAGACAGTTCTTCTGTGATTCCCTCTATGGAATTACGGCACATAATCTAATGCACAGACCCTAATGGTACTATAAATATTACACATTCAACAAAGCTGGGCCAATGTGTAATATACTCATGAGGGATGGATCTCGCTAGAAGGTAAACAGGCTCAGAAACGATAGTCTGGTGTACAGTTTCTCCTCCTCTGAAAGTGCCGTCCTTCCCTCGTTCATGCCACTCCTCATTTCCTTCCCCATTCAACTACCAGGGGGCAACAGACGGCATTCAATCATCACAGGACCTGATAGCTGTAAATTGTATTCGCACGCTGAAAATGCATAATCAACAGCGGTACTTTCTTATTCATAATCTTCTGTGACTCCCTTCGCTTAATGCATTCATATGCATGTTCCCAGATAGGAGGGGGAAAAGAGGGAAGTACTGTGTGATTGCAGACGGTTCTTTGAGCACTTGCTGAAATGCAGTAAAACACCCCCCACTTTTTCCTTCTTATTTTTCTTCTGTTTGGTCAGTGTTCGTTATTAATGGATTGGCGTGCCCTATAATTTTTCAGTTTATCATTACTGCTCCCTGTTTGTCTTATTGCCTGTGTAAGTCTGTGCAGCTTACCCCCAGCCCCCCACCCCGACGTTTGCATGTTCACTGTATGATATGCTGTGTGTTTGTGAGGCGTGCTATGTTTTGGAGCTATCCATGAGGCTGGGTACATTTGCTTTTGACAAATAGCCCTTGTGGCAACATTGGAATTCAGTTAGTGAAGGCTGCATGTGGACATGCATGACACCCTGCTGAGAGACATTAGAGGGCTGTTGTGCCTCCTCTTGGCCAAAACAAACATTTTGGAATATGTCAGGGAGCAGGATTTCTGTGTTTATGTGAAACTGAGTGCACTAACCAGATCACAGCAGACCTATAAAAAAAAGGCTTGATTGTGCATGCTGCTGTGCATCCCGATTATGCATAACAGCACAACACAATTTTGTTCCTGATGCAAACCATCAGAGCCATATACATATTGTAAGGCTTTGCATGTTTTCCATTTCACTGGTGATTATGAGTGTTCATACTGTACATTTGCGTACAGAACGTTGCAGGTGCATTGCTTTAATCGTAATTCCTAAATTTAACTGAAACTCATCTAACCCGCGGTGCTTACTAAATAATGAAAATTGTCTGTGCATATTTCTTCTAAAATGGTGTCTCATCAAAACTGAAATATGTCTACACCCTGTTTTGTTTGGAATAAATATTAACCTTGACTTGCCAGAGTTTTCTCTATCCATACTTGCACCTTACTCTCACATGCTGGATATAGCTCTTCCCCATCAGCCTGTCTATAACTCCCAGCTAGAGCCAGATCTTTCTAAAACAGACTATGACACTTGGATAAATGTACTAGACAGAAATTCCATGTGATGTTTATGGGAATACCAATAGTTAGGATTATGTATTTGGTTATAAACCAAAGTATTTGGGTAAATTTTGACCTAATATTGGCTCTAGAATAAAGGTCAAGGGATCATCAAATCATCACAACTCATCATTCCAAATTTAATCCAGTACACCTCACTCAGGATCAACAATTCCAACCTTATGTTGACCCTAGAGGAAAAGTCAGTGGGATTGATCTTCTGGGGACTGTAAAGGTTCATACTAAACTGTGTGCTACTCCACTCTGTAGATGTTGACATATTTGAAGATGAATGAAAACTCTTACCTGCTGGTGGCGCTGCAGGAACAGTCAGGGGATCATCTCAGAGCCATATTATGTACCAAATATCATTACAATGCATCTAATGCACTGGTGTTTAATGTGGTGAACCGCCCAAAATACATGATCATCTCTAGAGCCTCCCCCATGAAATAACTAAAAATAACTATTAACTAAAAAGTCAGAACTTTGTTTAGCCAGATATACCAAACAAGTACATCCACCCTGACATGGATATCAGAAGTGCTATTCACTGGGATTTATGAGACAGAGGTTCTTTGCCTGTAGGTGAGAGAAAAGGCTGACTGTGGGCAACTTTGAAGTCATTCTTCCAGGTCTTTACAGCTTTCTGTAAAATCTCTAATCAGAGCCATGAGTCGAATTGTCCTCATCAGAGACCCGTCCCATTCGACTACCCTTCCTGCCCTCTGCTCTGCTGTCCTCTTGACCTCTCTTCTTTCTGATAGCTTACCTGATTTTTTCCTCCTCCTTGACTTGACTATGTTCTCGTTTTTATAGTCCTTTCCCTCTTCTCCTCAATTTCCTCCTTGGAGAGGTCATCTTTTAGCTCTTTGCCAGGCATTCACTCCTGAGATTACCTCTTCATTTACACGCCCATGCAGGCACACACCCACACATACACTCACTGGTACCGCTCACCAGAGCTCCAGCAGGCAATTTGTCCTTCAAAGCAGCGTCTCATATTTCAGCTTTACCCAATCACCCCCACTGTATACCATGTGCATAAATAGTGACCATGCTATGAGGTTGATGATATCAGACCTGTTCAATCCCTCATCATAATAACCTCAAAAAAGGCTTTGATTTATGTTAACACCAAAACGTTTGACTGCAGTTTGGTTGAAATACTTTATACCACTGTATCAATTTTCCTGTGTGTGCACCTGGTTGGAGATACTCTCTCTGGTCAATATATCATGCCTCAAGCAATGGGTCAGAGCTTCATTTTTATCTCTGCTGCTAAAAGCAGATTGAGGTGCAGTATATATTTATGTGTAAAAGTCATATGAGGGTATAACACCAGACTGCAATTACATAGGAAGTTTACGAGATGTAAATGTGTGTCAATAATAGTCATATTCACCTAGACTGGATAGGTGACCTCAGAACCAGCTGTTTTCCCCTTCATTGTACAACACAAGCACAAAGTGGAATGGCAGTAATTACTGTCCCAGTATCACCTCATTGAGCCATACTGCACAGTGTAGAACACATTGCTAATGTAATCACACTATGCTACACACTCTTATGGGCCAGGCTTAATGTTGAGTGTGTGTCATTTGAGAGCTTGCTGCCACTGTAAGAGGTTCCGGCTGGTTTATAAAGGCACATGTTTATTGTATCATGCATTAGGGCCATTATCCCCTAGCGCTCGCTGAACCCAGCTGGTTCTAAGGGTCATTCCTCAATGTGAAACAGAACTGCATGACGTGACCGAAATTGACTCCTCAGAATACTCTAGAGCTAATGGGCATCTCGGTAATTGACATCAATACCTGGGAGCAAGCTGGTTGCCACGGCAGAGAATAAAAAGCAGTCATCATGTATCAGAAGGGCTATTTTTGTCCATATTGCTTGTTTGATTCATGCTTACATGTGCTTTTGTCAGGGGAGTAGTTATGTAGTGTTAACCTGGTGAGTAAAAGTGGATAATGGTTAGATGTGTGTCCAAGATGGAGTGGCGCTGCAATGCATAAGCTTTTCATGATAATAAATGGTCTTTCTCTTGTATAATCTGATAACACTGTTGAAAAAGCAAAAGAGATGTTCCAGCTGGGAATTGAAAGCTCCAGAGGCTGCTGCAAAAGGCCCACATTGCTGATGCACTATTAATGCTTATGGAGCCCATCAACTCTAATTACACCTGCCTTGCTTGATCCTACCAAGAGTACTACTGAATATTAATGATAAGCAACTCTTAACAGCAACGTCACTTCATCAGTGAAATAACAGTGGCGCATTTCTGAATAGTGATTGATCCTGGGGGTTGGATGGGCTTCAAGGTTAGCTGAATATGCATGTTTCGGGATACCTCTTTCCTTTTCTATTAGATCAGAGTAAGTGGGATTTGCCGTGTTGAAGTTGTGTAACAGACATCCTAGTTCTGTCTCCTGATGGGCCAAATGTAATCAGTACTTGTATGTTTTCCTTAATTTATCCGCACACAGAGGAGGCAGCTTGCTATTATCATGCAGGGAAACATTTGTTGTCGCTTGATTACGCTAATGGGAAAGCACCCACGAATATGAAATGTTGAACGTTATTGAAATTAGGCTTAATTGCTGATGGCATCTCAGGTTAATTTGTATTCCCCTGGTATGAAATGTGTCTGTGTGCTGTGTTTGTTTTTGTGTGCTGAGCTGCATCTAAGTGACTGTAAATGTACAGTGTGATCTCAGTGAATTTATTTATTTTCCAAAAAAAGATGATAGTTGTGAGGTAGTGGAGGCATACATAACTGAATACCAGCGATGATGAATGGAGTGTTCCCCTCATGTAACCCCTTGTTTTAGCCCTTCAGTCCACTACGATGCTGGGTCATTAGGGGACACTGAAGGCAGAGTTGGAAGGAAGCACATTCAGCTGCTTCACTGGGGGATGGTGATTAAAAAGCACTTCAGTGCAGAGACACACACAATCCAGATGAGGTTTGCTTACACTTAAGGCCTCTATAACCGGCCAAGAATAAAAAAGCAGTTTGAAGGTTTTAAGTAGCTCCTTGATCAAGTCCATCTTACTGTTATGTTTTGGTCTTTTGCTTCTTAATTATTGATGTTGATGTGTTTTGCTTCTCGCCACGTTCTCCATTAAAGACTTGCTCTTAATTGTGGAGGTGGGTGAAAAAAAAAAAAAGATAAAAAAAATTCAGTTTATTCCAGATGGACTCCTGATAAGCAGCAGTGACAGTAGACACAAAGTACACTTATCAAGTACAATCCTTTAAATTTGAGTTATTTAAGTATATTTTTATTTGCCTGATTAAGATTTTACATACATTACAAAATGTGCATCATATCATAAAATACAGTGATTCATCCATTAGCTATATCCTCTTATACTTTAGAGTGTGGCAGGGGCCTGGAGCTGATTGCAGATGACTTTTTTAATTGTACCTAATGACAAACATTTTGTTTATATATATATATATATTTTTTTTTTTTACTAAAACCTATAATAATTTGGTTGGGCCACTTGGAGGAAAGGGAAATTGTCTCTGATTCTTTTGGGTTTGACTCAGACTTAACTTGGACTTTTCTTTTCTTCCGTGAAGTTGATTTCTCCTTCCTTCCTCTCTTCCCCCTTCACAATAAATATATTATTTAGATGTAGAAAATGTGAAGTCGCACTTCAGGTTTATATGACTTTAAAGTGAAAAGGCTATATTTACCTAAGCTGATCCAACAGTGTGGCTACACTGCACTTTTTCATTATCATAAACAGTACGATACAACTCCCAACATACTGGTGGAGTTACATGCTGTGTTGTCTTTGGAGAGTTATATTGTAAATCATAGTGCAATCATAGACTTATTATCTCTAGCAAGTAAGTGGTCTTAATTTTTTTTTCTGTTTTACTCCTGATCTCACTTGGACTTGGAGTGATGGATTCGTACTTGACATTGGACTCAACTAGCCTGGACCCATCTAGGACCCGACAAAGGTGGACTTGGTTATAGCCCTTGATTTACATATATAAAGCGTGACAAAATGAGACTAAAATGTCACTGATGAAAACTAAAGTAATGTGTCTTTAAGACTAAAATTAGACTAAAAATAGAAAGAAAATTAAAAGATTTTGTTTTTAAAGTGATGAACCAGATTTTTGTCAAAGGAATTAAATGAAATTGAAATTGGGTTTCAAAATTAAGATTGGTACAGTTTTTCTTTTTTTTGTGTGTGCTTAAAACAGCTGCCTACTGCTGGAGACTGAATCAAATCAGTACATCTGGGAGTTGTAAAACTTAAACTATGAACTGAAAGGCATTAAACTCTCTAAGGGGAACTGCAGAGTCAGGTCATAATTCTCTCTAGGTCACTAAGAGCAATCCATTTCACATTACATGTAGCACTGTAATTTGTTAACATAAAAAATTCAGAATATCTTTAAGTAAGACTTAGAAGACAGGACTTGTGTTTTAATTGCCCATTTGTACTGTCAAATTACAACTTTTTCTTTAAGTAAAGAATGTTTTCCATCGCTGCACATGTGTTCTTTACAACACATAGACCTTATTAAACAGTAATGATGTAGTACATACTAAAGTCTTAGTTTCAAATTACTCCCTTGTAGTGTGACAGTAGAAACCCATCATTAGTTCATAAAAGACAGTGATGCATGGTAGTTAGGCAGGAAATGTGACATGTTAGCCTTTTTGTGGCAATAATCCATTGTGGAACAGGTCAGGAAACTGGTAATGGCTAAAGGTTCTCATGCAGAACAGGATCATAAAAGTGTGAGTCAATGTTGCACAAGAAACCTCTTCCTTCCTCATGTGAGATTATAAAGGCAACATGACCAGGCAACAGTTTTTGTTCTTACACACCCATGTCGTATGCAGTAAACTGGTGATTTAAAGTAAACTGACTATTCTTAATTGTTTTTAAAATGAAAGCTATCAGTCATAGAATTAATAGATGAGAAAATAAATGAGTGATACATTCACTTCATCGTCTCAGGCAAGGCCTCTGTAAGGCTGTTTACCCTTTTGAGACTGTGTCCTATAGTTCTTTTGCTTCTCTTTTCAAAGAATTCGTTTTTCCAGCTTGCACCAGTGTTTGGCACACGGGGGCAGACAGATAGGCATGTGGGCAGTGACCTGTCTCCTTTTCTAAGGCGTCTGAAAAGTCCAGACTTCATTCAGGTGAAGCCACAAGGAGGGCGGCAGGGGAATGAACTCAGAGTGGGGAGTGAGATGCTAAGTTCAACCTTTAATTCATAAATCTTTGTGGATGTCTCTCAGGGTGTAGCTGTGAACAGAAAGGATATAAGGAGAAAGCAAGCAAGGGAGAGAAAATCACTTTCCGTGGCATGGACAGACACGTCCAGAGCACCTGCTGGATTTGTCCGCCTTGTCTAGTCCAAGGGATGGGAATACGACCTCAGAATAATTCATTTTACACCTCCTTCATAGTTGCCTGCTCCTCTCGTCTGATTGTACTTTCCTTTTTTAGGCTATGCCTTGTTATCTGTGCCTGAAAGGCAAGTGGATCACTCTGAGAGTGGACTAAAATCACCTCAAACTGTCAACACCCTTACCTCATAATGACCTGCAGGTGGGCAGCTGCTGTTGTATCTTGCCAGAAACTGCACCAGTATGTTATACATTTAATTTTAAACCATGTTTTATGCCTTTTTTTCTAAATATCTTTTGACATTGCTGACCTTTTCACAAGAAAAATCTAAGCTGGACTAAGTGATAATGGCTCAAGCGCTGTTTTCCATAGTGATAAAGATGGGACTGCAGACAAAAATAGCAAAGTACAGTTGAAGTTTGAAAACCGAGGGTGGAATGGGGACATTTTGGTGCCTCCCTTAGTGGGAGACAGCTGCTCTACCTTGCTATTGGTTTTGATGGATTCTTTCCCTCAGAAGAGGCAATGACTCCTTGGCTTTAACGCAGCGTGCAGCAAGCCGAGGCCCAGCAGCGTTTACACAGGAATGAGTCTGGGAGATATGGCACTGAAGGTAGAACAGATTCAACAGACCTAGGAGAAAAGGTAGTCTGTGTAACTGAGTAGAGTTTGATTTAGTACAAAATGGACGATGTAAAATACTACTCTAATAATACTCTTAATTCATCTGAAATACTCAACACATGTCAATTAAGTGAGAGGTGTAGTGAGTAAAATAAAAAAGTTGGGGTGACTTTAATTTTGGTGAACATTGAATTGGAAATGTCCCCATATGAGCCTATGTTGACCTCACTGTCTAGAGGAGTCCATCGTAAAGTAAAAATATTTATAGCATCCACACTTCAAAAGAAAAGCTCACAGATGTTCAGCGGATTTATACAAATATTCAGACACAATTAGATTTTGAAACCATCTGTCAGCTGCTTGGCAACTTTGCAGAAACAGATCTTTTGATTTAGATTTTTACTCAAAGAAAGGGAAAGCAAATCGTGAATTATTTAGGCCACCTTTGCAATATTGTAGCAGAATTTGTGTAATTCCGAGGAAGACAGTGAGGCAAACCACGGTATTCCTCTAGAACTCCCAAGTATTTGTTGAATAATGCATGCTACAGCATAAGACAGTCAGCCACTGATACACAGGGACTGAGACTTGAGATTATAGTGGACCATATGACCTTTCCTTTCATGAAAAATTAAGCACTCTGATATTGAGCAGACAAGGATTTATTTAGCACGAACCTCCAGTGAGAACTGAGAAACATCGTTATCATCTTTGCTTGTTTTAAAGTTGATTTTGTTATTTGTTCTTTTTTGTAGTTACCTTCACTTAAGTTATTAAAAATAAGATGTAATAGTATGACTGATGGTAATAACAGTAAATGTCTTGACCCCGTTGTCACCTTTTAGTCTTACTTCGTTGAATACGGAGGCATTATAAAGGTTTCTATGTGCTGTTGTGCTTTCGGTCTACACTGAGAATTTGTCCATAGATGTATAATACAAAAAAGGAGCTTGGTGAGTAAAAAGTCTGCCAGTGCTAGCCTGTAGGTGCCAATCTGCCTGGTAGTTTGATGTTGAAAAACCTAAGACACTCTCCAATGCATCAGAATACTACATCTCTACTCCGAATTCAGAATTCGCTCTGCGTGCTGCATGCTTGTTTTTCAAAGCACACAACACCTTTAAAAATTCCAAACTTCCCCAACTCCTTCTGCTGCTCAGGCAGGTTTAAAATCAGCAGCGCTTTGATGTCATAAAAAAGTTAGTCCTTGCTCCTGCCATCATTTTCCTTTACCAAATGAGTCACAGATGAAAAATACCATAATATACAGCAGGACTGTCAAGCTGTCACTTAGGTAATGAAGTTGGTCCAAACCATTTGTCTTATTTTGTCACGCTTTTTCCCCATTAGTCATACCGCGCTAACCATTAGCTCCTTGGGAACCCCCTTCACCCAAGGACACTTAGGCTCTCTCTCCAAGTGCAGCCAGCTGATGCACCGTTGAAGATGATGCAGGGAGTTGAGACTGACACCTAAAGAAGAATAGAGCAGTAGAGCATGCTACACAGACTTGAGCCCCGTCCAAAAGCAGCTCTTGACATAGACAAGGTTGATTAATCTCTGAGAAGTCACTGTTTTCAAGAAATTTTCACAGTATGTAACACTATGTTTCCATTCAGACTAGAAAAGAAGGATTCCAGCATTTCATGTGGACATAAATTGAAAAAGTAGAGAAAAAGGATGGTGTGAGCACACTGAATAAAGACTGCTTCAGGCAACAGAGCAGAGGATAACTTAGTATACTGACAGGGATGGAGGATACAGGAAGATGAATAAGACCATGTAAGATAATCTGACCTAGAGTGTAGTATATACATAATACAGGGAGAACACAAAGTGAAATCAGGAGAAAGTGTAGAGAGGGACATATAGAGACTTGACCAGCACAGGATTTGTAGTTATATCTGCAGGGAACAGTTGTGTTTGTCCTACAACAGGGTTATTACTCAGCCAAGTGTGGTAAACACTAACTGCTTTATGAAAGCCAGAGGCAGGGCCACACAAAGTGCAGCAACAGTAAAGTGCTTTTGTTGTCTTATAGCATGTTTTACAGCAAATCCATATTGAGGTATTGATGGTGCATAGCATCCTTTTCATTTAGAGAACTTTTTAAAGCCCTTCTGATGAATTGAATTCCAGGGAAAAGCAGCTTTTCTCTGTTTTGTAAAGTTTAATGTTGCGGTACAAAATGCTTGGTGCAAGCTCAGGCACTGCTTTGTAGGTACTGTGCAGCACAGTATGAAGAGAGTGGCATAAGCAATCTTGAACTCCCACAGAAGATAGTCATAATGAGAGTTGAAGACTTTGTCTCATACTAGACAACTTATATTTAGAGACTTTGTAACTGTGACAAAAATCATAGAAGAAAGCGGTTGAACATGAACAGCTTAACAGATATTATATTACTTTACTTGTATCAACACACATCACATGCATCCCACAACTTCACCACTTTACTTAACTGCAGGTGTATGTGATTAAATAATGCCTAATGGTTCTAACTGAACTGCATCCTCAGAGCTGGATGAGGGCCACGTGCTCTGTTAGCTGCTGCTCCGACAGATGCCAGGGGGCAAGCACAAGGGAGGGGACTAATTACCGGACAGCTGCCCAGCAGACCCTCACCCTGCCCTGGGGACAGCCATCTATCTCACTCTCCCGTCCTCCAACCCTGGACCTGAAACCTGGCACCATTGTTGCCAATTCCAGCCAGTCTCCATCACAGGAGGTTGGCAGTGGAGCCTCAGGAGAGTTATGAGGATTGGCCCCCAACTGTCAATTGAGGGGATGAGTTTAAAAAAATTAATTTTAAGTTACCAAACTGATATGCCATGTCAAACAATTAACAATGATTTTGGAAAAAGTTGGTGCTGAATTCTGTGCTCCCTAAATCAACCTATAAAGCTACCCGTAAAGCCTCCAGGTTCGACTTAATGAACACATAAAACTTAACACAATTATGAAACTCAATGATCCCCCAAACAATGTTTGTTTTTCTGATGCGTCAGCCACCAATGTAGCATTTAACCACTGCCAATTCTCAACATAGATATTAATATTTCATAGTTGGGTGTTACAACAAACTAATAATAACTCAGTTGGTGCTTTGAGTAGACTGTGTCCTTCACCCTTCATCGAAATGGTTAAAAAAGGTATTTATAAGGAAATTGAGGTCACCACTGAGAGGAGGGCTGGCTCTATGCCCAAAAAATATAGTGTTGGAGAGGTTCAGGCAGACTCATTTTGCTGGAATTGAGGGTCTACTGCGCAGACTGCTCATCTTGCTGTTGGCATAAGCGTGAGAAGAGGAGCTAAAGGTTGAAATTATGCACCCAGAAAGCATTTGGCTCGGGTGAGGAAAAAGTGCAATGCAATAATTAAGCGGCACAATAAAAATGATTAGAACTGCTTTTGACATTCTCATTGCGAATAACTTGTGTTTAATTGCAATCACAAATTTTAAATGCCAGTTTTATGTTCCATGGCTATAAGCTGTTTAAAGTTCAATAGCTATACTCTTTAAATCTCCTTGCAATTTCTGCTCAGAGGCAGCAAGTGGGATTGGATACAGAAAGAATAGGAGACAAAAGTGTGTAAAATTAGTATCCGGAAAGGAGAAGACGTAGAGAGTGAGAGAGTGAATGTCTTTGTCTATTAAGTGCTGGACAGTGTGGCTTGCTGGCCTGGAGGAGGACCCGTGTGGCTCAGCTCGAGGCTAGTTAGCTATTCAGCCGCAGCATCTGTTGCAGGCTAATGGATGTTATAACCTCATAAACGTCATGAAATTGGACATTATCCCTTAATTAAAAGAACAGAGATGCATTACAATGATTAGAGTAGCACTCCAGTGGACCTGCCGCACGCTCCAATAATGTTTCTAGAGGACGCACAGCTCCTAAGCAAGGTGTTGGCGTGGGACAGGGCCGTGTAATATTTTTAATGAGACTAAGGCTTTTACGAGCCACAAAGTTTTGAGTTACTGTAGGATTCTGTCGAGTTTGGACTGCACACCAAAACTTCCACTGAGACTTCTTCTTGATCTTTGCCCCATGACTTTAGCGACACAGTTTCAAGCAATGTTCTGTTTTTCTTTTCCTCTTGTCGTTTTATTTGCATTTCAGAAGCTTTTGATGATGATTTGAGTGTCTTTGCGTTGATTATGTGTGCAGAGTTGGCTCAGCAGAAACAGCTGTGCTATAAACTAGATATAAAAAAAAAAAAGCTTGATGCTTGTGTTCCACAGCACCTGGGCCATCAGTGCCCAATAAATACCAGCGGCCAATCAATCTCGCAGCCTTCCCCACTAAAAAGCTTAATGAAACCTTGGATGGGAAACAGGGTCTGGACAATATAGACTGCATGCAAAGATATAGGACATATTAACCCTCACTCTCGCTTTTTATTCGCAGACAATTCAAGGATGGTGTTCAGACCAAGCAAGAGTTAGAATGTGCTGTAAAGGTCACGTGAGGCTTACACTCATATCCGTCATTGCCCGTCAAGTGGCTGTGGATGAAAATGTCACAGTATTGGAGGAAGGCATACTGTATGTTGCACAGGTGTGAGTTGACCTCTTCAGCACACCTTGGTATCATGTTAAGTGGCCCCCCAGTGTACTTAAAATGCTTTCCTCTATTATCTGGTGTATGAATGGCATGCTTTCTGTCAGTAACCCCGTATTACAGGAAAATCACAAAAACACACACCCTTAATGTATCACGCATGCATTTGACTGAACCAATTACATGCTAACATTCACAGGACATGTCACTGATACTGCGCAAGCTATGCGGGAGCAATCTGAATGCCACTCTTGGCTCCGCAGGAATCCATGTGAGAAGTAATTGTGCATTTCTCATTTATGTGTTAGGCAGTCTGTCTTCTCTATGATCTATTTTCTATCGAGACAGACACAATAATATAACACCGAGCATCGCCTGATAAAGAGTCTATTTTTTCTCAAAGCTCCTTCTCCTGAATGAAAATAAATGAAGGCGTGTTGCAGTGGTAATGTATCAACATAAAATATTGAAATAGCCCAACCAAGGGCAAACTGCATGTAATTGAAACTCTCTCTGTACTGAGAACAAGTAACCGGTGTCCTTGCATCTGAGATTTGGCAGAAGGGCTTTCAGAAGGCATTTGTTTCAGGTTTCTCTTATTCATTCTTCTTCTCTTCTCTGTATTGCATGTATTTGGTTTCTGCTGATTATTTATAACTCTTTTTTCTGACGAGAAGGGTACTTTCCCTCTCTTTCACACTAGGTAAGATGATTGATTTGTCCCGTTTAACCTTGATAAGGGAGGAAATGAAAAAACAAATTGCAGTATTGACACTGTGCTGTGACGGCATGTCATTCGCTCAGGTGACCTGGAGGTGAGTCAGAGGTGATTCTAAAGAGGAAGAGATGCAGCACTGTGCTTTGTGGAATGACTTCTATCTATTTTCTCTCTCTTTTCCTAAATTTGTTTGATATCTCAGCTTTTAATGATTCCCCTTGTGCTGAAGCCAGCTGTGACAATGCTTTTTGATAGTTCCCTCACATTCAGACTGTGTCACACAGCTTTAGTGGAATGAGGTGAGGAATAGAAGTTAATCTTAAAAAAAATATGTTTTGCATTACTGGCAAGGTGTCATCAATGCAAGGTGATTCATTATTTAAGGATTATTGTGAGTATTGTGAAGATTTAGGCATGGCTTTTAAGGCATCATTGCCAGCAAAACATCATTATTAGAACCTCGGTACACCTTCAGCTTATCATCTCTGGCAATTTTTGTTCATTGCCGTCATGTAATCCTATACTCATGCAGGGATGATTCAACACCCCTACCTGTGTCTGTCCCATGCTGCTCTGATGGCCGCTTTGTCCTCTTCTAGCGTGTTGAAGAGCACCATGGGCTGGTCACCCTCTTCAGAGTCCCTACATCTGGCAGCGCCATTAATCTTCCACAGCAGCTTTGCCCCTGTACCTGTCTTTCTTTGTGTAAGGGATATGGAAAGTCATTTTTAGTCATTATCTTCCTCCTGGCATATGCTCATTTCGCTTATCGCACTTAACGTGTGCTTTGACGTAGAGACTTAACTGCTCATCTGAATTCACTCATACAGCAGCTGACCAGCAAGATGTCCGGCATGAAAGGTTCATTGTTGCCGGCATGCCTGTTCATTTTCACTGAAGTTGCAAAAGTTATGAATGTGCATTCATCATATTTAGTAGGGGATGTTTGTGAATTCATGTTTGGAAAAGAGAGGGAGACCTGCTCAGTACTCAAGGGGACAAGCAGGACAGCAGAAGTAGAATCTTAAGGAAGTGGACAGCTAAAGGACCAAAACAGGGTCAAAGCCTGTGAGGTGGCATTCTGTCTCTACATGGTATACACTTTGACAGGGTGCTGCAGTTGGGGAATAAAGACATGGAAACCAAAGTAGCCATCTAGTTTGACTGCCCCTTTTGATGTGCTTTCATCTGTCTCTGGGCAGAGTGTGTGTGTGGGTGGGTGGGCGTGTGTGTGTGCCAAACACTAATTAAGTGCTGACACTGTGGATTGAGAAATACAGTGTTTGTGAAGTTTTATAAAGACTGAGAGATGTTTGATGGAATTCAGGCTGAAAAATGATTAAAACCAGGATAAATGGTCACTGGAATCATGCTGTAGCTCTTGTTGGCAGCTGACTTTCACCAATTTTTACAGCATATTGAATCAACTTCAGAGCGCAAGTTCGTTTTTCAAGGAAGGTGCAGACTCAAAACTTTAACGTCTTCATCTAAATGCTAACTTCCCTGTTTTATGCTGCCAGTAAGGCTGGAAATTGTCTACCACAAAAGCAAAATGATTCACTGATCACCATGGACCCATTTGGCCACCCCTGCTGTTGTACTGAGCCTTTGGACTGCTTCCTTCCCACACTTACATAGCCAAACTGTCAGGCTTGGCTTTATGTGTTTACCATACCATATGCACGTGGGTCTCGATGAGGTGTCGACTGGAAGCACAATCCATCACAAAATCCAGAGAGATCAACTGTAATCAATGTACAAAGTTTAGGTGGCAGCTCACCTTCTGGCCTCTGCCCGGCTGGCTGCTGTTGGGTGGCTTGAGCAACCAGGGGGATTGCCCGGGTTGAGTTAGCTTAGTCTGCAGCTAATTAGATCAGGGAATGGAAAGGTTCCCATGGCTCCCCCTCACAAGCTGAAGTGTTATTGACATGGCCACAACAGCAATAATAGCTAATGTCAATCCAATCTTACTAGCTCCATACATGAACAAAACGATACTCTGGCTCTTGAGATCAATTCAACTGAACTGTGAAGATTTCACCAGAAGCTGAAGTGATGCCCGTACTTTTTTGAATGGATACTTGGTGACCTTGGTGTTCCCTTGACTTTTCATCTATTGCCACCAGCATGTTGGCGTTAGTGGTTCAAAATGAAATGTCTTGACGTGTCATCTGGATGAGTTCAGGCAGAGCAGGTGCAACAAGACTGCAACCAGATGACTGCAAGATCATCTGAACTGGAAAAATAAAGGGAGGTGGGAAGGAAGTTTTATGCTATCAATGTACATGTATTCACCAAATTTGAACCATATGAAGCAAGCTGGAAATCAGTAAAGTTGTCCTGTAGCACACAGTCTTACTTTTTTGGTTCCAAAGAGACACCAATAGAACATTACATTCACATCTCTCAGACACATTGTTTTTCATTTTTGAAATACTGATGCTATCTTGGATGGAGGATGCTATGTGTGGAAATAGGCGAACTCTCTCAGTACAGTCATAAAACGGATTTATGATGTTGTCTTATCCCATTGAGACAGCAGGCCACAGCACTTATTTCTTGAGACAACAGAAAATGTCGCCCAGATGAGCCGGCTTCAAAGTTCGATATTGAGTGACATTTGTTTCTTAAATGACTGAATACATGAACAATCTCTCTCACTGTCATAGCACACCTGATTTCTGGCCTTCAAGATGGACTTGTACAGGACAATTCCCCTGCATGCCCCTATGCATATTTGAGCTCATCAGCATTTGTAGTTGTTGTCTAGTACATCAACACCCATCCTGATTAGGATCACAACACCACAGTCTGAGCATGACATCCATGTGTATCTGTACACACAACCAAGGCATCTGATTAACAAAACACTGGTGACCATAGTGATGAGGTCAGAGGGTTCACCCCAGGTGCCTGTGGGAAGCCCAATCTTGCAGAGTCTGGAGGTTATGCAGCCATCACCGGCTCTGTCAGCTGATGCCACTTGATAGTGTCTAATAAGGAAAACACGATGGTGGTGTCCCCATTCACTTTGCTCCCAAGCCATCTGACAAGCGTGCAATCTGATCATGTTGTCTGACCAGTCTGATACTGATGCTGCCTTTCCTTGAGTTAGAGCAGAGCACTATCAGATAGCAACTTCCAGTGCACACACTATGGTTTCTATAGCACCATGCCCTAATTTGTGTAGTTATTCATACTGCAGGAAATGCACATTATTGCATGTGGGGTTTTTTTTGTGCATAATGAAGTGAGTTTGATTAATTTCTTTTTTCATGCGTAATATAATCTCATTCACAGGGTACATCATTTGGTGATGAATGTTTGTATTACTGCAGTCAAAATAAGTACAAAATAAATTTGTCAGCTATGCATTAACACAGGGTTTCAATAAGTATTCTATACTGAATGTGTTCCTGTACAATATTAAACTTTTCATCTTTCATTTCATGATCACAATAATGTGAGTGAAAAATTATTCTCCTAATTATTGTCAGTATGCATGTCGTTGCCTCATAAGTGCAGTCATTATATTGTTATTACAGTGTATGCCCTTATTACATCATGTTTTGCTAAAAAGAATATTAATCATTTTTTGTACAGGAGAGTATTCTGTTATTAGGATTTGCGATACTTATGCATGTCCATAATTAACTTTTGATTCACTCTTTGAGGGAACATAATGTGTGTTATTTCTAAGCCAGAGCACCACTCAAAGGAATTCTATCATAAGGTACACAACAGAGGTGCTTTTGTGCTCCTCGAGATGATGCTCACACGTCCACTTGATGAACAGAGGCTTGGGAACTCATAATCCCCATCAGCCCCCTTCCTTCCTCAAGGTTCCCATTATAATCATACTCCTGAAACAGATCGAGGCCCAACCTGAATTGTTTTCCCCTTTGGAGTCAATAAATCAGACGTGCCTCCTCGGCCAATGGTCGCTTAAAGGCAGCTTGTGGACAAGGAGAGAAAAGAAGTGGCACGGTGTGGTGTGTCCTACAGACCGTTCAGCCAGAATGCAGTGCCTGAGCCGTGAAGTGTGGCAAGCGACACACTTGAGGAGCTGGATCTCCGCCTCACAAAAAGGGGAGAGAAGGCTGCTGTAAACACACTCGCCTGGCAAAGGACAAGAATAGAGCTGCAGTGTTTGAGATTGTTTACAGCAGGCCAAAGTATAATTCAAACTGTTGTATACCTGCATCCTGTCAAAAAGGGGAACTTTGTTTTGTTCCATCCATTGACTTCAATGGTTTTAAAACTACCATGAGGTTAGGCTTTTACACAGCATGCATCTGTTGTCTGTGCTCAATCTCCCCATAAGTATAAATACCAATGAAGTTGTGTTATGAGCTCACCAAGTGAGAGGCACCCATTGTCTCCGTATGAGGCTGATTCAAAATGGCCGCCCTCAGCACTCAAATTGATCATAATTGTATTCCCAAACTCTTGCTCAGCAGGGCATTACATTTTGTGTTATTGACTTTAAAAACACATTCAGCGATTCTACTTGCAATTTCATTACAGCGCTGTCAATTACCACTGTGTGAACAAAGCATGCCCGCAAATAAAATGTATGAGGTAATTTTCCAAATGCCACTTAGGAGGTACCACCATCTGAGCGATGGGCATGCTTAATTTGTGCACTTGCTTGCTGCAAATGTGGTTATGCATAGACAGCCGTGCACATTTCATAAAAAAAAACACAGGAGACTTGGGGTGATTGCCCTGGTGTTTTCACATCAATACATAAAATGCCACCCAGATCCAGGTAATTAAGCATTATAAACGTTTGAAAACGGGAAATTATTTCTTCCTTTTTTGTGTTCAAAGGGAATGCAGGTGAGTGGAGAATTTCTGAATCATAAATCACGCTAACAAAAACAATTACCTTGCACATCCGCTTCCTCGCTTCTGTTTAAAGTGTCTCTGTGAGGGTCTCCCCTCTCCAGGGTGTCTTTTCTGCTGCCTTAAATGGGAAGTAAACCGCACCACAGTGGCTATTTGGCGACCTCAGTGTCACCGCGTTTCCATTTTACACTACTTCCCCCTTATCATGGTAAAAATTGTCCTGTTCATTTTTGTTTTAAAGAAAAGAACTGGAGCATGACACAGTAGGACTTTCGTTTCAATGTCATTGCTGTAAGTCTTACTAAGATATTGGCTGATATCGCCTGTCTGTTGGCTAAAATGAAGAGGTTGTGTGTGTTAATGATAGGGTTAGAGGGCGTTGAGCTGCTGGGGGTCACTGATAAGGGCTTCAGAGACATACTAGATGGATGGAAGAATCAATGTCATCTCCCACCTTCTGTTCAGCGTTACCACCTCCGCTATTTTCCCTCTACAACCACTTACAGTAAGGGGGGAAAAAAACTGGGAGAAATATGTAACAGCCACATACAGCAAAATGTGACTTAAACCTCTAAATTCGCTGGCTGCTGCTGAGTTTGAAGAATAGTGATTACTATAGTGTGTGTCTGCATGTGTGTATGCTGTCCGCACATTTGATGACTTTGAAGAATGCAGTGTTTGTCTGCGTGCACTCTTCATAGAGAAGAACGGAGCGACAAGGGCTGTTTGTTTCTGAGCCTGATGAAAAGTGCTGAAGTGGGCTGTATTGATCGTAAGCGAGGGGAGTCAAAACAATCACCATGAATTAAACTCCTCAAGGTCTTAGGCAAAGGGGATTAACAAAATTATCTGGGCCTGTATTCTGGCCATTTATTGTCGGTGCTGTTGTTGACAAAAGCCTGGAAAGGCAGCAAAAGCAGTTGCGGGTGAGGCTGAGGGGGAGAACGGTAATGAGGGAAGCGTTCTTGATGAGAAACTAACAACTGTGTAAACACAGCAGATAAATGCTTTCTTGGCCCGGCAGTATTGATCATGAATAGGCTTGATGCTCAACTTTACAGGGTGAATTGTATTTTCCTGCTGGGTTTTGATAGCCAGCTGTTAACACACTGTGCAATTACTGGCTGCGAAGACTGCTCTTTTTGGTTTTGTTTGTTGTGATGAGAGGAGGGAGGCTACGGTTAAATGTGTAGCCTCATTACAAAATGCGTGTAAGTGGATGTGAAGCGCAATTAAAAAGTGAAACAAAGCCTTTGTTTCAAATCATCAGCAATGAAACCTGAAATTATCATTAGCGCCACGGGTGTGTTTAGTTGCAAAACGTTCTTGAATCATATGGCTTGCTTCTGCCTTTGGTGATTTGGCCTTTTCCCTCCTCCTCCTTTACTCTTACCCATGGACTTGACTTGCAGCTAATTAATTTGCTAATTTTATTCTCAATAAAGTGCTTACAAAAAGATAATTGTGACTTTATTAACAGTTTCTTGGGCAGCAGATGGTGTTCTGCAGGCCTGCCATGTTGAATTAGTGATGACGCTGTCGTTTTATGTGCTCACCACTGTGGCAACCCATAAAACTCATAGTCAAGGCTACAAATTAATACGACTTCGTCCCAACAATATACTCAGCCATTTCACCCCAATGTAGGTCAAACAAATGCAAATATATAGGTAAGGCTACCATTAGTATGCACCTTTCCTCTGTTTACAGTAGCTGCATTTATGTAAAGAATTCCTGTTATTACAATAATTTGTTTTATATTAAGAGCAATTAAATGCCTATTAAAGATGCCAAAGCATTTGTTGGCTTGTTTGTGCTCAGCATTTGCAAGACATGCATTTCCTTGGAGCCAAATCTCAGTAAACTCCATTGACTTAATCCCTCCGATGTTTTATTAAAAACAAATTATGTCCGACTTCACCGCCGGTAATCCAGCACATCAAGTATTGGTAACTGCCTGAAGGAGAAGTGCTTGCATTTTAATTAAGAGCCCAAGTAACAAGGCAGCAAAGTGTGCGGATTAGTGTGTTTACTCTGGAAGAGCAGGAGGAAAAAAGATCTTCATTTCATTTTTTTAATCTGGCCTTGGATCAGCTCCAAGTGTACAGTGACTTGACATATTTCAGGAATTGAGACACTGATCTTATTTGGCAGAGAACAGAGCCTGCTAGGTGTTGGAACGCTTTTTGAATTTGTCTTTCTTAGAAGTCTCTTTTTGTGTCACATTCAGACTGCTTATTTTTTGTTTACCCCATTAGAGTGATTTAACTTAGATATGTTTTTCCACACTAGTAATTTATAGAACTTTCTTTAGACAAGTTAAAAAGCCTTTTCATCACCCACACACGTATTACTTGCATACACTGTGCGCACAATTATTAGGCAAGTGAATATTTTGACGATATAATTTTTATGCACATATTCCATCTCCAAGATGTATACATTTGAATGATTTATCGATTTGAGCATATCAGGTGATATGTATTTGTGTAATGAGGGAAGGTGTGGCCTAAAGATATCAACACCCTATACCAAGCTGTGCATAATTATTAGGCAGCTTCTTTTCCTCAGGCAAAATGGGTCAAAAAAGAGATTTAACTGACTCAGAAAAGTCAAAGATTGTAAAAAATAGTAAAAAAAGCCTTTCAGATGGATGCAGCACTCTCCAAATTGCTAAGATTTCGGGGCGTGATCATAGATCCATCAAGCCTTATGTTCCTAACAGTCAACAGGTTTGCAATAAACGTGCAAAAAAGACGCAAATTAACTGCCAAAGATTTGAGAAGAATTAAATGTTAAGCAACCAGGAACCGATTATCCTCCAGTGCTGTCATATTCCAGAACTGTAACCTACCTGGAGGGCCCAGAAGTACAAGATGTTCAGTGCTCAGAGACATGGCCAAGGGAAGAAAGGCTGAAACCCAACAACCACTGAACAAGAGACATAAATTGAAACGTCAAGAATGGACCAAGAAGTATCTGAGGACCAATTTTTATAGTTTTATGAACTGATGAGATGAGAGTGACACTTGACGGACCAGATGGATGGGCCTGTGGCTAGATGAGTAACGGGCACAGAGCTCCACTTCGACTCAGACGCCAGAAAGGTGGAGGTGGGGTACTGGTATGGGCTGGTATTATTAAAGATGAGCTAGTTGGACCTTTTCGGGTTGAAGATGGACTCAACTCCCAAACCTACTGCCAGTTTTTAGAAGACACTTTCTTCAAGCAGTGATACAGGAAAAAGCCTGCATCTTTCAAGAAGACCATGATTTTATGCAGGACAGTGCTCCGTCACATGCATCAAAGTACTCCACTGCGTGGCTAGCCAGCAAAGGCCTTAAAGATGGAAAAATAATTATATGGCTCCCTTCCTCACCTGACCTAAACCCTATTGAGAACTTGTGGGCCCTTCTTAAACAGGAGATTTACATGGATGGAAAATGGTACACGTCTCTGAACAGTGTCTGGGAGGCTGTGGTTAGTGCTGCACAAAAAGTTGATCAGCAACAGATCAAGAAACTGACAGATTCCATGAATGGAAAGGCTTATGACTATTATTGAAAAGAAGGGTGGCTATAATATTAATCACAGTTTCTTTTTTTTAAATGTCATAAATGTTTTTTGTGTTGAAATTTTGTGTTTGTTTATTATTCTCACTTTAACAGATAAATAAGTGAGATGGGAAAATGTACGTTTTTCATTTAGTTGCGTAATAATTCTGCACACTAACAGTTGCATAATAATCATGCACACGCGTGTATTCCCCTGAGAATGATCGCACTCACATTTCCTTTGAAAAACATTCAGGTTTCAGGTTTATTAACATTTTGGGTTGACTAATGGCACTGTATTTGTTTCGTATTAAAATTAATCCTCAAAAATACAACTTGCCTAATAATTGTGCGCACAGTGTACATGAGTAACCATCTGACAAATGGATAAATGTAAATAAAAAAAGAACTTGTTAATAATTAAATGCTTTTTTTTTCCTATATCATACAGTAGAAAATATGAATTGTACATACAGTACATTCTATAGCACTTGTGCAAATGCTGAAAATCTTTTTTATACTTAGCTGAGCAGGAAAATTAGGTAATGTGAGTAATAAAAGGAAAATGTGAAAATGTGCAATAAAATCAGACTTAGCAAATTAATAATGACAAACATGCCAGAGGTGACTTCAAAGTTTTAAATCTTTAAATTATTTTTGTGATATTTGTTTAATTTATGTTAATATTTGTGCTACGTTTGGATGGAAACCCACTACAGCTTTTATCAGTGAATGATGTTTGTGTACAGTAGTTGTCATGGAGTTTTGTTCAAGTATTTTGAAAGTACAGTATTAACTTTAAAATTCTAGCCATCAAACAAAAGTGCATATAAATCCAGAAAACCACTGCAGATCCATTCAATCTATATACTGTTAGAGCATGTTATGTATATATATGTAATAGCAAATGATTTTAAATGGATGTACTGTACCACACTATTGCTGACATGGTGGCATAAACACAAAAGCTCTGAATGTTAGACCAAAACATTGTCTTGCCATCAAGATGATTTGTTGTTCTTGTTGTTGATGTTTTTGGCAGAGACACAACAGAACTTTCTATTCTGAGCCAAGGTAAGACCAGAAAGCTGCAGAGATTGTCAGATCCTACCCTTGGGTAGCTCTGCGTACATACTATAATTGACATACTCAGACATAATCCCTTGTGGGACTTCCACACTGTTCCCAGACTTCAGTGGGAGATTGCTGCTTCTTGAAGAAGTCATGACCACTGTTTGATCAAAGGGGCTCTGCTCCCAACGCCCACTGCTTTCTGCCAGTGCTTGATCTGGATCGATGCAGGGGTTAGTGTACAAAATCCCCCGCTTCCTAGAGTTCTGCAAACCCACTTTTGCCATTCAGAAAGTGAAGTCATGTTAAGTTCATGTGCACTCTCGTTCTCATG
Organism: Sandelia bainsii; assembly: GCA_032362345.1. Lineage (NCBI taxonomy): Eukaryota > Metazoa > Chordata > Actinopteri > Anabantiformes > Anabantidae > Sandelia > Sandelia bainsii. The sequence continues at coordinate 3,933,297 of JAUMHL010000011.1, forward strand.
TATTTCTTGGCTCTGTGGTGCTTTTTGAAGTGTTTGACTCGGTGTGGCACCCTCAGCAGTGAGGCAGTTATAGAAAACCACCAGGAGCTACTCTGAGAAATGTGTTTTTCTAACAAAGCAAGACTCTATTTCAAATGTAGATTATTTGCATCGGCTCAATATTAATAAAAAATATTGGCCTAATGAATGAGTCGTGTTCCTTCATGAATGCAGCAGTTTATTTCGCCTCTGGCTGTGGGATGTTTGATACCACAGTATATGGGCTTCTGCCTGCAATTACAAACCAAAAGAGTTCTAACAGGCATTTTTATTGTTTGTCTTAACTTTTCTAATAGCAGGCACAAAGCCAGACTTTGAGTTCATATAAATGCTTCCTATTACCGTTAAAAATCTGTCGTTAGCCCAAGAACGCCAAACCAGCTCAGCTTGTTCCTTTATCAGCTTACAACCAGAGTTCTCTGGGTGCTTATAAATCCAGTGAATATTGTTCATTGTGAGTTTCCCGTCTTACCAAACAAGAATAACAAGAAAAGGTCCATAATTACAGAATTTACTGCAGTTTGAGAACTTCACCCAAAACTTTTCTGCTCCCATTAATGGAAAATATGGTAATTAGTTTTTTATATTCCCTCATACATTGGAGGTTGATATTACTTATTCATGACAGCAAAAACAAGAATTGCTGTTGTCTGTCCATTTTCTTTTAGCAGTGTTAGATGGAAACAGGAGCTCCACTGATTTGAGTAGCAGTTGAGCCTTTGCCTATATTGTCTATTTTGGTGCGGTACCCACTGGATATGAATCAACACCATCATTAAGCAGGGCACTGTTTCATCAAAGCGGGAGTCAAACCAAAAAGAATCCAAAGGGAACGTAATCAGTTTGAGGGACAAAGGTTTATTTATTCCAAGCAAAATGAGATTACACAGTCTCTTGAGTGACATTTATAAGTGTTTTACCTGCAGCGCTGACATGTTTGCAAATTGACTAAGCTAAAAAAAATTCATGCTCTGGTTTGTTCTGGCAATGGCACAGACACACAGCACAAACTCTGATCTTAAAGGCTACAGCTGACAGTGTTTTCTGTTGGTGCTATTGTCAACAAATGGCATGAAAAGACCAAAACCAATGATAAATGTTTATTGTGTATTTGTACTGAAAGTTTAACAGAGCTCTTCCTGTCTGCCATATTGTCTAGAAACTGTTGAACAGTCCGTGAAGCGCCGCAAACCCCACAAAGTGCCTTTTTATTATCACAATTTCATCCATTCTAGTCTACAGTTAAAAGCTAGTTGAACTGTAGGGGTTATTTTATTCTATCTCAATCCATCTGTGCTGGGCACTGAGAGGCGCAACTGGAGGAGGTTACAAGTGCACATGCTCTGTGGGCCCAAAAACTCGAAAGCGTTAGGATCATCTGGGCAATTTTTAACTCTAGAATCAGGAAGAATGAGAATTTTTTTCTGACGATATAAACAATATTCATAGGGATAAATGTCCACCATATTATGATCTGGTATGTAGTTCTTATAATACAGCCATGATGAAAACATACTGTACATCTGCCACCTTTGCATGTTGAAAAGAGTTTATTTTGCCTGAATCTTACACACACTTTCCTGGAGCAGTAATTACACCAAATGTTCATTGCAGTGATATGTAGGCTTTACTAACTCAGACTCAGAATATAATCTAAAGTTACATGCTTTACATGACATCATTTTTACTTTCTAGTTATTAAAACTCATTCAAATTCAAATATTGCCTGGTTTAATATAGATGTTTCATATTTATTATATCTGCTGAGAGGGATTTAAGGCCAAAATTAGGAGCATAGAATTTTGTATTTGGTTTCATTAATCCATGTGTGCTCTCTAACATCTCTGCCATCTTGATGTCACAGCTCTACTAAACTGTCTCATGTTGTTAAGAGGTTATTGCTCATTATCTACCACTCCTCAATCCAATTCTTGGAGATTATTCCTCAATTAAAGGATATTTTGCTTGCTACTCAAGGTGATGTGGCCCTCATTTGAACCTGCTTGAGTGCCAGAAGATAAATGAATGACCCCGAAGAGGGGGAGAAAGAGAAGAACAAAACCTCTCTATCTGGTTTCCTCAGCATTAAAAATGACTTTTTCATGAAGTATGAAAATGTACATTCAGAAATTGTATAAATTACTGTTAAATATAATGATACTGTTAAATATAATGATTCTGTTAGCACTGAGGACACAGTGCCGGTAGCATTCCTGCCGTATGGTAGTATGGTGCTGTATGGGCGAATATGAGGGCTTCCTTGCTAATGAAGAGATGAGAAGGAGTTGGATGAGGGCAATGTGGCGCAGCGAACAATGTGCCATTGTCGTCGGTAAGGCTGTCACATGGTGCTCTGATCATTACTTACCCACAGACGTCCAATGTCACGCACAATATCCCCAGGTTTGCCCTTCATAGGTTGTTGTGCATTCCCTGATTGCTCCAGCTTGCTTAATAAGCAGCAATGTGCACTCACATGCCTGCGCGCACACACACACACTCAAACAAGCTTGCACATAATACTGTACTGCAGGAAAACAAACACACTCCCCACCCGCATGTTCTCTTTTTCCCTTGGCCTTTTTATTCAGGAAGGAAGATAAATATCCCTGTAATAGAAATAGCCTGCTCCTGATGCATTTTCAACAGTCCACTGCTTCAATTACATGTATTTACTTACAAGTCTGGATTTATTCTCTGCCTGCTGCAGTCTGATTTGTTTTGAATGGTAAATGAAAAGTTCTCCACTGCTATTGTTGCAATATTTTAACGCTTTGCCTTGCCAACACACCTATCAATAAACTTTATATGTGTGAATTGTTTAATAAATCAGCTGAGGGGGGTGATGGCGGTTTGGTTGTGCTGCTACTGTGAAAAGAACGGTATATAAATTGCGGCCTCGTCTGCGTGAAAGACCCCTACAATAAGATCCTCCTCTGAGGGGAGGGGGATTAGATTGGCCAGGATATTATTCACTCAGTGTATGAGTTTACACTGTACTGCAGGAGTGTGTGAAACAGTCACTATTGCTTTCCCAACTGGAAATGTTGACTGCATGCAAAGCCATCTTTTGCACCACAGTTGGATTTCATGGGGCTACAGGCATAAGATGTCAGAGTATGGATATCAGGGGACACGACCGAGCTGGTGTTCTGGTACGGTGGCACGCTTACTGAGATCATGATTATAGCTGTGTCTAAACTCCGGTCCCTTTGTGACAGAGCCATTAGCAGGCTGTCACACTCTCCAGCGTGTCTATGTATGTGAACGCTAATTCTAGTACACTGACTGCAGCTTGCATTCACATACCAGATTACACATAATGCTAAGGCATTGACCCCAGTCACTTTGATACCTTTAGAAGACATGCAAGTTCCATGAAATCATTGTTTCGGTTTAATTAGTTTTGGCACACGTGTTGTTGCTCAGTGATGGATCAAGTGTTCAAGTGTGTATCCAGGTCTGTCTTTCCACTGTGCCGAAACAAGCTTGCTATTACTCTACATCACTGCTTTATAGAAGCATACTGATACTGAGCAACACCAGGCTGCAAAGTCACATTGCCAAATTGATTGCCCATTTAAAAGGATTGTGGCTTTTACAAGGTTTGGCCTCCTTCAGTTGAGTGCAAATCAAGTGCTACTATATTAAGTGGTAAAACCAGAGTGCTGATAGATTACCTTTGGCCACTCTGTTTAATTGTTGAACTTGGTGGCAAACCTGTTAAAAAAGGGAAAAAAAAAAGCAGGAAAAAAGAAATAGCTAAATCGAGAATGTTAAATATTGAAGTGGTTGCCCGAGGGCTAATGAAATTAAATATACAACTAAACAGCCTCCTGCAACTGCCAGTGCCACATCCTCCTCCTCTGCATTGCTTTGTCCCTCTCTTTCATTGGCTTATTGTAAGAAGCGCTTCAGGGCTTTGTGTAAGGGGGGTGGATGGGAAATAGGTTTGTGTGTGTGTGCGTGTGTGTGCGCAGTCACAGGTATTCATGCATCAAGGGTTTAGAAGGGGTGATCCAAGGTCAGAAACCCCAGTATTAGCACCATCTCTATCCCACCAAACCTTCCTTCACACCAAACTTTATCTCAACCGTGCTGCATCAGCTCTATAATATTGTTAACCATAATCCGCTTGCCTGCCTTTACCTTAGGCCAAACAGCACAGCTGGGCTTTAAGGTTTCATAACAAAGATGAAATTATGTATTTGTCTTTTTCATTTGAATGTTAAGTTGTATCCTCCTTGCTTGGAGACCTTAGATATCTTTTCATTTAACTGAAAATGAAAAATTATGAAGCCTGGCTACATTATTTTGGAGGATAACTCTGCCTGCTTAAAAAAAACCCCCACTTCCAACAACTTTGATCAGAACTGTTTTTCTAGTAATTTGCTGTAGTGGAGAGATGTGGTTTTCTTATCTTTAGAAGGCTGTGATTGAGCAGTGGGAGAGCTTTGACAATTGTGTTTCAACTTGAAATGGTTCAGTGTGACATAATTATGTCAGTGCAGGCCTATTGCTGCTGTTTTCTCAAATGGAGATGTTGTGAGCTGTTGGGCAGTTAGCTGGGGGGGGGGGGACTTGGCTCTGCTGCATTTGTTTTTGTTTAGTTTAAGACAGGCCACACACATGCACATAGCGCACACATACCTGGAAAAGATCTGCAGGAAAGCTGCTGGAAACCAGGAGTAGGAGCTTATCCCTGTTACACATTCTTTGTGGGGGCAGCACTGGACAGCTGGCATACATTATACTATACACTGTGCACGTAAGCACACACACACACACACACCTACAGTGCAGGAATTGGCATGAATCCACATGCACACATTTTGTAATTCGTGTGGTTGTTGCATGCATAACTTAAGAGAGACCATATACAGTATATTCACACACATGCACATGAACCAGTCCAGTTGGTGGGTAGATCACTCTGGAAGATGTCTAGTGTAGCCTAGGTTAGAGTGTTCCCTCTTTGCTCAAGAGTGCAGGCTGTGAGCAGTTCTGCTCATGGGCTTTTGTTTATTTCCTGTTTGACTGCTGCATTTGTGAAAAGTGAGAAGCTTAACTAATCAATTCCTCCCAGATTAATCTGCTTGTGGATTGTTTCATCCTTATTGTTCTTGTCTTTGGTGACACTTCTGACCAACTGCTTATAATGTAGCCAATAGTTTTTTTTTTATAACTTTTTGAGACTGTTCAGTAAATAAGTTAGCACAAAGTAGAACAGACGCCCACTACGTTATTGATGGATCAGTATGTAATAACTAGTTCTAGTATGTCTAAATTCTTCCTTCTGAGCTCTAAAGTAATATAATTACTTATAATTACTTATCTTGGTAAATTGTTATGAAGTAAGTAGTTACTATGTTTGTGGTGCCTAAAAGAAAATGGCATGTGTCATTTTTATTTTTACTTTTATTGCCACTTTTGTGTCACAAAGATTTGAATCATGATTCGGGATCTGCATAAGTGTTGGACATGTTACCTAAAAATGTAGTAAATTACTCAATTGAAAGTTGTCACATAAAAAGGATTTAGTTACATTAATATTAATATTATTAGTCAGTTTTTCAACTGACTGTCAACAGCTAGCTTAGTCACAGTGGCAGCAAGCACACAGCGTGTACATAAGACAACTTTTTCTTTCCTGGAGGTTTAGTTTTTCTTACATTTATCCTCATTTGGAAGAGTGTGATCATTTCCCCACACCCTCTGTTACACACCAGTCTGTCAACTTTACACAGAAGGACCAAACTGACAGGAAGCCTCCATCAGTCTCCCACTAAGACTATGTCTGCATGAAGCCGTTCTATGATGAAGAAGTTCTACAATGCTATTTTCGTGCGAAACAATATGCATCCACACCAATGCGTTTTGTGACGTTTTTGTATTTACTGTACCGCCCTCTACATTAAAACGCAGATAGATGGGTAATTCTCCTGATCATGCATGAACCACAGAAAACAAGTGAAGAAGATATGGTATCTTATCTCAGTGATTCAATCTGTGCGTTGACAAGAATTTCACCAAAACAGGCAGAGAACTGTAGGGAACAAGCAAATCAGACGTATTTGTTCATTTATGCAAAGAAGAAGAATTAGACTTTTTTGTCCAGGTTATAGTTTTCAGCCTTCCGCCAACAGTTAGGTCTGCATGTCTGGATCAGCAGTGAACATCTGAAAGCTGCATTTTTTTTTCTTCTCATTCTTGTGTGCAAAGCTGCAGTCTTTCCACACACGTGTCATTATGTGTGTGCATAACAATTAGAAATCAACGCACATTATCATTGATTCAGGGTTACTTTTACTTTTTACTATTGGTAAATACTACTATTACGACTTAATAATTCTTTGGTCGCTCAGAAATGTTAATTTTTGGGGACTTGGATTAGTTTGTGTTTCTGTGTTAGTTTGTGCTTGGGGACATTAAATTTATCTCTTCAGTGCCTCAATTAGCAGCTACCAAACATGATGAGTTTGTACTGACCTACTGTTGATGCTTGAGCTCAGGGCCTGGCAGATGTTTTACCAGTGAGGTAAACAACATTTTAGCCACACTGTTTCCTTGACGCCAGCCTTTTGAGCATCATCCACTGCCAATGGTGGCAAACATCTCAGTAGGCTGGGATCCAATCCCCCTCCAGAGAGTGTAGTCTTTTTTTTCCCCAACATGAGCCTAAGATTAGGTTTCACCAACAAAGCTTTTTTCACAGTTTGTTGTGGTTTGCATCAATATTCATGCACTATTGCTTGGCACAGTATGCCCTCATAAGAAATGTGATTGTTCCTTTTTCTATGTTATTCCATTATTTAATAAGCAGTGGTTAAGCTGGTTGTTATCAACCTGATAGGATTGACAGAGGTAGGAATTTAATTTTCTTATATTATTTTTGCTTGTTTTTTTTCCTGAAGAGCATTGTGAGGGGAAATAAATTATTACCTCAATGACTGATGATGAACAATCAGTACGAACAGTAAATTTTAGACATGTGAGACACGGTTCGGTGAAATTCTGTGAAAGCAAAGCAACCAGCAGTGATCCCATGATTGTCATTTTGTAACCTGAAGACCATGCAACTGTAATAAATCTTTAAAAAAGTTTAAATGTGTCAAAACACTTTAGAGTAAATTTTCCAATTTACATAATATCACTTGTATAAAAACAGAAAATTGTATAGTGGTATCTTTATTTTAAATTATAATCAATATTTCTATAAACACTCAAAGGAAGAGCTTAAAACTTTTAATGTCTTTCTAATATGAAGAAAACAGTTTGTCAGACAGGTGCATCTTGATCCTGTGTCTCCATCAGAAACCTTTCCAATCTGCCATCTAAAGGTGTGCAATATGACAATATTAGACAGTGAATGATTAAAATGTCTCCACCGTCTGCTTTTAAAGCAAGATTGTTAGTGTCTACAGTGTCTATGTGCTACAGTGCACATTCTAACGTGCAGCGTGGCATACCTTACATTCCCTTTGAAGACAACACGGAAGAATTGGTCTCTAAAGAGAATTTGACGTCAGTGTATGAAACTGGTTTGGACTTGGCAGAATCAATATGGCGCAAAAAACAGTTATTTGCAAATGAAAGAATAATAAGCTTCCCTTTTTAGCCACCTCCTCAAAAGAAAACACCCAAAAGAGTATGCTGACAGTCAAACAGTGAGAGGGCCCCACCTGAGTGCATCAGCCAAACAAAGCTACGGCATTTAAAAAAGACAATCCGTATGACACATTTTTCCAACACGGCCGTTTCACTGCTGTAGTCTGAATGCTGTGACAAGATTCAACACAGAATTCAAAACGTCCAGTTTTTCGCTTCTGAATGTTTTGATTTATGGTCCATTTATTTAATTCACAACTTGTCTGTTATTATTTTTTCTATTATTTGTTACCTTCTAAAGATATATTTTTGTAAATGGGGAAGTTATTTTGATTGTAAAGTTCAGTGACTTTAAAACCAACATGAAAAAGATTTGTGATAAAATGGTGAATCGTGGTGAAAAATAACTGATAATATTTTTGCTGTATCGCCCACCATTACCCCATCTTTATTATTTTGAAAGCACCTTCTTGACAGTGGTGATTAATTTCGCAAACCCTGCTGTATGTGTAGCTCCCATGTCACACTATTGGTCACGTATCTGTCTTCATAGAATTAGCTAGAATTGTTTTTAAATTGACAGTAGTCAGGAAAGGCAACACACCTGAAGCCATGACATCGTGTGTTCTAACTGAATAATGAAAAAAAAGTCATTTATGTACATCACTTCATTTGCTCTATTATGCAGCAATGTCATTAATGGTGACTTTAGAAAATCTTTAGGCAATGTTAAGTATATATTATAATGGTAACACCAGTGTGACCACAAAAGGTTCTCAACTTCTGGACACAGTTGTTTAATTCTGATGCAGGGTATCACTTCATCCCAAATAGTGAAACACTGAAACACAGCAAATTCTGGCTAAAAATCATGTTAGAGAATATACCTCAGACTGGTTAAAAGACTTTGTTCACACCCTTTACCCCCGTTTTTCCCCATTTTCTCTTTCTCACTCACCTCTTCTGCTTGCTGTCTATAGCTCTGCATTACCTTCAGCTGTTTTTAGTCTGGGATTAACATAGCATTAACAGCTTACACCGCTTTCCTCTGTTGGTCTCTCACTTTTTCTTTTTCTTTTTTTTTACTCCTTCTCCCCAAACCTTTTACTTTTCAGAGTTAAAATAGAGGATTTGATTTTTCATGCAACATCAGAGAAAAGCCAAACTGAAGATGCCAGTTACATTAAGAGATATTCCACAGGGGGCTGGAGGCAAAGCGCTCTGCTTTGACTGAGAAACAGTGAGGCAGACATTAGGCTGGCCCCCAGAGGACCAGCCTAGTGTCTGATGTTGATTTAGCTGTAGAACGCTGGTTATTCCCGCACGCCATTGAATCTAGTTATAACTGTGTTGAATTAATTTGGCAGGGCTCTAAAGAGAACTGAAGTGACAGAGAAAATAAAATAAAAAAAAGTTTTATTCAGATGGAGGTGGAAGCGGAAAGAAACCGTGGTGACTTGTGTAGCCATCAAAGCTTTTTTGGGTCTATTTTACAAACCCGAACTCGGAAAGCAGAACATACTCATTATCTGCATTTATCATTTATCTGAATCAAATCTGGAATCGACCTGACCTATTCACCTAAGTCTAATACAGTCAACTATTTAAGATTGTATTTTTATTGTAAGACATCAAGAGTGTATTTAAGCTGTGGTTGCTTGATATCTCATCTGAGGTTATTTGCCGTTTTGCATCATTTACTGTACTATTCAGACGTGTCAAACACTCGCTCAGTCAGCTTTGTTGCATTGCTATTGATGTAGTGCACAGCTCAATCAGCTTTTACATCAAATGTTGATGTAATTCAGAGTGAACCAAATGATTTTGCGGTAATTATCCATCCACATATCTGAAGTGACTCCCTGTTACCAGTCAGCTGAGTTTGCATGTAGTTCTGGGCTGATAATGAACTGAAGGTTGAAAGGGGGAAAGTTGTAGGCATTCACAACAATGACGTTGATGACAATGAATTTGTTGTTAAATGATCATTTTGTCTTGTTATGTATGTATATTTTACACTTTACCATCACACATACATTTTTACCCATGCCTACATGTGGGAATTAATATAAATATATTTTATGAATGTTACATGTACATTTTGCAGGTTACTCTGCTTTAGGACCTTGAATTTGAAATAAAATCTTAGATAATTAATTAAAATGATATGCCTCACTTTTAATTTGAGTATGTTTACATCAGGATTGATAGAATTATGTTGGGGATGTAGGCCTTTAACGCACAATGCCCCAAGTTTCAGGGTTCAAAAGTATGATACACATTTTACACATATTGTCAAATTACATCATCATATTTAATATTTTGTCATCAATGTCTGCAAACCAGACTTTGCCTTGCTACTTTAATGTAGATATGTTTAAATACAATGGGGAAAATAGGATGACTGCCACAACCTTATGGTCTTTGATGTATCAAGGAAAGTGGATATTCTAGCTGAATTGTCCTCTACAGTAGTAGGTCGACATGCCACCTGCCCTTTAACAAATAACAATTTAAGTAATCCAAAGTGTAGCCCTGTCTTGCCTGTGGCAAAGCACAGCAACCTGGATTTCTTCCACTGCATGTTAATGAGGAATTCATTTGCATTTTCTGATTACATGTGCACTGAAAACTGCCCTTATTTGCTACTGTAGTTAATGATACTTCATTAAAGGCTAATGCCATGTATAATATTTGCAAAAGACAGCAGCAGTTTGACTCTCCATTGCCAGTACTGCAGTACTGTTATGACAGGCTTTGCAATACCTGTTCCTTTCCTCCCAATGTTCCTAATGATTCTGTAGGTATTTTAAAATCCATTTGTATTGATCAGTATTTATGTTTTTTTTGGACCAGGTAGTTAAGTAGCTGGAAGACTGTGAAAAGGAGACCTAAAGAATACTGCAGAGTAGTTCAGTCTGCAGGGAGAAGCATGTGTTGCTGTCTGAATACTGTTGTTAGTGTACATATGTTTCACTTTGCCACACACCAAAATGTTTCCCAGCGTTAATTTGATTTGAACTTATCCCTGTGACACTGTAGTTTTTCCATCCTGTTCTTTAACGTTGCTTGCAGGTGTGTATAGTTTTTACAGCCCGTTTGCATCAGTGAACTCCAGAAAGAGCCATGTTTAATTGCTCTTGATGCACAGCGGGTAGAGATACCCCCCAGGCCAAACCTGCCTGCAAGGCCACACAGAAAAGACATCTGTCCCATCAACCACCTCAGTGCTATCGAACACACATCCCACCCCTCTCTATCAGCCACACAGAATTCCTGTGGACCAACTTTTACATGTGTAAGGGTTCACCACAGAATATTTTATCGCCTCTTTTACACTCAAGTTAAACAGCTGAATAACTCAACCTGGGAGTCTTTGTAGCGATACAGCACAATTACAAGGTGTAAGTAATGGTGTTGAATTGTTATTTGTATGTCAACCACTTTCTTGGTGTTACCAAAATCCATTTTCTAATGCTTGATCATTTTTATTACATCCATGATTAGTGCCTGTGGTTTGCAGATAGAAATTATGTGTGTAAAACAAATGGCGCAATTTAACATGGCGTAGTATGATATTAAATTGTGTTGTATAGGAATGGTAGCCCTTCGCTGGAAACCTCTAGTGGCTTCTGTAACAGGGGTCAGAGGTCCATCTCTCATAGACCTAGACAAGCTGCAGCTGATTGCCCTTGTTTCCTGGGGGAAAGCTGAATGTCACAAACACAGCTCCTCATGAGAAAACAAATTCGCCACCCAACGACTCCTGTCATTTTAAACACTTCTTAAAAGCCAAAGTCACTGGGTGAGGCTTTACGGACACAAAGTTCCTGCTCCCTGAGCTGGAGGGTGATTCCAGTACAGCACGGGAAAATTAATTGAGATGCAGTGATCATTCAGGATTCAGTAGAGGGTTGTTAGATGCAGAAAGAGAGGGTGTGCGTGTGTGTGTGCGTGTGCGTGCGCTTGAATTTGAAAACATGGCATGAAATGAAACATCTGTCTCTCTCCCTGCATTGCTCCAGGGCCTAAGGAGACATTTGTAGTAAGCAGCAAAGCAATGGTTTCGTTTGTCATAAGTTACCAGAACCACACGATAAAGTCATTACTTCAGGACACCCCCTCTCCCCCCAACACCTATCTTGTCAAAAGCTACACAATGTCCTTGTAAGCACAGTGGTACTTTATGGCATATACAGGAAATAACTGAAATCATCACACCAGCAATGCACCCGACAGGAATAGGCCCCAGATTCATTATGACAAGATGAAGCTGCATGCCTTTTTTCTCCCCTCCTACGTTTTCTTGCTCAAATGGTAAGTCAATTTGTTGGTTTTTTCAATCCCAGGGGACCTTTTTGAATGTGTCACATCAGCATTAATTGCCACAGAAATATGAAACAGCAGCCCCCTCCTTGCTGCTCAGCTGCTCGACAGCCCCCTCCCCAGCGGCAGTCACACTAAGTGCACCCCTACGTTCCTCTCTGCACGGCTCCTCTGAGGAGGGATTCTGAACAGGCTATGACAGGGCGACTTATGTTATAGACTATGATGATGGCTTCCTTCCCTTCTCAGACAAAAAAGACATTTTGTCAGTAAACAAAGTGGAAAGAAAAGTCGCCTTGCATTATCTGATGCTGTTGAGCTCTGCATATTACAGGGGAACTGAAAGATGGACAGTTTCCTTGCGCAAAGGTCAAGAAAAGTTTTTAGTTTTAGGAAGGCTGCCTAAAGTGAAGGGAGGTTTGTAGGCACAAGCCTGGGGCCATAACCACGAAGAGGGTTTTTGGTTTGGCAGGGAGAAGGATCATGTGCTATCATCACAAGACAGAGGACTTTCTTCACCTTTTAATTAAACATGGAGGAAACAGAGTGGTGCCAGAGACCCAGTGCCCTTAATCAAGCACAGTAAGGTCAATGGAGAATGCTGGTCTACTACTAAAATGGAGTCTGTCTAGATGTTAGGCAAAGTGAGAATGAATGAGTAAGGGAAGAATGTACAGGGCTTTTAAGAGCTCAGATTACTGCGGGTCTCTCATGGAAATGACTGCATCCAGGACACATCAGGGACAGTGTACAGAAAAGCAGGATGCAAATGCAAAGCTTAATATTTCATTGAACAGAAAGATGAGCTTAATGTTTTTTTTTCTTATATGGCCAATGTCTGGCCTTTTTCATGGTCTTTTCATTTACTGCATGTGTATCAAAGGCCCAGCACCCATGATAAGGCCAAGCACAGATATTGGACATGTAATAAACAAAGGTGACATATCCTGCTATTAGACATAAAGGTATGATATCTGGCATGGTGTACAGGAATATGTTGGAAGTGACGCAGGTGTCTGCGTGACTGTATGTGTGTATGTGTTTGGGAGATGTGTGGTGATTTATTACCATTGCAGGGCTCAGCAACAAGTCAGCTGTTTTGACCAGGTGGCAAGGGACAAATAGGGCATTCCCTCTTAAGTACAGGCTAGGATTCAAACTGTGTGTATCTTTGCCTGCATGTATATACAAATCTAACTTAGCTGTCTCCACAAGGACACAAAGAATCAAGCTGCTCTTTCACAGCCTTCAGTGACGCTTGCACCACAGCGCTGTGCATACGTAGGGTACGACATACGATGGCCATTTCCTCTAAATGTGTCAACAGGATGCTGCTCTCACACTTTGCCTCCCAGAAGATTGATAATGAATGATTGGCTCATTAACAGAGACTATTAGCCATGTCCACATGTGTAGTCCCATGAGTGGATAGAACACTTGCTGAATGGACACACTACAATATGAAGACTAATTGCCTTTGAAGACAGAGTCTGTATTTTCTCCTCTAATTCTCCTAGGGCCTACAGGCGGGCCTTAAGTCTGCAATAATTGCAGCAATTTTCGGTGTCATTTACTCATTTCCAGAGTGACATGAGTATTCCAGGACATGTTCCCTCACAATATGTCGGCCTGCCACTTAACTGTGTTGATCTGAGACCGTTGCACCTGGTCCTTGCTCAACTTTGAAATCCCTTAAGACAGCAAAATAAAAATGGCTTGGTGCAAATTGAGTAAGAGTTTCTGTTTCTCTAAAGAATTGTGAACTTGGAATGATGAATCATCTTTATTTTAGTTGATACAATATGGCATGAACGTGGCTTTTATTTGAGAAGACTCTTCAGAATGTCTGCTTTTCAATGCGGTTTGAGCCAACTCATAATTTTAATTATCTACTTTTTATCTATGACACATAACCACCTCAATCTCGCATCAAATCTTACTTGGAGAATCCTCTGTCACCTTGGTGTCATTGACTTTTCCAAGGCAACCAAGCCATTGTTGTTTGTGCCAAGCTCGCATGCATTCGACCTCTGACTCAGCTTACCCCCTGAGTTAGATACTGAAGTGCTGATAGACGAGCAAGACCAAGACACCAGAAAGGAAAAACAGAGGAAAAAAATCTCTCAGCTAGAGATTTTGTTTGTCGGTAGCTGGTATTGCCATAACAACATATGGTCACCAAGCTGTAGATTCACTGAGCTCAGATGTGCATTTGGTTGGTCAATATTTTCTCAAATGACATTGGCAGATTTACTTTATTGTGTCAGGAATTAGCCAATTTGTAGGGCTGAAAATCAGGCTGTTACATAGTTCTTGGCTGTAATGTGTCTGTTCAAAACCAGTCTGAGAGGTTTGAACCCACATCGAGTGCTGGAATGTGTCACTCTGGACTTTGCTGGGGCAAGGCTTAGGTTCTTTATTACGAACGCATGTACATGATTTCAAATTTCCGTGGGGGTGCACTGAGATTGTTAATGCCTGTTTTAGATACTGATTTTAAACCAGATTAAAGAGTAGGCCTATTTGTGAGACACATGGTATGTCTCTTTAGTTGGTGTTTGTGTGAATCCCCATCCTGCAGTTTTTAAATGATGATTTCATTTGAGAAGCTGAACCAAACCTCCCTGGCCCTATGTGAAAAAGTAATTGCCCTGAAAACCTAATAACTGGTTATGCCACACTGCAATCAATCAGATTTAAGTCCAGACTTTGACTAGGCCACTCCAAAACCTTCAATTTTTTTAGCTATTCAGAGGTGGACTTACTGGTGTGTTTTGGATCATGTCCTGCTACATAACTTGAGCTTGAGGTCACGAACTAATGGCCAGACATTCTCCTTCAGGATTTATTGCCCCCCCATCAGATCAGGCCCAAAAATCACAGATCTTACAAACAGACATGGTGGTTATGGATGACTGTTCTTGGGCACATCTTGAACAACCCCCCACAACCCCAAACCTTGGCCCCAAAACATTTAAGTGTTGAAAGTGAACGTAAGCATGCATCTCTCTTTTTTTTTTCGTGTGACAGGTATGATAAATAACAAGTCATGTCTTGCCAGTATGATATCAAGTCTTTAGAGAAAAAAGGGCATGTCTCTCCTTTCTTGTCTAGAAATGACTGAGTGTTAGAAAAGGCATCTCTGATTTTCTGTCCAAATTCCCAGAGATGGTTTGGACACATGAAAGGACATCTTGCTGCGTGAGTGCAGGAGTGAGACGAGACCTTGTCGTCTTGAAGCCCCCTATGGTAATTTATGATGTCCGTTCGGGGCCTGTCATTACCTCTCCACCAATGCTTTCTTCCTTCTTCCACAAAGAGAAATGGCAAGATAATTAATGCATTTGTGAGTCCTCGCACTTCCCTGACACACTTGACTCCATTTAATAAATGATGTTCCATATTTTCCCATTCGTTATAATGTCATTAAGACATATTAATTCCCCCTGCTGCTTTAACCTCTTAGCCCTCGTTTCCACAGTAGCCACACTCCATGGCTAGCCCCAGTTCCTTGTTTTACGCCTCTCACATGTTGTACCACTTAAATTACAGGGTCCTCCATGGGCTGTTATGCAATAAACCCATTTAGAAATAAACGAGGACGACACACAGCAGCAACTGTGAGCTCTCACACAGAAAGCAAGCATTTTCAGATGTTTTACAGGGTGCATGAAAGTCAAACTTCAGAGAATGTCTTAAGTACTTAGCCTGTAGGTAAAAGGAAAAAACAATCTGACCCAGTCTGAAGCCCATATTTTCATGAAGAATTCATGTAATAATCTTCAAATAATTGAAGATATTCTCTTTTTAAACACTAAAATGTACAGTGTTTAGATGCCTTTGGCAACACTGGGTCTAGTAGTTATGAAGAACACGGAAATTTGTGATTCATTACCCTGGACAAGGAAGAGTCAACGGAAAAAAAAGTTGCTTTTAATGAGTCATTTATTATCACTTATGCATTAAGCACAATCAGTCTGGTTGGACATGCAGTAGAACAGATCAGTTCATTTCTTGTCTGTGATAAATGTCCTTTTCGGACTCTCTTTTGGATTTCATACAGAGGGAAACCATAGACCATCCATTGGCCCAGTGACCTGCCAAGCACACAGCAGCAAGAGTGTGTGGAAATGTGCACGGGGCACCATGTCTGGGAAAAAAAAAGAGAAGTGGAGAACTGATGCTAGTGTGTGTGTGTGTATGTGTAGCTAGTTTATGCCCTTGAATTGGCCTGGGACCACCAACGCTTGACTTGTTTAACTGCCCATTTATAACAGGTGGGCAGTATTAAACACTGCAGGTCCAAAGTCTGATCTCCCATTCCCAATTCATGCCTTAATCATAGCTGACTAAAAACCTAATCTGTCTCCAGATCAGTGGCCAGGGACCCATTTTATCTAGCCCTGCTAAACATATTGTGCAGAAGCCCATTTGCTGTAAATTGCAGCTATTAATCGTCAACTCAAACAGGCACCTGCATTGTATTTGAGCATAAGAATTCATGGAAAGTTCACCAGGTATGGTTATAAAGCCCTCACTGATAAAGGAGCTGGTGCAGTACATTTAAAAAAATGTTTGCCCATAATTCTTCACAAGGTGGCAATAAACAATTAATCACACATTGTAGATTCTGTGTTTAGCCAGAGGCCAAACATTTCCCCAGCTAGTTATGGCTCTTATTTATTTATTTAGATCCTCATTAGCCGCTATCAAAGTAGCAACTTGTCTTCCCGAGGTTCCTGTCTTGTGCACATTCTCTACTTTTGGTCTTTTGAACATCAGGGGGGAAAGTTGTCATCCAGTCTGTACCACCCATAATCTGAAACATTCCCAGCTACATTCAAGGATTGTAATTGCTACAATTTACGAACTCTGAACACCTTGAGTGTGCCAATCACCAGCCAGCATAGTACAAGATATTATGTCTTTTCCATCGCCATTATGAGGAGAAAAGACACTTTTTTTGGACACCTTGATTTAAAATCTAGCCATAATAGTTCTCCAGATCATAACTCATCCTGTGTTATAGTGCCAACTCTTATTTAACATTGTCTGATAGAGTACTGTGGGACTTGAATATTATCTTTCTCTTGTGTTCTGCCACTACCTCAGCTTCCTCCAAAGGCACCAACATGATTTTTTATCTGCAGTGTTTGCCCTAAATAGACACACGCTTGCCTTGTTTTCTTTTTTGTTCGTATATCACAGTGTAACCAATAGCATTCCTGATACAGCTTGAGAATAAAATTATTTCTATCTTATCTTATTCTGCTTGTGTGGGGAGTTAATGGTTGAATTAGACACGTTGTTATCTGTACCTTTTGAGAGTTTTTGCAGAAAAGTTTAATTGGAGAATGCAGTTTTGAAAAACTTAGGGTTGGACACACTACACTACTTCATAGTCTTGTCTATTAAAGTGGAGATTTACCCATGAATAACTTATGAATTATTATGAGCATCTGTAATTTACTAGTTATATAAACTGTCTGCTAACATGAACGACAATGGATGCACAGCTTTTCTAGGCCAGAACTGTTAATCAAAACACTGCAAAAGTTAACTAAAGTGGTCTAATAGACTTTTTCAGTTCCATTAAATCCCCCTTAAGTAAGTTAGGTAAGTAAAGCATACTTGAAACAAGTGGACCAGTTTAGCTCCAGAAGTAATAAAATTATACAAGTACATATGCATACTGTAAAAGTAAACTAAGTTAGTCAATTACACAAGTTTAATACTTATTCACCAGTGAACACATTAGCTTTTTTAACTGTTCAGGACTTGCAATGCTTTTCAGTCAGGCTTTTGACAATACACTTTACACTTCACATCAAAACACCTCAACACTTTTTACACTGAAGAACACCCCCACCCAGCTGTCTGGTATTCTTTATTTTGGCATTTTCAGAATGTCTAATTTTTGTGGGAAATCTACACACAGTCACAAGCATGAATCTGTCTCTTGCTTACGCAGAGATGACCCCATATTTCAGATGCATAAGGAACCCTCCTTTTTGGCCCTGTTGAGTAAATTTAGATGAGCCAGGTTTGTGAGAGGCTGTATATTTCAGTTTGGCAGAGGTGTTTCCCTGCATTTTTATGCCTCACTGCCCATATGGGGTTATAACGCAGAATTTGGTTCATCCCCATTGTATCTAATTTATAATTTATCTGAGGTGAACTTGTGCCATACATCACCACATGTATTATTCATTGCTAATATGTTTCCTCATAAATGATAGTAAATATACTGGTGGCTGTGAAGAATGGTTTGGCGAGCAGCCTCACTATAACGACCACCCACACCCCCACACTCGTTAGATTGTTATTTTGTGCCTGTTGCCTGGCAGACAGCTGGACAATCTCAACAGACGGTCAGTGTTTTGAGCCCACAGTGCATTAACCCTAACATGATTTTTTTCCCCCTTGTATTTTTTCTAACAATTACTGTAGAATCAAACCACATGCGCTGCATTCTCACATTACAATTGACTCCAACATAAGCAAGTGGAGGTTCCTTTTGGTATCCAGCACAAAAGCTTTGTGCCACCATCCCCCTGAATGTTCTCTGTGTGTGTGTGTGTGTGTGTGTGTGTGTGTGTGTTCGTAAGGACGTGTACATGCTGCATCCAGTTTCAGAGAATCCTTGACAGTATCACGCAGCTAATAAAAGACCACCTGTTCCAGTGTGCTAATCTAATCCGGCCTTGCAACAGACTTGAAGGTATTTCTTCCAGTGTCACATTCCATCGGGGCCCCCTCTGCTACTCCATGGCAAAAACCAGGCCGAGTTGTTAACAGAGCACCTCTGACACACAATGTGAGAATTTCATGCCCAGCCCTTAATCCAGCTGACACGGCTATCGACGCTCCTTTAATTGCCCTGTAAGTTTTTGCCTTTTTGAACATGTTGAGGAATAGAAAGCACAGTCAAATCTGTTCCTGTGCCTCTGCTTGTCTGTCAGGTTGGCTGTCACCTTGTTATGATTAATGTATTCCCAGGCATGTACGTTTTTACTCTGGGAAAACACAACTTTCTTCAGAAGAAAGGCTGCTGTGAAATCCTATCACGTTTTCTCTCGGCAAGAAGCCCGATATTGCACATGGCAAATACATATTTCAGAAACAACTACTTAAATTCATCTTTCAGGGTGTTGAATCAGCTTGTCTCAGTTTAATTCAGTTTTCTCTCAGGGCACTTTTGGAGTGGAGTTGAAGTGTACCAAATTGAGATATAGATTTTTCTGTCTCTTTGAGCTAGAAATAAGATCACTTGAGGAGTTTGTGAGAGGCGGGTTAGGGATCATATGTGTTAAGTTGGAGATTGAATTGTGTCCTTTTGCACAGTCAGACATGCACATAGTACTACATCACTACACTGCCTAAATAATATGAGGGAGCTAGAATCCTGCTTGGGATTGCCTTTCTGTAACTTATCATTTTGCATCTGATGTTTAATTTTAAACTAAATGTCTAAATATTAATTTGTTATTGCAGGACAGGAATCCCTGTATTACAAAGACATACAATATATATTCAGTTGATTGAGGAAATGCCATGATAAGTCATGTATTAAATAATAAATGTCAGTGTTGGGGATACAGTCTGCACAATACATTATTTTTTTCTGATGATGCTATGCTACAAAATGCTCATTTCTGTATGGAAAGCATCATCCACGTCGTCACAGGTACATATGGTCACAAGATGGAAAATATTTTGTTAGACCATTTCGGCGACATTAATTTCACATCCGCTCAGAAAAAAAAACAGCCATTTGAAATGAAGCCTATACCGAGCGAAACAAGAAACAGAACCTCAGATCGCTTCACCAATCTCATTCTCACTGGGGGTCTTACAGGGGCGACTAGCTACTCCTCCCTGAGCCTGCTAGCAGATCGATACCAAGAATCAGGCCATTATGCTCCTTTGAAAGCGCTACGTGAACAATCAATATGTTATTATTTTTCATCTGCTGGCTGTATTTAATACCCTCATTATTATTTCCCCTTGCTGAACAGGGAGGAAGCTATTCCTGTCCCAACTTGAATCGTTTTTTGGATGTCTGGTATTGGTCCTTACTTATGTGGTTGTGGAGGTATGTGTGCAGGCAGTACACTCCCTGTACATATTTATGTGAGTTTTGTTTGGAGTCCTTTAGGATTGTTTGAATGTGATTAGCAATTGTGTGTGGTTTCTTTAGATCTAAGAGAATGTGTTGCTTCCTCTGTGAATACTTCCAGAAGAACTGGAGGATTATGGGACAATGGAGTCAGCTCTGGAGAGCATATATAGTTCACTCATTTTCATAAACAATGTTTGTGAAATGCATTATTGGTCCTCTCATTTGCCTTAAGCAAAATGTCTTTGTTGCCCTTGACTAGAGATTGACTGTGGAAATGAGTTTACACATAAATCACACATACCCTTTAGTGTATGCTTAATGTTCTTAGATTGATCGTGTTTGCAAGGGCAGTATGGAATCATGACATATGCATTACACTCTGTGTTTTTCTTTAATCTTTATGGGAAATCGCAGCAAGATCAAATGGGCATTATCTCTCCTCCAATAAAGCACTTGATGTATGCCAAAGCCGTCACAAACCAGGTGTCACCTGAAGCTCATGCATGACACACGCTGTGTCTAAAATGTATGGAGCGAATTAACTGGTAATACTCATTTTAATATAAATGAGCTCTCTCATAATGATGCGAAGGTTCCTTCAACACAGCGGGAGAGTGGCGTGGGGAGTGAGAGCGGAAGGGCCCAGTTAGCAAATGACAGTTTGGTGATAAATCATCTGTAATTAAATGCTTTGGAAATATATGGACCACAGCAGAGGGTGGAGATGGGGGGGGACTGTTAGATGGTAGGTAGGTGGCATGGCTTCCCATCCTGGTAGTCTGTTAGTGAACAGTGAAGGAGATGACTGGAAGAGTTTGCCGCTGAATGGTGAATCATTCTGATCACATAGCCTGGAGCTATGCCTTGGTGTTAATTAATCAGAGACATATTCTGATAGATCGTTCCTGTTTTACCAGCTAAAAGCTCTTTTTTATATGTTTAAATTTGACTGTATCCAAACCTTAGCCTTTACCATGTTTCTCTCCTGGTGAAAGATTAATTGCTCTTGATCAGAGTGGTCATGACGAAGCGGCACTGGGTGTAACAGACTCAGAAGAGAATGTCTTTCTTCCAAAGGGGGTGGAGGGAGCTCTAGGTTCCTATTATCTTGTCTTTCTTGTTCCTGGTGCGGGAAATTTAATTTCTTACCGTGCTTTTTACTTTCCTCTGGTTTGGAGAACAAGCCTTCAATGTCAAGCAGCAGTGCGGACGAAGGCTGAACATGGGGTCCTATCACAAAGTAGCAATTGAAGTGGAGGCCATAGACTGGCTTATTGTGAAGGAGTATAAATCAGAGAGGACAAGTGACAGAGATTAATGCCATCCAAGACCACAAAATAACCCTTCTATTCCACTCCAGCCTCAACCTACAACAATTTCCTGATAAAGCCACCAATGTGACACTACACAAGGTACAATAATAGAAATGCATTACTCAAAAGCCCTTTGAGACATGTAGATAGGAGAACAGTGCCAAAGGAGACATGCAGAAGACTACAAAGGCGAAATAATATTTTTATGTCCTTCATAGGACAAATGGGGTTCCTTCGGAGATTATGAATGAGTTTAGAGGGTTTATGGCCCCTGTCACAGTCACTCTCAGAACGGATGTTCATTATGTGGTCATATTTATTATGTCCCTTAGTAGGGGCCAATTTCTGTGATATATATTTTAAGTATCTGAGGAAGTTAGGCTTTTGCTGAATAATCTTTGGGAAACTAAAGTCTTTGAAAAGCACATGCATTCTGTTTTACTTTGGCAGTTGATCATTTTAATAATTTCTTTGACTTCACTCATGTTTACTTGGACCTCAATAATCTGGTCTTTGTAACACTTAAACAACAAGCATTTATTATATTTTGGCCCAGCTTGAAATCTCTCTGAGCTTAAGTGACTGCCTTTACGCACCCACCACTTTTCAGAAACAAGCCTCTAATTTTCCTGTAGGTTATTTTGTGTGATTAAAACATTTCTCTCTTCCTGTGCTGGATTTAGACAGATGCCCTGAGAAAACCTGCACAATTGTTTACTACCTAGTAAAAATGTAATGTGTAGGCAAGGTTCTCTCTTTCTTTCTTCTCTTAAGTTTCACTGCTTTTGGGGTTTTGCTTCAAAGTCCCCTCGGCTCTGTATTTTATTTTTGTATCATTCCCATGAATCTCTACTGATCGTAATCAGATTTTGTAGCTGATTTATTTGCCGCAGAAAAGAAGAGGAAGTGAGTGGAAGCTTTGAGTAGCCAGGCAGCTGGCTGTGCCACTGGCAAGCGCACAATCAGCTTGAAAATGAAGTGCAATGTACTCTCCCTGTGCTCAGTACACACACACATGCACAAACTCTCCCCCAGTGAAATAAGACAATGCTGCAATTC
Organism: Sandelia bainsii; assembly: GCA_032362345.1. Classification (NCBI taxonomy): domain Eukaryota; kingdom Metazoa; phylum Chordata; class Actinopteri; order Anabantiformes; family Anabantidae; genus Sandelia; species Sandelia bainsii. Next base: position 3,955,764 of record JAUMHL010000011.1, read on the forward strand.
GATCCAGCAAACCTCTCAGCTATACCTTCTCTTTCAACTCTCTTCCCATTCTCTTTTATTTACTGGGGGTCTCTCGCTCCCCCTGACAATCGAGATCCAACCATTATGTTCCACTCTTTAATTTGTTGGGCAAATTTAATTTCCAAATGAATACCATGCCATTTTAATGCAAACCACAGTAGATAAATGTGCTTTTGTAGTGTGCGTGTTAGATTGCTGACTTTGAAGAAGCAGCTTTTTTGTGTTGAGACTGAGAGACTGACTCAGTAGCCCCAAGCTGCAGTGAGATGTGGGGTATCATAGATGTTACTGATGAGTTGTACCTGAGTGAATCTGAAGCAACTTCTCTCTCTTTACTTACAAACTTACATACTTAGTGTCTTTTATGCATTGCCTAAGCATTAAAAGTTGTCACCAGAACAGTTAAGATAGTTGAAAATGGTGAATGCAGGTCAGCTGGCAGTAGTATGAGTAGGTTGGACTGCTGAATGAAAATGCTAAGGTCACATAGAGTATTACACCAGAAGGTGGCATTCACTGCTGCTTATCACCATGTAGGAGTTAAACTTTAACCGGTACAGGGTTTACTTACTTTTTTGTTCATTTATTGTTTTGTTTTCATTTTTGACCAATTAGTCAAAAATAACTGTAATATGGTAATTATTAAATCATTATCTGCATCAGATTTCAGTCACTTCTTGACACCCCTACACGTCCACAAAAAGCACTTTGTACAACCTTCTGTGAAATTAATCTTGAATTTAACGTTTCCTATAAATTGGCCTTTGATTAAAAGAATTTAAGTTTTTCTTTGGTCATCTTCTATGGTCTAATACAATTTGAAAGATATTTCCAACCTGAAACAAGGTTTTTCTCTTTTTAATATATAAAGGATTCAAACCAACACTGGAGCTTCTTTATTCTTCAATGCTGTTATCACTAATTAAAGAGAAGATGCACTAATGAAAACTCACCTTGGGCCAAGGGTCATATATCTGACTTTATGTTCACATTTGTGGAAAGACTTGTCTGTATCATGCATATGGGTATTGCTTCAGTCTGGAATTTTTCTCCTTTGAGTTATCTGGGCTCGTTGCCAGAGAGATTAATTTATCTCGTTTGATGAACTGCAATTGTTGATAGAGTGCAGAATGAAAATGGTTTAAAAAAAATCTCCAAGGTGTAACTTTCTAAGAGTGCTCTATCAAAGCAAGGAGAACAGAGACATGCGGGAGGCCCAGCACGCTCTGATCATGTCTGCGTTGGCAGGATTGTGAAAAGGCATTAATTGGGGAGCATCAGGTTATCAGACTGAGGAAAAAATCTTCACAGAAGTAATCAAACCTTGATGAGTTAAAGGAACGTGCTAAGCCCTTGTGTCCGGCGGTGATAGAACTGACCCTCAAGCTTAGCTGATAGCTTTATTGTGATAAAGAATTGAACAAAAAAACAACACAAATCCAGGCTTTATTAGCATCAGCATATTATGCATTGTCGAAAGATGATAAAAATGCAGAAGGTGCCAAAAATGGAACAAGAAAGTTGAGTGGAATGAAAATGTAATCACTCAAATACTCAAAAGGTTTTGGAGAGGATGCTTATGTAGCCCACATGCTGATCTTCTTTGGTAAATTACGTTTGTCAGTCTTTGAACATCTTAGTGGTTGATTTGATTGCTTGATTGACTTGATGAAAACAGTACCGTCTTGGGTAATGGGGACCAACAATATTTTCTGGCGAACACATCCCACTAGTGAAGAAAATGTTTGCATCTAATTTGCCTGTGTGCTGATGCTGATTGATGCACTCTTAAAACGTTTACTTTATACAGGTGGCTTGATCAACTCCATCTTAAGTGCTTGGAAATTCAGAGTAATGCATAACAGGTTCTTCATTTTCCTCACATTTCTCCCCAGTTTTGAATGGCTTTTTTCCGACACTGTGGTACATGTCACTGCTAAGCCTGCTATTGGCCTAGGTAGGGAGAGGTACCCGTATGCTTATTCTTATACGAAAGGTGCCGCTTCTGCTGTGCGTGCACCTTCCCCTTTTCCCTGAATTGGTAATAGCCGGTTCTTCTGCACTGCGGTGTGATTTGTGCTTACTCCACTGTTGGCCTAGCAGGAGTTAATTCAGCCATATGTTAACTGCAATTTACCTGAAGTCATCATACAGTTATTTTTACCTGCTAACCATCAGGTCAACACTATAGCACAATGTCACCTCTTCCTGCACAGGCTCATGATCCAACTAGAAAGGAGTTGCTAGTGCAGAAATAAGGATGTGATCTTGATCTTAAAAACTGCCGCTGGTCTTTGATATGACTATTCTCACCAGATCAACAGCACTGGTTCAAACAATTGAAGGAGAAGGATTCAAATTGTATATGTCAACATCTGTTTACAGGTTTTGGGGAGTACTTGTGTGTGTGAAAATTATATTTGTAGAAGAAAAGATTCTGGAGAAAAACCGACATAATCTGCCTCTTATCTCATTAGGTTTTCCCATTTCATGCTGAAGTGGGAAATTCCAAATTAGATCTGGGCACCTTTCCTATGTGGTTCTAGACCGGATTCATATCCGATCTCTGCCAATGCGAGTGCTGCCAAGAACGGTCAGATCAGAATTCTTATGACTTTTATAATGTCTGACATGCGTCTACATTTTGCAAATTGCTTGCTGTCATCAGTCAGTGTCAGCCTCTTGCTATGGTTAGAAGAAAGCAACAACTGAGGCGGAGGTGAATGGAGAGTTGAGGAAGATTCAGATTTGTTGACAGTCATGGAGAAACTTCTGTTCAAGATAAACCAGAAGAAAAATATTGTAACTGAGCAGCTTTTGAAGTAAATTATGCTGCTGTGGTCATTGTATACATGTGACTCACAGTTGAGTTAAACTTGCACATCTGTGGCAATTTAGGAGTACAATGATCTTCTCACCGGAACTAGGTACATGTCACTTAGAAGGGATGTTTTCCAAAACTCAAAAATGAAAGCATAAGAAGGAAGGAAGGGAAAATGATTAAAACAAAAAGCTTTTCTCATTTTTGGCACGACCATTGATTGTTTTGGGAGTCACTGATAGTCTATTATGTTGTCTAGGTTTCAGCACTTGTGTTTTCGTTCATGTGATTGGCCATGTCAAAAGCACCACCGTCAAGGACTGATCCTGGCAATTTCCTTTTTCTTCCCACAAGCTGGCACCTCTGTTAACAGAAGCTTGACTTTAATTGGATGTAGATCTAATTATCAAGGTTCAGAGATCACATTTTACAAGGAGATTCTTTACAAGGAGACTAGGTGTTCTACAGTCTACACACTCGTTTGTTTTGCCACTTTAACCTTTCCTTATCGCACATATTCAGTTATTCAGTCAATTTGTTATTGTAGTTGTCCTCAAGTACACACTTCTAGTTGCACAACACAGAAATGCCAACCCAACAACATACCTATATCTTTTTGCATATTTAAGAGGAAACCTTGGGATTTGCATATTGATTTCTCCTTTCCTTTTTTGGCAACACTTTACACCAGAAAGTGTTGAACTTGTACCGTGATATCGACCTCATCTTCTCACCACACGTGTCTGAACATGAAGAAAAGAAGTGAAGGGCATCAGGCAGCTAAAATCATCCCTTTTTATCTAATCTTTCCATCCAATCTACCTATCAGGTGTGCCACAATCACTGGATGCAGCATGAAAACAAAATGCTTAAATGTCATTTCAAGCTCTTACAGGGAAATGGTGCGGCAATACATACTAGTACTACGTTTCTATGCGTTTACGCCGACGAGCTGTAACTGAAGACGCCATGTTTTTGGGTTGTCTGTTCATTTGTCCTATTGTAGTGAATGCAATATCTCAGTAAGGGGATTTCTTCAGATTTGTGTTTTCCAAGTGTTCACTTGGACTCAAAGATGGACTGATTAGACACAAACACTCACTTGGACTCTTAGGAAATTTGACTGATTAGTGGAAGCATAAAATCACAAGGTGGTAATTTTAGTTTCCTTCTTTCTACTTTGAGGTTTCAGTGTCTTGTCCAGGGACACCTCGACATGTATCCAGGAGGAACCAGGAATCAAACCACTCACCCTGGAGTTTGTAGACAACTGAGCTACTGCCACCCCATCACAGGAGGCTTCGACACATTAACCATATTTCTACTAAACGTTTTTCAATAAAAGGTTATATGTTGTATCTTAAAGTGGGATATTATTGTTTTCCTATAAAGAACCAGAAAAGGTTGGAGGGAGGAGGGAAGTGTAGGAGCTAGCAAGTGGGTACTGGTGTGCTTGCTGCGCAGGGCTGATATCATTAAGGACTCTCCATGCATTCTGCCTATACTGAACTCAAAGGGCATGTTAGCCCCAGGTTCATCAGCTAGCTATTGTGTGGCACTGGCTGAGAAAAGGCTGTGCAAGTGGCTCTGCACGGCTGAAGAGGAGAAGGAGGAGAAGAGTGTGGGCGTGGGGGGGTATGGTGCAGGCTGTTTTTTATTTACCAGCAGTGAGGGGGGTACACAAACAATTCAGTCTGCTTTTCCACACATGTGCATGCAAACCTTCCTTCTCATTCTCTCTTTTTTTGCTCTGTCTCACACTCTCCCTGGCAGTTTGACACTCTGTATATTTCTGTCACCCACTCAATATCTCTCTCTTTCTCACTCCTCCTATTTTCCTTCTGGCAACTGTGTTTTCTGTTTACCTCTTCTAAACAATGCCCCTTTTCTTTTCCTTCCATTTCTTTGCTGTGTCGTCTCCTCTTGTGCTGTGTCTTTGTCCCTTGATTAGATTTGGCCTCGGCACTATCTCATTTGGCCATGTCTGTGGATGTGTGCTGCCGTTGCTCGCTCGGTATCCTGGGAAAGCTCTCCGTCTGTGTCGTTGCAGCGGTAACCACATTAGCTGTGCTTAGGATGTCACCGATCGTTTGCCTTACAGACGTGCGTCCGCCTGGGACCACTCCGAGTCCCGTAACTGTATAATGGCAACAACATAACTACCTACAGAAACATGCACAAATGAACATGTAGTCATACACCCACTGATTCTTCTGAGTCTTCTGGGTTTTAGTTCTTATTTAATTTGTATCTCGATGTGGATAATTTTACATGAATGGATCTGAGTATAGAATATTACAACTGATCATACAGTACGTATGGGAAACTACTGAAGAAAGATATGAACAAATAAATAAATGTTTAATCCCCAGTGTTTGACCTACAATACTGTGTCATGAAGATAATCAAAATTCAAAAATCAAAAATTGGATCGCACTATTCTGCCACGAGGCCTTTAAAGAAAGTAAAGTTATTCCAAGTAAGCCTATTTTTTATATTTTAGATTCAAGCTGCAACAAATGGTGACAATGAGGTAAAAAATGCTCGTCACATTCAAAACCTGACAGATAAATGGAAAAAAACCCTGTCCAAAGCCCAAACTCTACAATAAGTTTGCCTGTTTTGTTGTAATGAAATTACAGAAAATAGTAAAAGTAATATATTATAATTTTTCATCAAGCTGTTAATCTTACCATTTTGTCTTTCTGACATTTGAAACAAGTTCACAAAGTTTGTATTGTCTGGGAGAGAGAGTAGAGGAATTAGCAGACACATATTTTGTCTGCTACTTGGTCTTGAGATTCTGTCAGTAATTAAAGCACCACCTGAGGTAACGAAGTGCTGATTTGATGAGGGTTGCCAAAGATGAAGAGAATGGACTTGATACAGCAAAAAAGACCATTATATCACCAGCTTATTGCACTATTGTGCATTCCTCCTACGGGAGCTGGGCTTGTGTTTTTTGCCTTTATCACACACTCTGCTATCTCTCTCTTCCTTTTCTCTTGCATGCTTGTTTGCTCCCTCACTTTCTGTTATATCCCTTTTTCAACCTCTACTTTAGCAATAGAGCCTGTCAGCGCTTTTTATACTCTTCCCTTAGTTGTCCCTTTGTTTTCTCACAGTTACTGTATTCTATTTCTTTTCTTTTCCTATAGCACAGCTGAAATGTCTCGTAATCTTACAACAGTTCACTGGAGCTAATTTATGTCTTTTTACTCTTGGCTGAAGTACAGTGTAAGGAGAGTGTTTTTTTGTTCTTATTGCGCTTGTTTTATTTAATAACTAGCCTGAATTTTAATGCATGGTTGACAACAACCCGGAACTTCACTGAGTCAGCGTACAAGCTCTTGTATGTTCCCTTATCTGTATTGGACCAAGAATATATATTTGTAGATGAAATAACCATATCACCCACTTAACTATACCTTCCTCACTTCTCACCACCACCAGTTTTCAGTTTTTACTGTATACAGCCCTCACAGAAGACTTTTATTGTCCTCTCTCTGTGATTCTCCATCACTTTTATATCTATTTGATAAAAAATGTTTCCTCTTCTTTTGCATTTATCTCACCTGCCTGCTCTTCGATGTCCCCTTAGATGTCAGCCACACCTCTGTCAAACCCATAATTTCACCATCCTCCTTGTGTCCTCCCTCTGCTGCTCCTCCTTCATTTCCTATAAGCTATTTTTGCCATCCTAATTCTCTTTCTCCTTCTGCATCCTTCTTTTCATCCAGCTGTCTGTTTCTTCTGTTAACTCTTCCTCTCCAACTCTCTCTCTCCTTCTGTCTGTGGCAGTGTGTATGTCCTGGCTCCAGCTTCTATGGATATTAGGCTGTAACAGGCAATGCACTGCGTTGGTCTCTGATGTATGTGTGACCTGCTTTCCGCCAGACCCGATGTCCAGCAGCCAGCTTGCTTGCTTGTCTTTTCTGGGTTAGCCCCTGCCAAGAGTAGCAGTAGTCTTAGCCTCCATCCTGCAGCCAGCCTGATGGTGTCAGGGGGGAAATAATTCGGAATTGGCAACGTTACACTAATACCTCTTTTATCTAGCTACTTGAATAGGTTATAGTAAAAGCAAGGACATACTCTGCATACATTTGTAAATAGTAACTTGTGCAAGGAAATGCGACAATACCACATTTAGAGAGAGGCAATTATTTGCTTATGAGGAGAGCAAAAGTACATAAACTGTTTACCATTTCTTTGAAGTACTGTTTCTTCAGCCCGTAATTGTTTTGTTTTTTTCCTGTTGCAGCCTCTTAGTTATATATCCTCTAATCTTTTATTTGCAAGTAAGAAAAAAGGCTCAGTTTTCCAGTTTCCAGCACTTTTGTTGCTGCTGACATGCATCCGTTCAAATTAGCAGCCTCTGTGCAGTCCTCATAGCAACCCAGACACTTTATAGTTAACAGAAAGTGATGGAGACAGAGTCTAGTACTAGGGAGGCAAGTAAAAAACATGCACACAGTTGGTTCATTATTTTGGCCTAAATACATGAGCATATTTACTAATACAAAAATGTCTTCTCCTAATGATGATCTGCTCTTGCCTTCTCACCACGAGATGAGCTATAGGAGGTAGCTGACCTCCTCTTACCTTCTATCAGTAGGGGGCATACTAGAAGGACACCCTACAGCTGCCCCCGCAGAGGGTTAACTACTGTACCATGAGTCCTGTGGGACCTCACGTTGAGTTATTTCTCGCCATCTCTCTGTCGTGGCAGCTAGAACGTGGCCATGATTTCACCTCCCTGTTGTTCCTTGTGGTATCCCACCCTACTTTCATGGTTGCGCTACAGAAAACAATGCACTCACCTAGGGCGATGCACAGCTTTGTTGATCAATGACGCAAACAGGACACGCAGAAGAAAAACACACTAAAAAGCAGGGTGTGTTGGGAATTGGGGACAGTGCTTCATTATTCTTGTGGATATTATAGAAGCCTATGGAATACATACTTTCTGAAAGTTGCAAAAGCTTAACAGTGACTGCTGTGCTTCATCTGCCCTCATGCATTTCTGTAAGCAGAAGTTGTACTGAATAGTAAAAACATCTGCAGACAACCAATGATGTTGCAGCAGCTTAATTTGGCTTACTGTTTGAATGTGTAATGTGAGGAAAGTCTCAAACTGTACTTTCCATCAACCCCACATCAACAGATACAGATGTCCCATTCTCTAACCTCACACCCCGAGTGTGGGTGATCCCTGTTTTGTATGCCACCATCCTTCATCGTCAGCCAATGAAGATCTCCAACTGCAGCATGTTCTATTTTTTGTTTTCTTTAATCCAGAAACAAGCCACCCACTGGAGACAAAAAAGATGAAAACAAAGTGGGAGAGTGAGGGGTAGAAGCATTCGGTCCCTGCGGTCCTTCCATATGCCACAAATGCATTATCTCCTTATGAAGAGGAGGATAGGGATTCCCTCCAATAAATTTGACAGTTGCCAGTTTATAGTGCCTTTTACATGTTGCTTTCCAATGGAAAAGAGAAAAACAGAGAAATGTCAAACTTAAGTTACTTTTATTGCTACTACTACTACAAACTAAACAATTACACAGTAACAACAAATAATAACGCACCAGGACACTTGGGGAGAAAGTGTGAGTGTGGATGCATTCTCTTTTGCAGAGTAGTGGTGTAATGGTGGAGGAACTGTGGGGTCAGATGCCGGTCAGCTAGCACTTGCACAACACCATTTCCCATGTTCTCTCAGTCTGTGATCTCAGGCTCTTTCGGGCATACATTTCATCCCCATTTGGTTGCACCTTCTTGCCTCCAAATGGTGTCAGGGTCAAATAATGTAAGGTACAGTCCTGATAGGAGACACCCTGGACACCTGTGTGGTGTGTGTTGGGATCTTACTGATCAAAAACCTTAATGCATTTGCATTTATAGAGGGAGGAAACATTTGTTTTAGCGTTGAAAGGAAGGAGGTTTAGCTAAGTGCTGGGAATATGGTACGCAGCATATAACCCTTTGTGCTATCTGCATTTTTGGCCTGACAGTTGTTCACAGTTGGATTCAAAATTATAACCATTGTGGTTCTTGTAAGGTGAGTTTTTCTTTCACTCAAACAGTGAATTATTTTGCCAGGAAGATTATCCTTTGAGTGATCGAATCTGACGGTCTATTTGCATCATGTGTGCATGCCAGTCCTGAATTCATTACCTGGCAGCAGCCTAAGCACGCAATCTCATCTGGCAGTCACCTCCACTGTGTGTATGACAGTAGTGACTCATAACTTCAGTGACCCTTAACATGATCTGTTCATCCCAACGCATTCCTGATGGATATCTTGAAAACTTGCTCACTGGGTGGTGGGAATGAAGGAGTGGGAAGGTGATCCAAACAGATACTCCCACAGGCCTTGTCTAGATGGACAGCTGAGCTGCTTCGTAACAAACCTAGAACAGTATAGACGAGATGGAAGCAACACATCATTGTTATTTATGGTGTACAGGAAGATCATTACGGCAGCTTCAATCTTAGCCTGATGGATGTCTCAAAGCGCCTCCTCTCTTGATCTTTAATGGTACCTTGTAATCAGTGAAATACCTGACCCCCTCTGCCCCGTTCGACTTAATCCTCCTGCCATCTTTTTTTTTAAAGAGGGGTCCACGTGGATTGAGTTTTAAAAGGAGGTAATTAAACCAGTGGCAGCTGAGAACTTATTATGCTGGTGAAAGAGGAGATGACTATATGTTGGCCCACTGATCGTTCAGAAGTTATCTTTAATCCCCCATAACATTAAAGGCTGGCCATTCATCAAGTCACAGGGCAGCCTTGTGCACTGAAAGGCTTCTGTCGCTGCCTTTTTTCCAGGAACATAATTGAAAAAAATTTTCCCCTCTCTTTTAGCAGCACTCTCCGGAGTGCTTCACCTCAAATCGAAAACAAACTGGTATCAATAAATTAAAGCAACATCTCAGGATACAGTAAATTAACTATTGCTTCGGGGCGCTATTTCAAACTCTTTCCTCTGCCCTTACAAAATAAAATTGTGAATATTAAAGCTCATTGTTTTTTTTTAATGTGAATGTAGGCCCTGTAGACACATTTATCCAACTCACCATAATTATAATTTTGTAATTAAAATAGCGGTCAAGTTGGAAGATCATGCAGAGGTTGCTGCTGTTCTTAGCTGTATTTCTGCTGGTGCGCAATCATAGCTGAACTGCCAACGGCCACAAAAAGGATGGTTTCATGCTTTAAATTAGAATATTCATAAGATGCGCAAATGGGTGGGATTGAAGAGTATTGTGCTCTTTAATAGGAGGATAAAGGGCATCGTTTATTGCTGTGTTTTTCTGTGAAGCTTAAACAAAACAGAAAACAGTATATGATAACTATTTCAATTGTTTGTTGGGAGACCTTGATGACTAAAAAGTGCAAGCTTTGGCCCTTAGCCTTTTTTTTTGTTCTCAGTTAATAAGTTTTCCACATACTTTTCAGTGTTGGGTGTTTTGTGACCTGGCAGCCCACCATCTCCCATTAAGCATGCGGAACAGCGTTACCATTATCACTGTTATTTATTCACATGAGAATGCTAATGTGGGAGACGGATCTGGTTCAGGCAAGGTCTGATAGAGCATGACTACCCTGGAGCTATATCGCCAATCAGATGGGGATTGGGACTAGGGAGTGCTGCCATGTTCCCTTTGTAGTGAGTAACAAATGTTTCTGCTGCCGATGTGGTAAAAGCTTTTCCTCCTTTGTCACCTTCGCTCTTGGTTGAGCCCTGGCATCCCAGTGCTCCATCACGATACAGTTTGGCCTGGGAACCGGTGACCCGTGTTATTGGCTGGAAAGGCTTCTTCTCACGAATTGGACTGGGCTTTTTTCCAGCCTTCTCCTCTAATCTGGCAGCCTTTTCTGTGTTTATCAGTGACTCGCGATAAAAAAGACCCATCGGCAAACTGTAGGTGTTGTAGAAGAGAGGTCTTGATGCATTGTGAAAACTCCCTCTTCTTCTGTCTTTTTGGTATTATTACCATTTGCCAGAAAGTTTTAGACAACATGCTCTTTCACTCTTCATCAAAGTGGAATTGTGCCAGAGAAGAGGAGAGACAGTACGTAAACGAGAAAGAGAAGATGCAAGTGAGAGAAGTTTGGCGGATGAATAGCCATGAAATACAGCCCTCCAACGGTTATTGCTGCAGTAAAAGCAGATACATAAAATACAAAACAGAGACTGGCATGTCTATTTATGGACCAGATTATCAGTGCGCTACTCGGGACTCCTACTTGGCACACGCTATACCAACCCCCAGAAGCCTGCACTGTAAAAAAAGTGTTTTTTTACAGAAATTTGCCATGAAAAAATACAGATACTTGCCATCTTTTTTGTTTTGCAAACATATACCATTAAAATACAGTAAATCAGTTTTTTTACATAAACTTTCTGTAACATTAAAGTAAAAATGTGTAATTTTACATAAGAATCTACTGTTTTTTTACACAGTTGTGCTGTTTTGAAATGGTTCTGAGAGTTAAATTACTATACAATTACCATTAAATTACAGTAAATTAATTTATTTGTTATTTTACAGTTAGTTTCCGTAAAAATGTCTCTAAAATGCAAAGAAAAAGCAAGAAAATTATTCAAAATAAACATGTAAGGTTCCAACAGGGAGATACTGTAGGTAAACAGTGCATTAACACTGTTCTTTAAGTTGTTAATATTATCTGTTCCATATTATAGTGACCTGGGAGAAGTGGGCGTGTCTTGGGGGCTTCTGGATACTTCAGAGATGAGCATATGAACATAATTTCTCTATTTTCCTGCTTTTCATGTCACATTCTTTAAGTTACAAGTTCTATTATTTGTTTTTCATGTTCATGGTTTTGAATTTCACATTGCATCTTGGTTATTTATGCAGTTATTAGATGCAGACATTTTACACAATAAGTATAGGTGTTTGCACCATGAGAGGTGTTCTTCCTTGTTCAAGCTAAGGTAATTATTTGTGGTGGGAGGCTCTGCTTGTACAGGTGTTAACATGCTGTTGCAGAGAAAAGGAAGCAGTTTCACTGACTTTCTTCACAAATCAACCACAATTTGCCTCAATATACAGAAATGTGGCATTTAATGGTAAAATGTTGACTGAAAACAAGTGCTTACCACTAAATCAGCAACAGAGAACTTTAATTTTGAAAAGCCATACCTTTAAATGATGTAAATCAAACTTTATTTTTAAGTGTTTTCTTGCTTTTTTATGCTTTGGAAATGTTTTTATTATGGTGCACAACTGTAATTCTACCCACGATAGAGTAAAATCACAGTGAGAAGCAATGGAAAAAAAACTGTAATTTTCAATGGAAACTTACCGTAAAATAACATTTGGTATTATACCTTAATTTAACGGTAACTATCTGGCAACTTTGCTGCCAGACTTTTTACCGTTTTTTTATGATTTTTTTTAACAGTGTGGGCTACCAAAGTCTGATGCTGTTTTATGGGCTGCGTCAGATTGATGGGTGATTCACTCACACAAGCAACATTCACTTTACCTTTCCAAACCCACAAAACTCTAACAAATGCTGAAAAGATGTAGACAAGCAGGAATTTACTTTTTATTTAGGTGAAGTGAAATTATTAAAGGATTATTCCAGTTTATTACAACTTCAGTGCTGTTTTGTAGTTGGAGCTACCGGGGGTCTCTAAGAGTGCAGATGATTTAGTTTTGTGCTGCATGACTCCATTGTTCTTCTACATTGTGAAATACAGTTTTCCCTTTGCATGTCTAAATGCAGAAAAGAGATCTTTTACTCTTTACTTTACTTTACTTGGCAGACGCTTTTATCCAAAGCGACTTACAAGTGGAAGATATACTCTGCCTTCTGTCCTACACATACAATTTCAGTTACAATTTCACTGACAACACATTTATCAACATCAAAAGCTGTAAATGTGTCAGATTTAGCCAAAAGGCAAAGTTTCATCTGCAGTCACTGGGCAGATTGATATTGAACATAAAACAAGCAAAAGACATACAAATGTAAAATTCATATAAAAACATAAGTAAATAAAAGCCTCATAAAAGCATTCCCAATTGGGAAAACAAAGCAGGCACATTGGTAAACATGATTAATATCATGTTGATACTACTGTTTCTCCTATGTCATATGTTACATTTCTCAAATCAGTCAGAAGTTCCTTCCAGCCCTTGCGTGCCAAATTAAGTTTTTTGATAGGCCGAAAGAAAATTTCCTACATGCTTTGATGCAGTCACCTCTGTCATCAACTCTAGGGTGCCTACTTTTAGTTTCCTTCACCAGTTCAGTCAAAATGGAAAGAGCAAGGAGAGAGAAATGGTACCCTTAAATCTTACTTACAATATATTAAGAAAAGACAGTTGGAATTAGCTTAAATGTCAGATAGGGAAGATTTAAGTATGCACAGTATACAGCATATAATCCAGTGTGGTATAAAATTAATTTAATGTTATAATCATTGAAAACAATTATGAGAAGATAAACTTTAGAGGCCACATGGTGATTAACAGGATATGAACCAGAAAAAAAATACAACATAAACATCTACTGCTCAAAATTGTAATTGAACCAGGGAGTTGGTCCTTAAATTGATAGTTTAAGAGTGATCATTCTCTTTTTTAGTGATTTCTCACTGTCCCCAGGACTGTGCCACAGTGTAAATTTGAATCAGAGGTTTGTTGCAAAGAGTGTGTTGTGAGATAATGTTCCTTAAGAAATGAAGGAGTAAATTTCCTTCCCAAAATAACTCTGAGGCCTTCTCCATTATGTCGCATTGTTTAGACTCTGTCAGTTTCAGTCTCTTCTGTCTCTCTCTCTCTCTCTCTCTCTCTCTCTCTGCTTTTTCAGTGCTCTCCCAGCCTCTGTGAGGCTTTAGGCTCTATCTCTACTAATTAGAATTTAATGGACCAAAAGTGATTGGTGTACTTCCAGAAATAAAGTGGACTATTCATATGTTAAGCAAACAAACAGTACTTGGTATAGAAGTATTTGGGTCTCTTGCCAGAATCATAGTGAGGCAGAGACCAAGTAAACATACTAGGCTAAGAAGCATATTTAAATGCATGAGTTTTTTTCTGTTCTTTTATCACACTTATTAGGGAGAAAACACATATGTGCAATTGAATGTTCTGTAATTTTTCTTCAGCGTAATATTTTACTTCCTGTCATGTTGGTTGCTCTCTCTTTTTTTTGTATGGTCACTGAGTGGGTTCTGATTCCACAGACCCTCAGTAATCATCGTTATTATAAAATAATAAGAACTGTACCCTGACTGCTCCCTATGGAATAAAGCATTAGAGACATTTGTTCTTTAGGTCTGCCCACACAGTGTCGATGTCTCACACACTCATTAACACCGTCTTTCTTCCTCTCATTTTCATTTTCTCTTCTTTTCTCTTTCTCTGCAGATTGTCTAATTTTCTCCCTATGACTCTCGCACTGTTCTCTGCCTCAGTATCATCCCCTCACTCCTTCCTTCTCATTTTTTTTACATACTAGCATAACTGATGGCTCTAATTTGTGTACTTTAAAGGGCCAATTCATAGGCGGTACTTAGGATTGATAAGGAAATTGAAATGAATGACGGCAGCCTTATCAAAACGCGTTCCTTTCCTCCTTCTCATTCGTAGGCAAGTGAGAGGTTTCACTGCTTTAAAAGAACACCATCATACTGAGAATATAAATCTAAATGCTAATCTAAATGCCTTGACGCTATTGAAGGGTCCCTCTTTATAGAATCAATAATCATATGCATACATGTGGTGAGAGACTTAAAATTACAACAGGGAATTGATGTACACAGGGTTGTTGACATGTTTCTATAAGGAGAGTGTGCACACAGGAGATGGAGAACAAGACTGATTACACATTGGCACCAAAAGATTGTGCATGAACACAATTTTGTAAAAAGGTTTGCAGAAATATAGATTGTCACTTGCTTTAATTCAACCATTAACAAGATACAGCTGGGTTGTTCTCAAGTGTAAATGATGCTGCTCAATTTTCCATTAGCTTGAGTACATGAAGCAAGATGCACTTACAGCCATGCATGTGGTGCATTAGTTTTCTGTTTTCTCCACACTGCAAAAAATCCCTTTTTACAAAACAGAAAAATGTTACATTAAAAACACTGGGTGAACTGAAGACACAAAGGGCCTAATTTAAGTAATACGATTACAGATACCGAGTAATACATTACACCTGCGATCTTGAAAACTGCGCATTCGTTCGTTAGAAAAACGGCATGAATGACAACAAGTGCAAACATGGTGGAGGCGACTATTGCGCCTTTGTAATGACTGTACAAATCTTTTAATGACTCAGCTAAAAGCCAGCCACCTCAATACCCTCCATCTCTTAAGCTGAAAAAAAGAACACTGTTGTTCAGAATGAATTAATCATGTACTGACCCAGGGTATTTGGCATAGTTTTGCATAGCTGGGCAAAAACATCCCACTTTGCTTATCTGAAAGACGCAGTTCTCAGTGTGCAACCTTAGTAGATCAGTTTGCACCGATGATTGTGGTGATATCAAGCTTGCACATGGTTTTTGTACATGCAAAACTTTTGTAAATCAGGGAAGTTGTTACATAACAATAACGTCAACTTTACCATATGTATTTAAATGCTTAAAATGCTACCAGAAATGAAATCAGTTGCCATTAGCCTGCTAGCTGGGGGACAATATAATGACTATGTATTTAATACACAGATAAAATGTTTAAATAAAAGCTCAGAAAGTTCAATTTGGTGTAAGTCCACCTGTTAATTAACATGGCAGACATCAAAGCCTTTTATAACCCCTCACTTTTCCACCAGTACACTTACTACAGAACCTGAATTAAGTGGTTAAGGCCATGATTGCTGAAAAAAATATTGACTTAAGCCTAAAGAGAAGTTTCAAACGAGGAATAATTTGAGCCAGCACTTTTAGATTTTTAAGTACTGACTTCACCCTCCACCTACGGTAGTTGCCGCCTCAAAACTTGGTTTTCTGGATTGTATGATATTGTCTAAGCTGTGCCCAAAGCTACATACAAAGCCGCTTGCATTTTTTAAAAGTAGTACTGTTTTCAGTCTGAATACCCAGTTTTTGTGGTGGCCATGCATTACTCCTGTGCTGCATAAATTAGCTATAGAAAACCAAAAATATTCTGTTACATATTCCATTAATGTTAGGCTTACTTATTAACCAATCAGTAGCACACCTGTCTAAAACACTGAAACTTCTCTCTTCCTTTGTTCCATTAAAGTTTCACAATTTTCTGTAGTCACTGTCCAACTACATTTTAAATCCTGAGTATCCTTCTTACTCAAATATAGTTTAATGGTGAAGACTGTACTTGTACTGTCACAAATTAATTAAATTTAAAAGGACATTTGCAGGGGTTGTTGTTCAGTCTGATGCTTAAACAAAAAACAATCTAGTATTCTATTAATGCATGTTTAGGATATTATAACCATGTTATATTATTTTCAGACAATGCTCATCAACTTCAATTAAAAATAGATTATCTTGCAATATCTTACCAAGACAGATCAAGATAAGTTACCTTGAAACACATTTAATAAACTAATGCAAATGATCCTTGACAAGATTATTATCCTTGTTGTAAAAAAAGACCAGATTAGATCATTTCAAATGAAGATGTTACGACTATCTGAAATGCTGTTATATTTCAGTGTATGTAAAGATGTCATTGTAAAATCTAGTGTTCTCTGTGTTGTTTGAAGTAAATAATCAAGTGACCCCTTAATGTTGTATTGTTTCTCTGCATTTAGCAAAGTTTTTTTCAGGCCATATAGGTCTCTGCAAATATCTTTATACAGCTTGTATCTAGTGAAGTGCAACAGCATGTTTTGATGCCCCAGCCCAACTCAGCACGGCCCAGTGGCCAGTAATCACTCCGCTATTGGAAGGCTGGCATCAACGGCTGCGCCCTCCTCACCCCCACCCACAGCCCAAACAACAGTCCGAGAGCTCTTGACAAATTGGAGCGAGTTAGCCACTCCTCAGTTCATTGCACAGCCCTGAACGCTTGTGAAACAACAACAAAATATAAAGGCACATAAAAGAAAAAGAAAGCATAGTCAGTTTCTATCTCTGCTGGCTGTCTCCTCTCCTCCTTCTTTTTCTTTCACTCTTCTGTTCTTGATCCCCCCTAACCCTCAACTCTCTCTTTACCTCACACACACAGCGATCA
The DNA here is from genome assembly GCA_032362345.1 of Sandelia bainsii. NCBI lineage: Eukaryota > Metazoa > Chordata > Actinopteri > Anabantiformes > Anabantidae > Sandelia > Sandelia bainsii. The sequence continues at coordinate 3,972,814 of JAUMHL010000011.1, forward strand.
GAAGAGGTGTTTGCGCTATATCTCGGCTCTCTCACTGTGTCTTGCTCAGAAATCAATCAGGGGTTAAGCTCACACCTTCTAACGAGCTCCTCACATGTGTTCAGGGTAGCATCAGCCAAAGGTACAAACACCCAGGAATAACAGTGCAGAGATAGGAAGGCATGCACTGAAGAAAGAAAGTGGACTGAACAAATAGGAGAGCAAACTGAAATCTGATGGATATGGAAATGGAGAGGGCTTGTTCAGGCACAACAAAAGGAAGGATGGATGGAGACAGATGGAAAATAGGGAAACAGGGTGAAGACATTAGTCCGGGTGCTGGGCCTTTTGCCTCCTTCCTGCAGCACACAAGTGCGTGGTTCATCAGCCTCTCATTAGCTATGCACCTGGCCCCTAATGGTGAAAGGTGTGAAGATGAACTGGGGTAGCATGGATGCAGAGAACACCATCACTTAAGAAAAGACAAGTATATTCACTGTCGTATCCTCATGCAAAATCAAAAGGAAAGCCTAATCTGCCATGTGAAGCGCATCAAGCAGCAGCCATTTTGTTTTAAAAAACACCCCAGAAAAAAGTCAGGAGAGCTGCTTCTCATACACAGGGTTTATTTCCTTGTAATTCGTTTTATCGTTGTTGTGCACCTCAGCCCAGCTGTTCTCATCGAGACTGGCAATTAATGTAATTTATTCTTTTGTGAGTTTAATGACCTTAGGTGAGACCGAGACACAACAACAGCAGAATGAAAAATACTGGCTGCTTGACAAAGGTTTTTCTGGGCTGGGGCTGAGGCCTGCTCAGTTTCTTTGACAAATACAGAGTCCTAGGAGCCTTCCTCTCACAGCTGGAGAGGAATTCTCCCAGTAAACAGACAGAAGCCCTTGTTCTTCCACTAAAATAAGATAGGAAGGATTAAAGGTGAAACACAGGTAACACTTGAGAAAGAGTACAGGTCTGATATTTTCTTCCGCTTGGCCCTCCCTTTTTTCTTTCTACTTAAGTATGTTCTTGCTTCCTCTGTCTCTTTCATTTTTACTTTTATCAGCAGATGAGTGACTAAAGCTGTCAACATTAAGACCAGGCTAAACTTTGACAAAGAAAATCACTCCTCCTCTACCTTCATTCCTTCAGCAGTTTCTTACTTGGTACCAGGGTTGTCTTTCCACTTATTCATTCCACTATTGTATACTTTTCAAGCAGAATAACTATAGCTGTCAACTGAATAATATTGATATTGACAGACTAATATTGCTTAAAGTTTGCGGTACCACTAAACTGTATAATTATTGACCATGTATGACTACTCACTGTCACATGATCTGTCACGCTCTTCAAAGCTGTTGTGTTACGGTAATTGCTGCCTGGATGATAGTGGCGCTGTCACCCTGAAAGAGACCTGTCCTATCACCAACAAAATGCATCATGGGATGAAAGTGATTGCTCTGAATTGTAAGTGATTAGAGTTTGTCTAGACGTCTCGGTGGTGATTGGATTGAGTCGATGCCAGGGAGTAAATCGGACACTGGAACAGAATCATTTTAACTCTTTGTTGTACCAGGATTTCATACTACTGATGCTCATTTATGATTCACTTTACATTTAATTTGTCATTATGATCATTGATGATTTTTATGAAGTGATAGTTCTGCTATTATTACTATTAATATAATTAGTTGTAGTGGTAGTTGTAATAGTAGTAGTACCAATAATCACTCACTATTGTTCCTAAATGGCTGCAAAAGAGTGAAACAGAAAGAAACCCAAGGCAAACAAAGCATGAACATATTGGATAAACACAAAATAGAAATCAATCAAGAAAACAATTTAGAGTGTCAGGAAACAGGAACACAGTAGCTTGTGCAAAGTCTTACAGACTAATGATTTCTCTGTTATTGTATGGACGTAAATCACTGTCACAAATATCTGCAGAAATTCTGGACACAGATAACTTTGTATAGTGTTTTTGCTTAAAACACCAGTTTTACACCAGGGTTAATTGATATGAAACGTACACCACCACCATTCATTCACTACCTGGTAATTGCAGCCTCCTGATTCGTGTATAATGAATAATGGCCAAACCTTTCTATGGTCAGGTCTCAGAGTGCCTTTTCCCATGTCCATTAGAGGATCGAGGCATCAGTCAAGGGCTAAAATCTGGTGGCTTGTCCTTTTAGGAGAAATCTGAAAGTGGGCTGGTACTCGTTAGATTGTGGGATATAAACACAATACTCTATTTTGTTAGGTGGGGGTTCAGTGGGCCACCATGTAACAAGCCACTCCCAGGACCACTAGTGTACCTGTTGTGATAGAGCAATGGCAAGGTGATTAATCTCTACCAAAAGAAGAGAAATGGTTGTGCAGTGTAGTGCAACCATTAGCCAGTGGTTGAACTACACTGAGGAGTCACCTGTGTTTTATTAGACTTGAAGGGTGTCTGAACTTTCTTTTCTTCTGGAGTGCTGTGTCCAGGCAGTGTGGCTAATGTTAAGGTTTAATGAAGTCAGTAATTACCTAAATTAATGTATTTATTTACGACGATAAGTAATGTGTAATAAGTAGTTGGTTACATTCTAAGTAACAAGTACAGTAAGTAAATATTTGTTAACTGGCAAACCTAAAAAAGAAAACAGTGGTTATTGCATTAGGTTATTGATTTATACATTTGGAAAATGTAGCATTACACCTGTTTTATTTACCTTAAAGTGGTTTCTAGTGAGTGGTTGCTTTATTTAGACCATTATTGCTGTTGTTTAATAATGGTCCTGGATCCTGTTCAGACTTGACAAAGTGCCTTTGGCATGTCCGAATTAATGGATGAAGTGTCTATACGATTGTGTCTTGTTGTGTCTGGCAAGGAGAGGAGAACTCTGCCAAATGGCTCACATCCAGCAGCTCTAAGAGACTGGGTGTCATGAAGTGTACTGTAGTTAAAGTGAAATACCTCAAAACAGTGGAACTATAGCAATTAACATTAAAGTGAATTTCTGACACCATGTTCAGAAATGAATTATAATCTAGCTGATGCATTTTATAGGTTGAAAGGGATAATTTACCTGATGCAAACATTGAAGGGCTCTACTTGGCCACGCTTAAAGCCATTCATCTGTTTGGGGATGACTAATTTCCCTTTCTGTGCAACCATAACTCTCTTCTTGCCTAAGCATATGTTCAACTTTAGGAGCCATGTGGCGCTCATTTTACCATATATACCATATGATTACTCCAAAATAAAACCTGTTCTGTTTGATTCTTGCCAATGCTCTAATCAGGTTTGTCAAATAGCTTTGTTGTGTCAGGGAGTGATTACAGAAAAATCTGTGAAACAAGGCGAAGTCTGCATTGTAAAACACACACACACACACACACACACACACACACACACACACACACACACACACACACACACACACACACACACA
>JAUMHL010000011.1:3976332-4003555 GCA_032362345.1 Sandelia bainsii
TAAAACACACACACACACACACACACACACACACACACACACACACACACACACACACACACACACACACACACACAGGATATTTTCTTCCACTTAGCTCATTTGTCATGCATGGAACAAAAGCAGAGAGGGGTTTCAAGGACGAGGTTTTAGACACGTCTGCTCTATTGATTGGTTAACGAGCCTGCATTCAGGCCACTTCCACATCGAGGGGTGAGCACCGCACAGACACAATGGAGCACATTTCCCCTGCTCACAATGCAGGCTTGCAGCGGTCGGCTGCCTGCTGAGGAAACAGGCCCACACTCAGGCCCTCTGCCAGGGGGGCGCTGCCAGGGGAGAGGATGGAGAAAGGGACAAGTGTTGAAGGGAACACAGACAGAGACGAGATGTTGAAGGATGATCGGTGCATGGAAAGCAAAGAGAAAGGAAAAAGGAGGAAAGTTGAAGGGAGCGAAATGGGAATAAATGAGAATTAAGTGTCAGGAATGGATTGCAGCATTTTTAAATGGTGAGGACTGCTGGGTATAAGGGAATTTGGATGGAAAAAGAATGGTATTAGAGTTGGAGTGGTGTATTAACAAGGAGGTAAGGGGACAAGGAAGGATTGATGAGAAGTAATTAAGACAAAACAAGGAGAGGCAAATAAAATATTTAGGAATTGAGTTATTAGGAGGAAATTGGCAGATGTTTGTTTGCTCAGAGGAGAATAATAGCATAGTAAAGAAACAATACTGTAGGTTTAAAGATGATAATAGTGCTAATGACAGAAAAGAGGTGAACTGCATAATGCATATGATGAAAATGTGCAGTGTAATGTGCCAAAAATTGATTAGTTTCTTAAGTGCGATACATTATATAGGATATATATATATATATATATATTATTATTACCAAATTACCAAACACTATATGAGGTAGTTAAATGTGTAATGTTATGAACTGATTGATCGACAGAATGTATGCCAAACATTGACTTGTACCAGTACTCAGGGATTCCTATGTATTAATTATCATTAATACATATTTTAACTTTTACTGACGTAAAGAAACCGGGTATTTCCTCCCTCATTGAAAAGTAAGAGGCATCAACACTAACAATGCTTTCTTTTAGGTAGAAATGCCTTGGTATAATACTATATATAGTGTAGTAGTAGTATAAAGTACTGTACACTGTATAGGATAATAAGCAGCTGAAGTGAAAGGTGGTGTGCTACAGTCAGTAGTGGAGAAACACTGATCATAAATCATAGTGCAACAATTACAAAATAAAACGTGAGAGTAGTGAGAGTAAGAGCAGTGCACATACTTTACAACTACTGATGACAGGAAATCAGGTTTGAATGAGAATTGAAGAAATTCTGTTATCATCTACTGTAGCAGATGTAGATTTTCTTGCTTCTGGTGGAGCTCATGTCTCTTTTGTGGGCAGTGAGACCCCCTGACCACCCTGTTATTGGAACCCTCACTCTGAAAGCAAAGGCAGACACAAAAGCCACACATAATAAAAGCACCTCTAAATTCCACTTGACTAAAAGAAAGCAGTTGTAAAGATTTTATATAAATGTTTTGTACATTGAAGAAAACTGTTTGCAGCTTCCTCTGTCCTCCACCCTAAACCAGTCCTGCCTCACGCTACCTACTGGCCTCCCACGTCTTTAAAAATACAGTCCGTCTTGTGTGCTTGACTTCATTGCATGTGACACACTCCTGTTTCTAGCTCTCGCTGGTTAGGTGCACTGTGTCCTCCCTAGGCCTGACTAAACTGTCTGCCTGACTGCCTGTCTGTCCACCTGGGTCTCAACTTGTCCTTCCTGTCTGGTCTCTCTTTATCATTGTCTTTTTCTTCAGCTTTACCTTTATCAGCCTGTCTCTATTTTCTCCATCTTGAATGTCTGTTTTTTATTGTCTGTCTCTAGCTGTCTTGTCTCATTCCTTTGATTTGTCTGATTATTCTTTTTTTTTCTTGATTTGTCTCAGGTTGAATCAAGGACACATTCCCATCAGTATTGCTTTCTGTCATTGGAGATGAAGTGGGTTTTATTAAACTAGTAGCACATATACATTTCTGGGTATTTTATGTAAGTTTAACAAATGTTTATTTAACCCTAACTAAAATATTAGAATGACCCGTTCTCAAATTTTGAATTTGTGTTAAATCCTGGATGCAACAGGAAGGATAAATCAGCAAATTTGGAAAAAGAGGGAGTCAAAGTGCAGAGTACAGTAACACCACCAGACTTAATTTCTTGTCCTCTTTCCCTCCTTCCCTGCTGCCTCACTGTAGTGGCAATACACTTTAGTCCTGGGGAACTCGGTGGCTGACTCCTTTAGTTTTTGTTTTGTTTATTTTTGTTGTTTTTTTTAGGTTGGTTTTGTTTTGTGCATTTGTATATATGGGCCAAGCAGCAACTTCCGAGTGCCCAGACCCCTCCTCCTGTACTCAGATCTTATTTTCATGGGCAGTAAAACATTGAGTTGTTAAATTTCTTTATGCGTCCTGCTCCCCTCGCGCCCCAAGGGCTCCTGGTGCGTTTTAAATTGAATGATTGCCTGCAGCTCTCGGATTGTTTAACCTCTGCAGTGGCACAAACTCCTCTGTAGGACTGTATTTTTAGAAGTTTTGCTCACGTTTCCCCTCTCTCCACCTGAGGTAACACAATGAAAAAAAAAAGAATGATGGCCATTTCTGGGGAGGTCCTCAATTCCAGCGTGCCGTGCTCAACATAGTGTGCCTTTTGTGTGTGTTGCTTGCACATACGTACAGCTAGGAAAGAGAAAAAGCGCCTAAGGCTGTGCATGCATGCGAGACAGTGCGAGTGTGTGCGCATACAAGCACGTGCATGTAACAATGACTACCGTTTTCCTTATTTATGACCCTCACCTCCGTCCAGGCTGCCAATTTGTTGGCGAAGCAGAGGGAGGGGATGCAGGAGGGAAAAAAAGCAATCGGGCGATTCTGAGGTGAGCGCTGTTCTGGGCCCGTTAGCTTTTATGGCCCACTAAAGAAGAAGAAGAGACAGAATGAACATCCTTCCTGTCTTGATTGACTTCTACTCCTCCACTTCCCCAGCTCTGCCACAAGCTCCTTTCTGCACTCTCTTAAGTAGCAATAATAGACATTCTCATATCTACCCTGGAAACATTTCTCCAGGCTACAGGAAACAAGCAAAAAGAAGTACGACAAATTACCTCCCATAATCATACTGCTCTGTGAGGTTATTATTGTAGATTTAAACAGCTATACTTGGATGTCACACAGCCTCTTGGGCCTTATCGGGTAAGCCAGATATGTAATAAAGAGCAAGTAAGTGGTAATTACAAACTGATAACTTTGGCAAGGACACAAAGAGGATTTGATGAAGTTGTAAATGTGACGGTCATGTCCTGCAGCAGAGGAAGCGGCTCTTTTTCACTATCCAGGCTTGTAAACCTCTGCAACCCCTGTTTTGTTTGGTCACACTTTTATTTGTCTCCTCATGCCTTATTAGCAACAAGTCCTCCAGCCATAAAAAACAAATAGGTCTTTTGCTCGGATACCACCCATACCAATGTACTAGCGAGAGGCACACCAGATCTTCTTTGTTGTGGTGACAACAAACAACACACAGTAAGGTTGTGAGTTGTTTGCTTAGGTTTACACACAAAACTAATACTAATTGATACTTTATTAATCCCCTTAGGGAAAGTCTTATGCACAGGCAGCCACATTTAAAATGCAATGGGTTCAGGGTTCAGTCTCTTGTCCAGGGACACTTCGATAGGTGTATTTGGGTGCCATATCGAAATCTATTTTTTTTCTGTCTCCTGCCACTGGTGTTGTGTGTGTTTTATGCAATGTATGCACATATCTCAGCCACTGTTTCTTTGTATTTGTTTGCAGTTTTTGACAGCATCTTATGGGTTTGTGGCTTGTATGAGTGTGCCATGCCCTCCTTTAGTACACTATACAATATATAGTGCAGGGTAAAGAGCCTGGGCCACGCTTGTGACTCAATACGCACACCCCCGTGGACCAAGGCTTAGGGGAGTGCATGTGCTGATGAAAAAGTAATGTACTGTGTCTGCAAGGTACTGCTTGATTTTTCCCTCTCGCTTCTTTCACTCCAAAACCCCTTCTCCCACACCATCCTGGGACCTCTTTAGCTAAAAACAGCTACCCAAAATGCTTTCATGTTGGTTTGTCTTTGTCTTCCTCGCTATATTTCTGAGGGAGAAGCCTGCTTAAGATATGATTATGAATACAGTGTTTGTGATATAAAAAGCACTTGTTTGAGTAAGCTTAGTGTTTTTATAACCACAACTATTAAGAAGCCTATGATCCTCTAACATTAATTCCCATGAATCTACCAAGTGAAAAATGTAAATACCTTATGCAAGATTTGGGACCAATACCAGCAGTTACAAATGCTAAACTTTGGACTACTGTACTTGCATGTACATGTTGTGCACATTGAGATTTTATTGATGGCATTACTGGTTTAATAAGGGTGTATTAGTGACATAACTGGTGCACTCCCCTCTACTTTTATCTCCAAGTAAAGTGGTAGCTTATCTAGAAAAGTTTGACAACAGTTACATGAGGGGAGGGACAATGTTGTAATATGTCGATTTGTGTGTGATATGTCGATGCATCACAGTGTTTACATTCATCTCAACTTATGGCACCTCCCACTCCCTGGTGTGCTGAAAATGTGTTTCATCCCAAAAAAGCCTGAAAAGAGTCGTCAAAAGTGTGGGATTTTTTTCAACAGAGACCTAATAAAATGATGCTCCGTGCCTTTTAAAACTGAAATGGTCTAACATGACCACACCAGCACAACTCCTACGCACAAGCATTTCAGAACAAATACGAAGTTGTTCCTTCATTCATAGATTTCATGTTAAAATGAACAATAATATTATTGATTGAACAAAAAATAACTGTTGGGTGTAGCCCCAAATTCACAGCAGCACAAACTAGAAAAACTACGCCTGTAATAGTTTTCTTTGGGTCATGGATTTCCCAATAAGAAAGTAAGACTTGTCAATAATATAAACTACCAAAAATTATGATAAATACCTAATTTTAGTTAAGATCCCTTGTTAAAAAGTCACTAAAAAAGTAACTCCCTCATTTATTGGTACCCACATACTAGAATAACTGACAACTCTTATTTGTATAATTTAAAGGGTCGTTTCATATCTTCTGAAGTGAACTGAATGGCGACGACCTCATCAGTACTGTTTGCCTTTCACTAACTCTGAAACTCACACACATACGCAAACACATACATTTCCTCTAATATCAAAAAGCTCCACTGAAGAGAAGTGGTAGCCCCGTAATGTCACAAGTGAGTCACTTAAAATAGCAGCATTCATTTGATTGATGTCGTCTATGTGTTCATGTGCGTGCTGGAGTGAAAGTGAAAGGAGAGAGGGCAGAGCATGGATGAGGGATTGATGCTGCACAGGAGAGTGGTGGGCCAGGTGAAAGAGGAGAGGAGGAGTGGGTAGTAGCAAGGGAGTTGTCCTGCAGTAACTTAAATCTATCTTCCTCACTAGTTCTTCATCTATGGCCCTTGTGCCCTTGGGCGCTGAATGCTGACTAAGCAGGGTTTGTCTTTGTCCTCTTCTGAAAAGACCGCAACCTTATTAGAAAAGTTTATCCAAGGACTTAGTGCCCACAAGAAACTTTTTTTTTTGTTTAGACTCTACACTCATATTGCATGGATAAAGTGCTTAATGAAAATTCAGATTGAAATGTGAAATCTAAACTCCTGGAGTCCTGTTTTGATAACTGTGATGTAGAAAAAGACAACTCAAGTGGAAGTGATATTGCAAATTTACAGTACTGCTTAGCCATCAGCGGTTGCATTGCATACACAATTTGTGCCTAACACTGCTGTATCGTTTTTTTTTTTTTAATATTCTCCATTTAATATTGTCATCAGTTAAACTACATTGTTCTGTAAACATTGTCCTTTCCTAACATTATTCCAAGAGAGCATTTTAATTCACTTCACCAAGTCACTTGCCAATTTCCTTAAGCATACAACAGTGCAGAGCTGTATTGAATTCATATGCTGTACTATGTATACTCAGCATAGCGCTTTCTCCACGGGGAGCCAAAGCCCATTTGCTGGCCGGGCTCGTTTGGCAGTCATGGCTCGAACACATACAGAACAGCACATTAGCATAAAATCGGGTACATGCGTGTGGCACAGCCAGCCAAAAGAGACATAATTGCCATTGACAGAATGAACAAACACATGAAATCCCCACATTAATTAGAAAGTCAAATGTAAAAACTGTCAGGAGTGGCAGGCAGCTGTCATCCATCATCGCTCTCATTGGAGTTCCATGGTAATTCATTTTCTGATGCCTAATTTGTTTCATTTTGCAATGGACTTAAAGCATAGCATGTTTTAATTACGGTTGTCCTGTACAAAGTGGTCGTTCTCATAACTGTAGCTACTGTGGAGCAAATATGGTGGTACAGCCAGGTCCTGTGATGGCCAAACAAATGAACTCGTCAAGGCAGTTTAGCCTGCGGACATTTGATTGAGGGATTATTTTTTCCTTTTAATTGAACGATTGTTTTACCAATTAATAATAAAACAGGCATCATTACCAAAACAAATATGTCTGTTTGAATCAACAGTGATGATCACAAGGAACTAATAGAGAAATCATTGTCCTTTTTGAAGCAGGATTTAGTCTTCTAGTTTTTCTATGAAGTGTTTGTGACTTTCTTTTTTTTTAAATAGTTATTGTTTTTCTTGTTGTTTATTATTTAATATTTCTTCCTGTCTTCTCTTTTTCATGCTCCTGTTTGGTACTGGTGGATGTGGACATCAAAACACCTTCCACTCCCTTCTCAGGTAGTTGAATTTTTCTGTGTCTATACTTGAATTATCACACCTATGCAAAACCACATTTGAAAAAATGATTAGGCTCCTCAAATCAGATTCAGAAACAGAAACAACATTTAGAATTGGTCAAACATGCTGCCTGATTCTTTATAGATGACGTTGTCTTATGTACTGCATGGTAATTACATGTGCACCCCCAGCTCTTAGGGAGTTGTAGTCCTTAGCCCTCTTCCCACATGTGGACAACATTCCCTCACAGTGAGCTGCAGTGCAGTTGTGGAAGTTTTTACAATTTGTACAGGGACAGAGTTTCTCCTCTTCATTACTCCATTTTAACCTCTGACCCTTTACCAAACACCTTCTACAATACCAAGCAAACAGATATGTTTCAAAGGCATCAGGTAAGTTAAAGCTGGAACAGTAACTATTAGAGACGTTAAGCACATGAGGGTGTGTGTTTGTGTATATGTAGGTTAATGGTTGGTTGGGTGCTTCTGTCCTGGAAGAGCAGGTCCTCCAGACAATGAATGTCCCCTTAGGTTGACACCCCCTCTGTCCATGTAACACAAATAGTGGTGGACACCTCTTCACCTGCAACAACACACAATTGATCTTATACATGTGCACCTGTGCTCCCTCTGTCTGCCTTCCACTCTCTCTCTCTCTCTCTCTCCCTCTCTCTCTCTCTCCATCTCCAGGCTCCCAGTCTTTGTCTTCCTTACCTTGCACAGTATGCCTCTATCTCTGTGTAGTTGTAGAAATGTGCACATTGATCCCTCTGTACACAGAGTGTTGTGCCGGGCATGCTAGCACACTCCTTCTGTCAAAGAGGTTAAGATCACACGGTTGTTGGGGCTGAACCCTGGTGCAAGCTCACTATAGAGGGACAAGTGTATGGCGACAGGCCTGACATCAGACAACATGCCTGTTATCCCTACAGACAGCCAAGCTGTCAATCACCTGATTGTACAAGAGCAACTGGTTTTGATGATAAAAATATACAGAATACCAAATGGCAAAATATGACTGTTGTTTTTTTTCAGTCTTGGTCTGTATGGTTTTTGCACGAAGCTGTTTCCACATAGTAACATGGTAATGTCACTAGTTAAATGGAACCATTGTTGACAAGAGAGGAGTTGAAATGTCAACAAAGATGCTACTTGGATACGGTGGTAAATATGTAATGAGTATTTGAGCCTCTAATTGAACTTGAGTGACCAAATGGACAGGATGTATTTATTACATTGTGCAAATATTCCTCTGTTCATCTCTTTCCATATTAAAACCGCAGCATGATTGATTTATCTCTGTGTAAAACTCCTATTGCTCGCTGCCAATGATTAAGTGACTGTATTTCTCATTTGAAGACTCCCCAGACATTTGCCCTTTGAAAGGAAAGGTGAAAAAATCTCAATCTCTTCCTCTGTCCAACTAACCTTCCCTTTTCATCCTTGCTCTCTCTTTACATGTCCAATACTTTATCTATCCGCCACCAAATTCATTTCAATTAGAGCCTTCGCCGGCTTGCTCCCTCTCCTTATCGATCGCTGCCCCCGGCGACTTGGGGCACAAGCGCTTCAAGACCATCGCTTCTATCTTCAGCACACACATGCGTGAACGTACGTGTGTGTGTGTGCTGTTTACGAGTTTTACCCTGGTCTGAGACACAGCGGGCACCTTCGCCACTGCGATCAACAATAAATATGAGCAGTGGCAAACAATTACCCCCTTAACGAGGGATTAATTGTGTCAAGATGGAGTGAGGTCAACGCAGAGGTCAGTCAACGCTGTACATTCCTAATGTGTTTATTTTCATTACTTAGGAACATTAGTTTTTCCCATAGTAGGACCACTGTTCATTGATTGTTCTCCCTTTGTTTTTTAGAGTGTGAGAGAGTGTGTCTGTGTGTGTGTGTGTGTGTGTGTGTGTGTGTCTGTATGTATTTATCCACATGCAAGTGTGCACACTGCTCAAAGTGCTATTATGAGTGCCTGAGCATAGCACTGGCTATTGACTCTTGCTGGATCAATATTATAAATGCCTTCAACGGTGTCAGTTAAACTCATTTGTCATTTATGTTGGTGGTAGCGAGGGTGGGGGAGTCCTCAGAGAAGAGACAAATGTATCAATCTATTGCTGCGCTAACTTCCTTTGCTGGTCTCTAAGTGTGTCATCATCCAGGAGTCATTACTTGAGGCAAAGCTCTGTCATGTTCACCGACGACAAGTGATTAGGTGGGACAGTGTTGTGGCGGGGCGGGGAAATGAAAGGAGTGGTCATTTGTTTCTGGGTGGTAAAAGTGAGGCAGTGCACACTGAGCTGACATTGTCCGTCCCCTGTGGGGAGACATACTGACTGCATGTTTACATTTGATTTGTGTAGTTCTGTGTTGGTGAGAGTGGGAGAGAGTGAGGGAGGTGGTGGGTCTGAAGACTTACTGTGACAGGAGAGTAAAGCAGGTCTTGAACTGAATCACTTTCGGGCTGATGCAGTTGACATTGTTTAGGCTGTGTCGCTGACAGCCTGTTGTAAAGCTGCATTGAGGTAGTATGGATGATGGCCTTGTAGATCTGTACTGTATTGCATGCTGGGTAATTTTCTGGCCATTGTTTGTTTCAAGTCTGCATATTTTCTGGTAAGGAAAAAAGCTAAACTAATTGTGTTTATGGACACACTCAACTGAATGGAATCTGTGAAGTGCTCTGTACATGCATGACAACATACAAGATGATTAAATATACTGTATGTGTACCAATGCCCGGCACGTGGTGGAGTAATTTGTCAATCAGCTTGTAGTGTGTAGTGGTTGCTAGCAGAGTAGCAGTAAGCAGTAGCTTTATGTTGAGCCAGAAAAGTGTAGCACCTGAACATTTTTTAATTTTTTTAACTGAAAATTAACACCCTGCATACAAACAATTGTCCCGCCGCAATGGCTACCTGGAATTTAGGTAAAAGGTGAATCAGTACGCTCGGTCCTATAATTGATGTGAAAACATATTTCATTTGTCTTATCATATACAAATTCCGATGTTAATGGGCTTTAATGTGAAGCCATCATGGTTGGTTCTTTTTAAAGACTGAGAGAATCTGTGTGCTATCACATACTATCGTGTCGATAAACTGATGATTATGGCATGTGCTAGTACTGTTTCTCACTTTGCCTTCCATTCACACTCTTGTCACTACTATACAGCTATAAGGAAACTAACCTCACAGCTGTGCAACATGCCCCAGGCACGTAAACCACTCTCTATCCACAGCCATGAGTGTGCTCGTGTGTCATACCCTGCCACTTTGTCAGATTGTAAACATGTCTTTCCCAATGAGAACTGGCACTCAAACTTTTTTCTTTCATGTCAGATTGTTGTATGTGCATGTGTACGCGTATGCATGTGTGTACCTATGAGCACAAGATGTTATCTCCAGGGATGCTGCTTCTTCTCATTCTCCTTTCCGCCTCCTCCTGGCACTCTCTTCATTCCCCCCTAAAGCTTGTAGCTAGCTATTTATAGTGTGAAGAAGGGAGAGACCATCAAAGCTGGTTCTATATATCAAAGCCGATTGGATCGTCTCCACTCCTCTCCCTCCACCATGTCATCCTTCCATCTCTGCCGTTCTAAAACGGAAATCAGGGAAAGCCCCTGAAGAGCTCCTGCTTACTCTGCCCACCAGAGAGCTACCGGGGGGGGGGGGCTCAGGAGGAGTGGAGGAGGGTGGGAAGAGTATGTGAATGTGTGAGACAGAGTGAGAGGCTGAGTGAGTGGGATCCTGTGTTTATGCATGCATGTGCACAAACGTAAGTCTTTCTGTTCTGCTTATGTGCATGCACATCTTGGCTCATGGGTATCAGCAGCCCAGGGGTTTGATGTGACGCGGCACTCATTGTCGTTTCAGCAACTAATGAAATTACAATGAGATGTGGGAGGCCCACACTGGGCAGGCCTGCAAGGCGCAAGGCGCCAGCGCCTGAATCCATATTAAGCGAACCTCTTCTGTCCTCGTCCTTGTATAAACACATAGCAGGGGGAAAAAGAGGAGTAGCAGCACTCCATAGAGACAAGACATCTAATGCTCAGAATCTAATGTGGCTCAAATTGGAGTGCAGCCTGAGTTCATTTACAGATGTTATTGAGGTGACTATTGTGCTGAGTGTGCCTGTGTTTTTGTTATTATTATTACTATTAATATTTTTTTGCGTGCTATCGACATCATGACATCCAAATGAAGCCGTCCAGAGTGGATGCCTCATGGAAGTTTAAATGTTTCACTTTAATGCCCGTTGAATGTTGCTTTTAAAGAAGAGTGCAGAACCTATGCATTTTTGATACTTTTATTTTGGGAAAGGCTCAGAGCGAGATAAAAAGCCAGTAATTTTGGAAACACCTCAAGAAATGTCTTTTTCTTCACCCACTGGGGATGTGTGAATGAAAGTGTATTTATTTACTTGTTTTGTTTGGTTTGTTATCAAGAGAGACCTGCAACAACAATGGAAAGTACCTTAGGAGAGAAGGAAGAATGTTGAAAACACTGATAAAACAAATATTAAAGCATCCTGTTCATCAAAGGTTGTAACTACAAAGTGTATGTGCATTATGTGTTATCCATCACTTATTAATGTTATACAGAGATTAGAAATCTTAATTTTGTACATGAGCATCTACTATTTTATTTTATACTTAATACGCTAAATCCATTCATCCGTTATCTTAACTACTAGTCCTCATATGGGCCATGGCACTGCTGGAGCCAATCCCGGCTGTCATTGGACGAGAGGCAGGGTACACCCTGGACAGGTCGCCAGTCTATCACAGGGCTGACATATAGAGACAGACAACCAATGGCAATTTAGAGTCCCCAATTAACCTAACTGCATGTATTTGGACGGTGGGAGGAAGCCGGAGTACCCAGAGAGAACCCACTCAGACACTTGGAGAACATGCAAACTCCACACTTCTTGCTGTGAGGTGACAGTGCTAACCGCAACACCACTGTGCCGCCTACTTAGTACACTAAATAATCATCTTTGTTTTTATATTATGTTTGTGGTTAGTGTACATATTTTAAGGTAATCAATGGATGTCCCTAGAAGATGCAAATCTACATTTTTCACATTTTTCTCAATTAAACATGGGAAAAAAAGGTGTTCTTTGAGACATCTATGCATAGATTTAGGATCAACACAATGATTGTGATAAATTAAAGTGCTGGAAATTCACCAAAATTGTTCCTGTAGACCTAACCACTGTCTAGTCTATTGATTAAAACATTATTATGTCAGAGAGAACTCAGCCTTACTTTAAACATTATCTTTATTTATATAAGGTCACTTATACATCACTAGAACCTGGCCTTAGCTTATTCGTCTGTGCCATAGACCTCCATTGTTGTTCAAAAACTATTAAAAACACATCAATGAGTCAGCCCCACTACACTAGGTGACATGTTGTTTTTTTTTAAGATGTCCAAAAGCTGAAAATTACCATCCATTCTTTCTCGTGGAAATCCATTTTAGAGACTGCAAAAAATGATTTTTGTTCTTAGACTTGAAAGCTCTTTTTTTTTTTTTTTTTTGAATGAATGCTAGGGTCACACTTTTTGTGAGGAACAAACGTGTCATCTAGTGCTGTAGTGTAGTGTGATTTTAATAGTTTCTGAATCAACAATGTAGCTCCGTGGCACAAACCAATAAGCTAAAATCTCTCATTACAGTGGGTAGATTCATTGTTGTTTTTAGTCTTTTAATCTGACTGTAAAAAAAACAATATACAGAAAAACAAAAATATATAGAAAATAACTGGCCTTATCCCTTAACAACCCACAATCAAACTGCATTTTCTGTGACTATTGAATACACTGCTCATGTACTGTACAAGAGGCTGACACACAGAAAAGTGGACGGAGAGCAACAATGCACGATGAAAGGCGTATTGATTTTGTGACCTGTGCATCTCACTAATCATGGAATATTTGCTAAAAACCAGCATATCAAACTGACAGCTGCAAATGATTAAAAAATATTATTAGTTCTAATTGGTCTTAAATTGCCTGCACTATCACACTATTGTTCTTCCTATTAAAACAAAAATGAACTTCTAGCTGCAGGTTATTAACTGACTAGCCAGCTGTAGAGTAGTAGTGCCTATCAGATAGCAGAATGGGAAGCTAACTGTACAGGTCATTTTAAGGTTTGCTGAGTTCCAGATATAAAACCCATTACTTTTTCTTTCTTGTGATGTGCAGAAAGATGCCTGGAATAGTGTATGTGTGTGAGTGTGTAATACACATGTCGGCTCATGTACAGTGATACTAAAATAATTACATGTTATATTTATCTTATAGCTGTATCAGTCTTTGTTGTACTCCAGCTTCCTGAGCATGCAAGGAATGCCATAACGGATTTCCCTGTTTACAGTTCTTTGAAAGACATGAATTTCAACACAGTACGAACAAGGATGTGTGTTTTTCTGGCTTACCTTGTTATTATATTTATTGTTATATGCAAATCATTATCTGTGCTGAATATCACATGAATAAATTCCAGCCCATACAGATCAAATGTGCTTTTAGAGAACCGTGTGACTGAACAAATCTGTCCAGTTTCTCTTTGGAGATCACATCAAGATTGTAATTCTGCTTTTGAAGCTTGTCTCTGCAGATGGACTGATTTTGAGGCTCTCAGAAATCCCTGCACATGCAAAAAATACATGCTATGTGATGTGATTTTTTTTTTTTTAAGAAGTTGGAGTGACTGATGCCTATAATTAGCTTTTGTGGAGAAATTGTTCTGAAGAAAGATTTTGTAAAGGAACCGGAGTGCTGATAACAGGGTAACATGACCAAAGTAAAAGAACTAAAATAGAGGAACCAACAAGCGACAAGGCATTGTCTGATGTCTCACACACACACACACACATTCAGACAGAGCTTCTTTAGTTTTACTGCTAATTAGAGCCTGTGCTTTCAGGTATGCTTGTCGGTAATGTTTCTCTGCCTTCTCGTTTTCCACTTGCTCACCTCCGTATTTGGACTGTGTGTGTGTGTATAAGTGCACGTGTGTGTGGGTGCATTTGTGTGCAAGATCAAATTTTTTGTGCCTTCTGCCAAAGTACAAGTTGTTATTTTTAGATGTAGGGACAATTAGTGTTATTGTTAGGGCTAGGATTCATTAACAGGTCTGAAATAGAAAAAGATAAGTCAATACATGCATGTCCTCAACAACATTAGGGTCACAAATGGTGTGTGTGTGTGTGTGTGTGTGTGTGTGTGTGTGTGTGTGTGTGTGTGTGTGTGTGTGTGCCAGCGAATCTGCAAGAGAAAGAGGCTTCATGGAACCTGGATGCAATTAAGAGCCTGTCAAGATGGTGTCAAAGGTGCACACAAACCTGCCAATGCAACCCCCTACAATACACACACATGCACAAACAAACACACACAGGTGTACCTGACTCCCGCAGACTGATGACAATTTGCTCCTTCCGAATCATGCACTCCATGTTTGTGGGAGGTGTCAGCATTCCTGTATGTACTGTCTGTGTGTGTCTGTGCATGTGCACGTACAGCCTCACACATGTTGAAATATGGCTCCCATATTTCACTGCACCCACAGCATTTGTAAATGCCAACTGCTTTCCTGCATCCCCCCGCTCCATCCCTCTACTGCGAGACGATCATCCCATGGAGGCCTGGGCTTTTAAGAAATTGAAGGAATAATCCACCAGGAATGGGGGGGGGGGTCACGGGTGCTGTGAAATGGCTGCACCACAAAAGTCCCCATTGTAAACAAAGACAGATGCTCTAGTAAACTACATGAAGCAGAGGCCATTTTTTCTATGTAAAGACCTTACCTTTTTTGAGCCAGACAGAATCCCTGAATTGACCAAACTGAGACCGCAGCTATTTGTGGGTTTTAAAGGTGTATGTGTGTGTGCATGTGTGTGCGTGCATGGATGAGTTTCTGTCTGTTGGTGGCACCCATAAAAGTGCTTTTATCACAAAGGATGATGGGAGATCAGAGAGGTGGCCCCTCCCCCTGTACCTTCATCTTCCTCTCCATCTCTCTGCTTCGACTCCACACTCACTCAATCTTTCGAACCGGCACAGTAAATGGCTATCCTGGAGTAAATTTATAACTGCCACTTCAGCTGACAATCAAATGCTATCACTAGATTCTCAGTGTCTATCACTTTGGCCCCCACAAGTACAGGGGGGGGGAGGAAGGCGTGACTGGGAGCAAAGGAGGGCTGAGAGGAGGTGCCAGAGTAGTCTCACTATGTCCCGGTCAATGGGAGGTCGTAAGGAGCTTCTCCTCTTCTCTAGCTCTTTCTTTTTCCTCCTTCACATCGTTTCCCTTAGTGATTTTCTCCATCCTTCACAATCTTTCTCCTTTTCTGTCTGTTCCCTTGCTTCCCTCACTCCCCCTTTGACTGCTTCTCCCTGTGTGGGCTGGCCCATGTCAAGGTCCGTGTCTCTCGCCCTCGTTTGACATGCCGCTCATAATGGTGAGATGGGGGAATACCACTCTCTGCTTGTCTTGCTCCATCTTCTCCCTGCTCTATTCCTCTACTCACCCTCTCCTCTGTCAGAATGTCATGCTGTTGCAAAATGGAGAAAATCAATTGAACGTGAGCACTCTGAAAGCTGTCTGTATAGATACAGTGAGCAGATTTTTCAAGCATAGATGGGTCTATACATTTAGACAGTTCTGTGTGTGTGTGTGTGAGAGAGAATGCTTGTGGAGAGAGAGGGAGGAGAGGACAGGAAAAAGGAGGGGGTTACTGACAGACTCAAGCTGGGGACGTTTGTCGCTGCTCGTCACTTTTCCCATCAGCCAGCGGACATGACAGCAAAGGCGGTGAGAGGCGCGTGGTGGGCTCTCAGGACCCGAGTCGGAATGAGCACAGAGTGACAGATGGCTCCTTCATGCTCAGGCCATCATGATGGGACTGGGAGAGGAGTGAGTAGAGCAATGGACAAAGAAGAATGGTGGAAAGGGGAACGAAGAGATGTTTTCTGACAGTATCAAAACCCACCAGACACTGTTCCCCAGTCTGTCTGTCAGCTTTTCTTAACAGGGCTGCTGGCTTAGTGGGCGCAGCACCAGCTGACACCAGCACAGGTAAAAATGGTCTGATAGACAATTGTCCTAAAGGAGGTGATGCCACCTTTGGAGGGTTTGTCCTCAAGTCCTAATTAAGTTTGCTTTGAATCAGTGGCTAATTTATATTCAGAAAATTCTTAAAACTAAAGAATCAAATGTTTCCGATTAAATTTAGACTTTTACCAATGTGAAATTTATTACTGGAACTACTGGAACTTACAGGAGCTACTCTCACACTGCTGCACAGAGTGAACACTCATTATGTGCTTGAGTTGTTTTAAACAACTGATTTTCTGTGTAAGGACAGTCATGAGTTCACGTGGCTGCATGGAAATGTGGAATCAAGTTTTAACAACAACATCTATTCTATCATCCATCCATCCATCCGTTCTGCTTGTGGCTTGATCCACCATTTTGCTGTGCATTCTGCATTCATTCTTTTTCCCTAAATAATTTGACTGTAGGTGACCTAAGACAGATGCAGATTTTACATTTCCTCAAGGATTTGCTGTGTCTCTGCATGAACCTCCATGGATTTTAGGGTAGAACCACATGTTGGGTTTGGGCCTGATTGAGAGATTAAAAGTAGCGGAGACAAAATGGACATTGACACTTGCCTTTGAAAATCACTCACCCACTCCATCACTTTCCATTATGAGAGGAGGAGGACGAAAGGAAAGGACAAGTTCTTAAACTGGGCATCAAGCCACATGTTTGAGCCTTTGGCAGAGAAGAGAGCTGTTGGTGACGTTGCAAACTGACATGTATATTCAAGTCTCTGTCGCATGAGCCTGCTGCTAGTACACTACCAGTAAGCATAGGAAGACCTGCAGGTTGAGTTGGGAGGAGACAGCATCCCAAAATTTGAGCAGTGATTGAATTAATTTTGTACACGTATCTGAATGGAGAATGAGTCATCTCTTTTACAGGCGGCCAAAAAGTATTTGGCATGTAACGATAAACAGCAGAATAATATACCCATTGGGACAAGTTAAACAACTGAAAGTAACTTTCAGTTGTTTAACTTGATTGAGGTAAAGAAAACAAATTAATTATACTGAAACCGGTTTTCAAGAGACCAGGATGGCAGTAATCTAGTAGTTTAAAACTTTTTAATCACAACAAGCGCACTCAAAGAAGAGAAAAACATTTCCACCACCACCAGGCAAAGAGACAAGAACTTAAAATAAAAGACATACAATGAAAGCCTCTTTTCTATTTTGATCCAGGTCACTGGAGGCGAAGCAGAAACAAAACAGACACACAACCTTGTAAGACAAATAGGGTTTGTCATCCCCACAGAAGGCTCCCTTTTTGTCACCCAGAGGCTGGGGCTAGGATGAATTGTGACATAGCCTAATTTCTTTGAAATTGCAGTACAGTCAATAAAGGAGCAAACGGTCTGGCAATGACCTCCAGGATAGTGTTATTGACCTATTTTGCATACACACTGGGTGCGAGAATGGACAGGCGCTTTATTT
Organism: Sandelia bainsii; assembly: GCA_032362345.1. Taxonomy (NCBI): domain Eukaryota; kingdom Metazoa; phylum Chordata; class Actinopteri; order Anabantiformes; family Anabantidae; genus Sandelia; species Sandelia bainsii. The sequence continues at coordinate 3,993,766 of JAUMHL010000011.1, forward strand.
GTGCCGTTATTTATTGGCCCGCAACATGACTGTAATGCCTGTCCAGGGACTCGGCTGAAGTGCAGTTATAGATTATCATGATTGCTAGTTATTAGCGTGTGTGAGAGTGCATTTGTGTGTGTGTGTCAGAAGCACATACACACACAGGGGATGAGAGAGATTATTCCGAGCCTTTCTGTTTGAATAAAGAAGACAGAGGCAGTCTTGTGCAAATTGTTATTGAAATAGTTTAATGCCAGTCCAACTTAACTTCAAGGACAAAACTGGCACTGCTGTAGTTGATGGCAAATATGTAAATGTTATGTGTATGTATGCACTGTGTCTGTACTGTCTCAAGACATAATTACAGAGTGAAAAGTGGCAAACATTTACCTTGACATTCAGTTCTTAGTGTGACTCAATATTTTGCTAGAAGAGCTAGATAGAACTGAAAACACAGCTCTTTTCTTTTTTCTCCGTGTGTCTATGAGAAACACAGAATGAGGGATGGAGAACGCTTTCTTCAGCTACATGTCACCGTGCCAGACACTTAAGGCACACACTTGTTGTCTGTGGCACTGGGATGAACCCTTTCATCTTGCATCAGAAAGAATGAAAAGACAAGGGCCACCCCTTTCCATCTCACCCCTTTTCATCTCCTTCTTTTTGCTTTGAATCAGCAGCAGTGTCGCACTTAAGAACAGTTCTTGGAACCGGCTCAAGGTCCTTTTTGGCTCTGTTGTCCATGGAAAGTCGCCTCTATAGTGGGCCATGTAATTTATGTTGACAGTGGTATTGACTATATTTAACAGACTGATGAATGGAAAAAATAAATAAGACTTCCAGGAGAGCCCCGCAGGCCTCCACAACAATACATTACAATTAGGCCTTCAGAGAATGAAAAGGGTAAAGTCATCCACAGGCAATTAGCTGGAACCTTCAATGGGAAAATGGCAAAACATAGCTCAGAAATTTGACAAAAGGTGTCTGCAAACATTTGTGCAAGTTGCTGGAGTTTTCAGTTTACAAATGTTAATGTTCATCATATTGAGTAAAGCTAAATCTTTCAAAACAATTTGTAACTTTAAGGAAAGTTAAAATGGTAATTTGCTCCCTTTTCTGCTCTGTTCTTTTTCCTTCTTCCACCTAAGTTTTTACAGGTATATGGTATCTCTGTGGGATTAATTGCTCATTTAGCAACGCTTTTCCATATTTCACGGTTGAGAGAATATCCAAATTAGCTTTGCCATCAGAGTTCACTTCTTCCACTGGGGCTTGAGTGACCACACTTTAGGACAGAATGCTGAGCCAATCAGACACGTATAATTCATCAGCTGGGCGGGTCAACAGCTGAAGAAGTTGTCCACTTCCTGGTTCTGTTAGTGAGTTGCATTGGAATAAATTGTCGTGGGAGGATGAGGCAGACCCATTGAGATTGGGGTATTCAGGTCCTTGTTATTGTGGAGACCATTTATTTATTTGTAAATTAGAGTTTGGAAAGCGTCACAGGGTACCAAATGGACCCAGTCAATGCTGGTCTGGTGGACTGAAGGAAGGGCAGCACGGTGGTAGGTTTGCGACTGAGCGGCAGTTATTATTCAGATGTGGACAGCACAGTGGCGGGTGTGCTGGAATCGACTTAATGGGGTGGGAAGGCTCAGTCGATGGCTCTCTCTGACGGTCGGCTGCGCTGATATCTTCTGCCTTTCTCTTCTTTCAACCCCCTCCAACCGGCTATCCATCCACGCTGACGTATTTTGATGACTCGTGTCATTAAAGCTAACGTCCGCTGAGGAGGTAATTAGCCAAAGTATGGCATTAATCAGCGGCTAGAGCCCCTCACGTCTGGCAGGGTGTCTGGGACATGCTTTTTGTAGCCACGTTGGCCTCCCGCGGCCCCCTGTTCCACACATGGTGGGCATTAACCTTCAGAGGCTTGGTCATTTGTCTATGACGAGCTCATGCTCTCTTGTTCACAAGCTTTCTTTCTGTATTTTTGCTAATGATAGACCCTGTAAATGCCAGAGCTCCTTGGTCATCTATAGTGGGAGTGGTGGAGCAAGGAGAAAGGATATAGAAGGATGTAGCAGAAATGATATTGTGCTTTTTCAGTTGTTGTATCAGACAAACTACCAAAAATCTAAATTGGTTTGAAGCATAAAGATGTGACCATGTTGAATCTACTCACCTAGTCTCTCACCTGTTGCTATCTTAGGTAGATTATATGAAACCTTGTACATACAGAGTGGCTCGTATATGGTTCAAACAAATGCCTCTCTTGACAGTGCAATTTTGAAGACTTCTGTTAGAGCAGCCAAATGAAGTCTGTTTAGTGTTGACCGATGGGTCGTTTCTCTGTCCTCCTGCTCATCAGTGTCCTCCCAGAAAAACAAATCACTGCTGCTTTGCCAAAACAAAATGGCCTCCATCAGCGCACGCACAGTGACATCTCCATCTGCTGTCAGACAAACCATTAAAAGTGCAGGGCAAAATTTCAGCCCTGTCAGTGCATATAAAGTCTCCCATTTCTCTACATCAGCACAGTCTACCAGTTCTGCTCAGCAGAGATAGACGCAATCTAAAAACAGACTCCCATACTGAACATTTTGATTTCATTACCACCCACCACTGAATATTCATATACTTTTTTTAACTGCTGTGTCAAGTCACACCTGGAACGAGCAGGGCGCCATACATTATTCATTACTGAAAAGCAATGGGGTGTGGTCTAATAGAGTTTACTGGGGTGCCGACAAGCTTGGTCTCCACTTCCTGATTCATTAATGATGCATCTTCTCCCACCAGTGGTGTCGAGCTTACCTCTCGCCCATGTGACAAGGCCTTAGGGTCCTGGAGGAACCGCTGGAGGAACCTCATTTAATTGTTCTTGTGCTGACCCGACCAGGAGATTAACACAGAGAACAGAGACAGGAAGGGAATACTGCCAGCTTTGGATTTAACTTTTCTAACCTCAGCCGGTTCAAATCCACAGCTCACAGAGGAGTCCTACTCTGAATGTGAAGTCTATTCATATAAAACATGCCATCTGCACAGTGTCGCACACAAAAACTGAGCACAGATTTGACTGAAAACATATAAAATGTAAATGAAATTTACTTTGAACAGTTTTCTGTTGACAAATGATAAATGAAATGCAGTTTGAGATTTTTAAATGCATTGGTCATTCATAAATATCTAATCAAAGCTTAGATTTTTTTATGGTCAGTGAACCAAACAAAATTGTGAGTGAACATACAAAATTGAATTTGGCTTCAAGAAATTACGTCAGGATACTAAATCAATGAAAGACATAAAAGTAGTTTAACTGGTAGAAGAAAGTTTCAACATTTAAATCCAACTGAGCATGGGAAAAAGAGCTGCTACCTTCAAAATACATCATCTTCCAAATCTGCAGTATGTAGCTGATGACCGAGGCAACAAGATTAAATAACAAGTGATCAAGCAGCTGAACAACTAATGCCTGTACATATTCAGCTGGACAGCATATACAGAGCAATTAATGTTATTTTGACTAATGCAAACTTTCTCAGTGATTCTCAGTTATTTGCACTTTCTATCACTGCCTGTCTGGCAGGCAATGATCTTAAACTTTGCAACTCATTATGGTTAACTGGCTATAATTCTGCTTTAGGTGTAGACATTTTAACTGGCTGAAGCATGTGAGGCATGACACATTTTTCCTTGAAAATGCCTTGGCTCAGTTTTTGTCACTTATATGCCTATTGCCCTGCCACAATCTACTCCCATCACTGGGGAGAGCACTTCACCCCACCCTAGATGGCGAGAGAGACCAGTATTCTCTCTTACTAGGTGCCCTCAGCACCCTTGATGACTGCCTGACACAAGAATCTGATATACACCAAAGGGTTAGGGTCATGGGCACAATACCATCATATATCATGAGCTACTGCTCCTGACCTTCTCACCCCAGAGTGACAAAGGTTGCATTGTGCATTAATCCTATTGGTATTAAAAGCTTTATGCCATTCTCATATCAGACCTGAACCCCACATTGGACTGATAAAGCCAGTGCTAAAGGGCACTAAGTTCCGTTTCCTGTAAGGGTGGTTTGATACTGATTTGTTAATAATCTTTTCTCTGAAAATCACCAAGTTAGGTTTCCGATAATTAATACATTTTAGGAACAATTGTTCAATTAAAGTGACAAAAAATCATGTGAATGAATGGAGGAGGAAGAAGTTTGACAACGTATGACCTCTTATTAAGATGCATGTTGTTGGAACAAGTTATTCTACAGAAGAACAGGCTTATATAAAATATTTCTAAATTCTTATTCCATTTTGAACTCTTGCCTCCCTTTTAGGTCATTAACGTTGAGACTGTGTTCACTCGGTGAAGTGGTACAATTTCACATCACAATTTAACAAAGTTGAACTCTAATTCATTTTATTTCTGCAAGCACATTCTATAGAAACAGGCTGATTTTACTCCAGATAACTGATATAAATACTAGTGTGACAGGGTCACAGGGTTTAAAGAGAAACCTGGGCTTTGAACTGTCTCAGGTTCTTAGTCAGTTGTCTTTATTGCCGCTAGTTTGTCCCACCTTTGCTCCACCCAAATTTCTGTGTTGTCCATTGTTGGCATAACTCTTGTTACTGTGGTCCTACTTGCACATTATGCACATTTAAAGATGTTAACAAACTGCTCCTGGTTCTTTTGCTTTAAGGTAAAACAGAATCTTTGGATGTTTCAGTCATTCTGCTGTTTTAAAGCCAGTTGAAAGTAAAAAAGGGTAGAATGATGCTTCTCTGCTCAACCTGTCTCTGACAGTCCAGAGTGATTGTCCTTTACTTCCCTGTGTGCTGTCTCTTCCTCTTTCCTATCTAAGATGGAAGTACAGAGGAATGTGTAGTCACCCAAAGGGGCTGCAACGCTAACTTTGTGGCTGTCCTCTACACCCTCTGAGACTGGGCTTTGTTTGAGCAGCGGCTGGCTACTCAATCAAACCTTGACCTTTTCTTTCCTCTGGCATCTGACATCAGGACCACCAAATACACCAGTTCTCCTCTCTATTAGCCACAGTATTTGTACTGTATGTTTTATCATATATTCACTCTTTGAGTACAGAACCGCCATGTCTATACAGAGAAGGAAGAATAAAAAAAGACTAAGTTATTGTGGTACTGTATAAGACAGGAGGAATGTGATTTTGACAGCAGTCTTTTTTTTAGACACAAGTATAGATGCTATGTGAAATAAATAAATAGATGAATGGATATCAGGGGAGGGAGCAATATTGATCATGTTTTATGAGCTCACCAATCTGACTAGTGAGACGACGGCAAGAAGCTGCCACTTGTGTTTTTGTGCCGAGATCTTTCATCACAATGCTCATGTCCAAGGTAACAATCAATCTATCAATAAAAAGCAAAACAAACAAAAAGCAGAAAATGATGCATCACCCTAACCTCCCACCTCCCCTCTGGTCGCCACAAACAAAAACAATGACAACCAAATAGATTTGAACAAGTGTGCACAGCCTCCACTGCAAACAGGCATACAGGGGTTGGGGTGGTGGCACTAAACACAATTCAGCCTTATCACATCTCCTAGGCTTCCCACCCTGAAATGATTGTTGCACTCAAATACACAGATTGAACATATCATGCGTCCTTGGTGTAGATAGAAATAAATCTTTCAAATCTGCTTTTTCTTTTTTTTTTTTCCAACAAAGCAATTTCTTAGCCGGCGTCCCTCTGCTCTGACTGAGGTGGCCGTCTCTCATAAATTCACTCCGGCAAGTGCATAAATCTCGCTTACAGATAACATCAGGTGTGGATTGACGAGAGATAGAAAGCTAGAGAGCTAGAGGGGGGGACATGGTAAAGACTATGCATGTTTGCGCTGCAGGCACCAGTCTTTCCAGGTGTGTACACATTTTCTAAGCACCAGAAACTAGTTACTGTGTTTTTTATTTTTGTTGCATTGTTTTATAGGTGCATCTGTTGTCTGTCACGAAGTTTGGAAACGCCAAGACATTATTGTATGTTTACACCGAAATGTAAATGTCAAAACCAAAACACAGAAAACATGTTCCTCATTCATCTATAACAATTAAATCAGCAGTTAGACCATCTAAAACTTTAAAGATTACCTTTTACAAAACAACTGCTGTTTGCTGCTCAATCAGTGTTAAATATGAAGGCTTTACAACTATCTGTTATTTTTCCAGAAATTTAAATGTGGATGGTTAAAAAATTGATAAAGCAGCTTTCCTAAGAAATGTGTCACTCTTTCTCTACGAGCTTTAGCCAAGATATTTAGAAGGTGTACATTATAGTCTCCAGACACATGCTGCAACTAGACAAACTGGACCAATCAGGACAGAGTATGTAGTGGAAGGTCCAAGTGCACATCTGTCCAAGAAGACAAGTACTTATGAGTGTACTCCTTGAAAAACAGATGCCTCACTGCAATTGAATTGGCTGGATTCCTGAAGAACATAGAAGAATGAAGTATGAAGAACATACAGCACAGAGCTCAGACGCAGAGCTCACGAAGAGATGATAGATATCTGCCTAACATATGGCACAGTGAAGCATGGTGTTGGAAAGGTGATGATCTGGGGATGCTTTGGCAATGGGAGAGTGGGCGATTTGCATCATGTTCAAGGCATTCTCAATGAGCATAGACAGCACTCCATACTGAAGAGGCATGCCATTCCCTCTGGGCAACAACCAATCAGGCATAACTTCAATTTGCAGCAAGACAAAATGCATTCTTCTCGGTTGTGTACAACTTATTTGAAAAAAATGTAGCTGCACGAATACTCTCTGTGATGGCTTGACCAGCTTAACCAGCAAATCGGAACTCCATCAAGCTGGTGTAGGAAAAGCTGGACCGAAGAGTTCGGGAACACTGCCCAACCAGCACAGCAGACCTTTAGGAAGTGCCGCAGAAGGCCTGAGAGGAAATCACACCTGAATATCTGTAAAACTGAAGAATGTAGAATGCTACAGATTTGTCAGGACAAAGGGCTTTTTTTGATGAGTGTAAAGTTTAACATGAAAATCTAATTCAACCATTATTCTGTGCTCAAGTATAATAATAATTATACTTAGTTAATCCCTTTGGGGCAATTTTTGTGGACAGGCAGCTGCATTTAAGGCAATAAGGGTTTGGTTCAATGTCTGCCCAGGGACACCACCAACCCTGGGGTTAATAGACAAACGTCCTTATAATGGATCCAAAGTCGTTCATGTTTAAAATTGAGTTGTTCATTTTTTGTGTTTTCTGATGCATTTACAACCATGTCATTGAATCAAGCCAACAAAACATTATAATAATACAGAAGTGTGTAGGTGTTTTAAACTTTTCCATGCCAGTCTATATGCATATTTGCAAGCTGTATTTATATGATTGATTTTTAACAGGTGATTATCCATCTGCCACAATGCTTTCCTAATTTCTTAGGACTCTCAACTCATTTTAATTTGGTTGGCGTGAGAGTGCATTTGTCCCTTATTATAGATTCAACTTTTGTCCATGATTGTCCTGTCCCATTTCTCTTTTAATCCCCATCATCTCTCACACACTCTTATCTTCATCCTTTTGTCTTTTCTTTTCTTTTCTCTCCCTCCAGCTGTATTGTCCTTCCCTTGTCCCTTTTTCCCCCCCCTTTTTCGTTCTCATTCTCTCCCACCATACACCCCTGCAGCTACTTTCTGACTTGTGTGCAGTTTAATAATCATAAGGACTGGGCCCCTAATGAATAGTCACACAGACTAATTGCTCGCAGAGTTTCAAAATACAAGAATGGGTGAAAGGGAATAAGAAAAAAATAGAATGTGGACATATAGTAGCATGTTGGTGAATGTTTTAGGGGTAATTAGAAACACCTACAGTAGGATGAACACACTGCTTGTTTTTTTTTTCTTTTTTGTGCAGGACATGATAAATCTTTTGGTTGATGGAGCGAGACAGGGCTAAGCGTCAGAAAGATTGAGAAAAAGAAACACTGAGAAAAAGAATTTCAAGATCATTCAGGTAGAAAATTAGACCACCGGGGATGAGAGGGGGATCCTATTCTTGCTATGATTTGGACGTTTGACTGGGTTAGGCATGACAGCCACTTGTAGATATGTGTATTTAACAAGTTTGCAGCCAAAAAACAGAAGTGTGTTGTGTAGTCCAACTCCTAACTGCACTGGTGTTGTCAGGTCCTTTGAGAATGATCGGTCCAGAAGGCTTCATGATATTATAATTTATATCTTAACTGAATGCATCATGGGTTTATATGCCATAGTCTGACACATGTGCACACACACACACACACAATTACAGCAATGCTCAGTTGAACCTCAGCAAAGCCAAGAATTGAAAGTTGTGTCCCCACAACAGAAAATTATAAGCGTTGTGAGGTGAGGACCTTGTCACTCTGGATCAAACATATTAGCAGCCACCTAACTGCAGGTGGACAGGTGTAGCTTAGCCCTGGGGCGACACAATGTCCCGGGGAGAGTGCATGCTACTGTGTTTGTGTTGTTTGGCTCCAAACACCTTCAAAAGAGATCGCAGGTGTATTGATTTTTCAGCCCTAGCCATAGAAGGCAGCCAGATATTAGCATTAAACCCTTTTGACATGTTGTTCCCAATGAACACCACATTCTACACTTGATGTGACACACAAGCAAAAGGCTTGTGCTTAAGCAGCTGTGGGGATATCATGAAGCATGTGCACTTTAAGTGTGTGTGTGTGTGTGTATGTACATGTTACAGCAGCAGTATTTTTTTCTCTAAACACATCCGCTCTTCTAATCACAAGGACATAAATAAAAACCTACATGCTAAAACATTTTTGTTTATCAAACCTGCGTATTGTACATAGGCTTCTGTACCCAGTATGCAAAATCTGCTTTCTCTTCATTCCTAAAATATCGCTCAAAGTGCTTTCTTATTCTGTATCTCTCCGCCTTTCTCTCATCTTTCACTCTATTCAACTTTTTCCTCTATCAGTACATTACCAATTGGAAGAAACTGATGTTTCTCTTGCTTCACATCCGGACTAAATTTCTTTGCTCTTTGATGTTTCTTCCTCAAGTGGCAACCCATATCCCTTCGCCATGAACGGCTGTGATGACAAATACTCACAGATTTCAAGTCACTTTGTTGCCTAGCAACGGACGACTGTATAGACCCCCCATCTTCATATGAGTGTCCTCGGTTTCACTAATGCCCTTGTGGAAGTAATGCCGCCCATGTGCAGATTGCTTCTGAGCCTGAAAGGACATGAGAGTGGGGGAGGTGGGGTTACCACTGGGTTTGAGTGTCCATCAGAGAGATGATAGGATAGGACAATAGAGTAAGGGGGTTGGAGTTATGGGTAGTAGCTGATGGCCTTTTGCTACCACTTAAGTAAGCAGTTATGTCAAGAGCTATACTACTATACACTACATTTACCCCATGACAGAACCACCTTCCTTGTATGCTTCTGTTTCATTCCTTTACTTTGCTCCCTGTATCCTAATTGCAAAATTCATAATTTTCCACTTAGCTCTTGCAGATGGTTTTGATTTTAGATATTTGTCTCTGAAAAGTCATCAGAGCTGCTTTGTACCAATTAAATAGCCCTTATGAAAAGTACTGACACCAAGAACTATGGATTATCCAGAGTGGGGTGTTCAATATCCCTGGAAAGGGTTGGTGTTGTTGATAGGTTGTTTAAGTATACTATGTCAGCACTTTCAACACAAGATTCAAGATTCAAAACACTTTATTAATCCCAGAGGGAAATTATTTTGGCATGTTACAGCAGCTCTCCGTTCAA
>JAUMHL010000011.1:4003655-4028529 GCA_032362345.1 Sandelia bainsii
AAAATGACACTGGCCACCACAGACTCATAAAACATCCGCAGCATGGTGCTGCAGACGTTAAAGGACCTGAGCCTCCTTCACATGAGTGAAGTTTCATGACAGCAATACTTTCAGAAATGGAAAACGGCAACCAGCACCCTCAACATAAAAATGAAGCAATAAAACCCTACATTAACACTGATAAGTCACTGTTCTTCCTAATTCACACTTGCACAAAGTGACAAAAACAGCTACACACTTAGACGAGCCTTCTGTAAAAACCACCAGATTTTGCTACATAGTTTATTTGCATAAGCTTTTCTTGACTTTTTTTTCTTTCTCTTACTTTAACCTATTTTCTCCCCTGAAAAACAATGCAAAATGCCATATGTATGAGCATCAGGGCAAGTGTTATTTGCTCAGCCCCCATGGCGAACACCATTCAGGGAGACTCCCTGCAATGCATAGTGGCCATACTTCAGCTATGGAATATACAGAAGGAGCAGACAAACCTTTCATAGCTGTTTTCCAAACTGCGCAATTGAGGTTGGTCCCCAGCTTGCCGCTCTGCATGGGACAGACCATTTCAAATACACATGCGTGTTTGAGTTTCAGATATGTCATTTGTCAGATAATAGTGGAGTTGTTACAGATTAAGTATTTGCTTAAACATATATGTTTAAGGTAGGTGATGTGTGTGCTCCACTATGAATTTGCATTACAGCTAGTGACAAAGATAAACCCCTCAATGAGAAAATGGTCCATCTCTTAGGTCTGGAATTCTGTCCTGTCACGCTGGTTTTGGTAATGCTGGTGGCCTTGCATGCACAGGGTGATGCAAAGATTGGCTAACATGCACAAAGATCCAGGCCAAATGCCTGTCTCGTCATTAATGCCAAACCAGTCTCCCTATACCAGTTCTCAATCAAGGTACATCATGTCTGCACAACAAGCGTTTAACTCACTCTGCTGCTGATGTAGATATTGAAAGGATTATTAGGATCAGTATGTGTATTATTTATATAACAACGATCGTCAGACAAAGTACAACTTATAGGTTTATGATCTCAGAAAAAAAAATTACTATGAATTATCTTTAATGTACAGTACAAATCAAAGGGTGGTTAGCCAAAGGTTGAAACAATATGTGATTGCTTGCGACAACTTCAGGCCATGAAATGGGACCTTGTATGAGCAGTTGTATAGCTTTAATTCCATTGCCCTGACCGTTAGTTGATAAATTGAGCTGGTAGCCTTAGAGACAAGTGGCAGTAAAAATAAATAGCATTTCTAATGTTTTCATGGCAAAAGGAGGCCGAGTTGTGAGAGCCCTGAAATAAAAAGAACCCTCCCTTTGTTGATATCAATTACCAGGTGACTGTTAATCAATTGCAGTGACGGCATAATGATTTGTTGTCAGATGTTTGAGGAATGAGCAATGGTGCCTCAAGTTGATTTTCTCAATTTTTCCTTTTCTTTCTTTTGTTTACTTTTGGGTTCCGGTTGACATTTTCCTCTCAAAGACAAAGACAACGTGAGATAAACAGTCTTCTTTTGGGTTGGTTTCATCTCCATTTGGATCCTCCTGTTGTTGGGCAACTCTTTCTTTTTAAGTAACAGAGGAGAAAGCTGATTGTTCTTTTGCTCTGTAATTTTCTACTGATGGGCTCTGCCAGCTCTGTCTGTAGCCACAAAAGCCTGCTTGACAACTCGACAATTACCGCCAGTCAATCGGGATGGAAATGCTGCTGCTGCTGCTTGTTGTTGTTGCATTGCTTTTGCAGCTTTCCAAATCACACAACATTAAATGCTTCGCACTGGATGCAGATCAACATGCAATTCAGCATACTTTCTCTAAAAATTGCCTTAGGCTGCTGTGATTGATTTGTTTATCGTGGCACAATAAACACTGGGATAAAAGGCACCTAAGAAATGGATCTTTGTAGACTGTAATAAAGACCTGAAGTTGGAAAAATCTCCTCTTGCTGATATGTTTGCTGAGTGGTTTCCTTCATTTCCTGTTCGCTGATACACAGAGTCTTATTTTATGGTTAGTTAGTTTTGATTACGAGTTAATGGGGCTTTCAAACATAGTCTTGTGATAAGGTGAACAAACTGTTGATCAAGATGCTGGCACACGTGTCACAAGTGCTAGTAAGTACTCAGCTTCTCTGTCATGGCTAAACAAACAATTTAGTTTCCATTATCATTTCAAAACATACACATATTACTTTTGAAAGTGCAGTACCAGTGGTTTTCCATGATAGACCTCAAGTTTGACTGGTCCTCTCCCTTCACACTGCTCCATTATACTGCTGTCTCCAGAGTAGGAGCATAGTTCTATTTGGAGCCCAGTAAAGCTCTCAGCTAATGCCCCGAGGGATGCAGCATCATATCTGGCCAGGAGCAATGCAGAGACGTCTAGTGGTGGAGGCTTTGTGGCTTGCCTTTTACCAGCACATCTGGCTCCAGAAGATTAGTGTGCTACTGGACCCTAGGAAAATACACATCACGTGTACCTAAAGGAACACAGAAACAACAAGCCTCGGAAATGCTTTCTGGAGCGGGTTGCTTGGTAAGAAATAAAGCGCTGCCTTAGACAGATTTGATTGTGTCAGAAAATGAATGCAAATATAAATGTAAATATGCACAAATTAGATTTTTCAGTGAACAGGGAGTTAATCAAGTGGAAGTTGCTTTTTAAAACATGCCATCATTCGCCCGGGGTTCCTCTATTGTCTCACTTGCCTTCTAATGTCTCTCAGTGCTTTAGGCTTCTAATGCGCATCTTTGAAAAATGCTCATCTGACCAGTACATCCATTTTTCCCTTCCTCCTTAATGACAATTGTGTATTTATCTGTCCCTGGCGTTAGTAAATAATACACTCTAGAATGATGAACAATCCATCGCTGGACATGTTACGGCAGCCTTGTAATGAACTGAAGTCATTTGTGTGGCAGTAATTACACACTCCTCTGATTAAAGATGGCTGTGCTGGATAGTATTTGGGTAATTATTCCCTTTTGCTCTATGTGATAAGCTCATAATGTCCAGTTAGGGGGTGGTGCGGGATGAGGAGAAAGTTAATGACATGCTAAGGCTGGTTGGAGTGAATATCCAGTCGCTTTTCCTCTATCACTCACTCCCTTTGCCTCTGTTGCCCCTGCAGCACGAGTAACTATCTTTATGTGTAGTGTCCCAGCATGTCAGCACTAGCCATGCTAAAGTAATTGCTACCGGAATGGCCTGGTTGCACTGAGCCCTCGTTATATGAATGCTAATGACGACAGCCTTAGCTCTTTGGGGTTAACATCAACACGTGACTGCCCCTCCAACAATGCTAATTAAACTCAGCTCTTTTTTCCCCCCTCTTCTTCCTCTAATTCTGTGCTCAATGCGTGACCTAATCCTTTCTCCTTATCCCTACTTGCTGTTTGTAATTAACACTTGCCTCCCTCATCTCTTTATTTAGCTACTCTGTCAGTCCTGCCTGTTTCTCCTCCAGCAACGCATACGTACGATGATCCTCCCTACAGAGGTGGTATCCTCTGATCTCAACAGAGGTTATATGTTCCTGAGCATAGCCAACACCTAGCCCTTCAGCAACAACACAACAACATGATCCCAGTCGAGGCACGGGGGGAATTGGGAGCTAGTGATGCTGATGATGATCAGTGAGCTTCATTTCATTTTCTGGCATTATCGTTGTGCAGAACTGGCATGTTACCTGTCACATTTGGCCCATTGTTCACCTGTTCTTAATCAGCCAGGACTGAAATGAAAGGGAGGAAATGCTTTTCCTCAGCGACTCAGCAACAATTGTTACAACCCGAGACCTGGCATTTCCAGAGCCCTCAGAAAGGAGGAGAAAAGCTGTGAGACAGACTGCCCTCAAGGCAACATGTCGAGTGATACAATATAATTAGTCAAACAAAATTAGAAGTGGTGAGATGATTAACCCCCACTCCTTCAGTCTTATGTCATCCCCAACCAGAAAACCTTATAGCAGATGCTGCTGTGGGAATGTCTGGTCACAGATGACCTGTAAGATATCTCTTAAACTGTATTATGTGTAATGTATATTATTTTAATGAGTCTGAACGTGATCAACATCATGCTTTTTATATGTAAGTGGCACTTAAAAGCAGAGGTTTGTTTGAATATTGGATTTTTGAGGTGAGCAAATTTATTTGCTTCCTTCTGTCTTATGAAGTTATGATCAGTATTTTACCTTCACTGTCGAGGCTCATACTAAATCCTCTGAAACACACAAACAACAGGCTCAAATGCAGTTTCATATGATTGCCCTTTAAGACCTGGAACAGTGACAACCTGCACTGTTTTAACTACTGTATAAAAACAAACTACAAAGGAAAAGGCAGAGTAAAGACCAAAAAGAGACAGAATCCTGCCAACAGACCAGAGCTCCATGCCCACAGAGGGGTGCTGTGGGGCACCAACTCAGACAGCGAGCGGCACAGGGAAAAGCAGAAGAAAGCAAAGCGAATGGGCAGTAAGAGGTGGCCCTGGTTTATCGGCTGCAGCAGGCCTGGCGCAGCCTACCAATGCTCAGGGGGAGCCCAGTGCTACCGTTTTAATGAATGTAAACGAGGACGGAGGGGACTTCCGTTAATGCTTAGCAGCGCTTCAGAAGATGCCAAGAACAGGGGCTCCACAAGCCATGGTGGACCTGGCAGTGGCCGTGGCACATGCCCAGGAGAGAGGCGCCAGGAGCCGTTTGTTTGACAAGGCCCAGAGATGGAGCTCATGCTAAGAACAGAGGGACTTTGTAGTCAGGCCCAAATATGCTGGAGCACAGGCGGGCACATGCACGCACACACATGGAGAGAAACACAAATCTGCATCTACACACATTTGATGGACTTTTAGTTTAGAGTACAGATAACACACACTTTTTTTGTATTTGTGTGCACTTTCACACAAGCACGTACAATTTGTTTTAGGATATACAAGAGTTGCACAATCTACATATCATCTGTCATATCACATGGTTACCAAGAGAAGAAAAAAAAAAAACCCCACAGAGAAGCACACTCTTGCACATGCTGTTGATCTTTCTTTGTGTATGTACAAAGCACAGACACACACAAACATCTTCAGACTGTGGTCATTTTCCTGTCATGTTTTAAACAGTTGTTCCAAGGCTTCTCCCAGCCACCAACCCTCTCCGTCCCCTTCACCATTCTTTTTCTCTCTCTCTCATTTCGCCGAGAATGAAAGTGACATTTTTGAGCCTGCATCCCTCAACTCACACTCTGCCGCGCTCCAGCCTGACAGCGGCACATTCGAGGCAGTGTCAGGCTGAAATTATGCCGTCTGTGAAGCTCAGTAACGAGGCAAGGGATACAGACGCGCTGAAGAACAAGCATACCCTGGAGCTGTGAGAGTCAACCTTGGCTTTTGAAGAGTGATGAGGAGTAGTGGGAAGAATCAAGTGGATGAAATGAAAAGGAGTGTTTGTTTTTATGCCACAGTTTATAAAGTCTGTTTCATCTAATATTTGAAGATTGCAGGTTCAGTACAAAGTGTGTGCAGTCTTTTAATTTACTACAAGTGCAATTTCCCTTTTGTGGTAGCACTTTGATATAAATCGAAGAGGGATATGATTTTGATATTGTGTCACATAAACATAACTATCATTTCAAAGGCAAAGAGACTAAAAGCAATTGTACTAAACACTAAATGTTTGCTTGTTATAAAGTCTCCAGGAGAACAGCTCTGTTAACTATGTAAATGAGCCAGAGGATGACATCATGGTTAGCAAAAGGTCAAAATACTCCACTGAGCCTCCAGCTTCACATCACTGACAGCTGACACTGAGACAACCCTCCAACAGCAGGAGCACTGTTTCATCAATGCGGTAGCTGCACACTGCTTACTGTCACTCTCTGCAGTGGTGCTGTTGCTTATGCAAGTAGGATATTTTGTCAAAGGTTGTGTTCATAGTTCTGTAACCCCTTGACCTCAGGCCTAATTAGATACAGGTATGTAAATAATAATCATATTAGCATAATGCATACAACTTTTGATACTATGTGTAATATACAAATGCAGAAGAAGCCAATCATGTCTGAAGACTGTGGAAGGAAAAAGAAAAAAGGGGAAAGTAGGACTGTCTTATGGCAGGGTGGCAATATCATCCTAAGGAAGTGTTCTGTGACTCTTCCTTATCTGGCAGTGAATGTGCTGTTGAGTCATTCCTTTCTACCCTGACTCAAATCATGTGCTGCATACTGCAGGCTAACCTTAATGGAAGATTCTTACTCAATCCTCTACCCATGACAAGTGTGCTCCCAGGCCAAACTGCAACTGCTACTGACAGAACTCGTGACACAGCCCAAGAGGGAGCCCAATGTAAGCACAGAGAGGGAGATAGGGGTAGAGAGGGATGGGGCCAGTAGTTGTCATGTCTTTACCCTTCTATTAAATAAAAAAACAACAAATCATTGGCATATTTCTGCAGCCATGGAAACATACCTTGTGACAGTGCCTGCCCCCTCCCTGCGCTGCCCCATCCATGACCTACGGCATTCCATGTCAAGCCTGAAGCAGCAGGGGGAACAAGTTAGATTAGACGACAGCACAGAGAGACAGGAACATGAGAGAGATTACGCACCCTGGGATGAGGCTAGAGTTACAGTCAGCTGGACTGGGGTTAGGGGGTTTGTGATGGTGGTGAGCTTGAGCAAGTGAAATATGTTTGCACCACTATTATGTGTGAGGGAAAGGGGGAACACTTAAGTCTAAAGTTTGCATGGATGAATAAGTCAACTGGTGTAAAGGACATGTTAATGTTCAACATTAAAATCAGCACAGTGTTAAAACTGTTACCAGGGCCATTACTTCAGGGAATCAGTTATGTTGCCCTAGAGGTTTAAACATAACAAGGATGGGTAAAGCTTGCTGCAAACACAGCAAGTTTAACAACGTGTATGTTACTATATATATAGTTCTATACTAAAGTAACTATAGTATAGTTCTTTAAACTATTTATAGGCCAAACTGAAGAATAAGTTGCGCATTTGATTAACTCAAGACTCATGAATTGGAAAAGTGTAATTTAGGTCTATGATGTATGCACCCTCACCCACAAGCCCTTCTTGAAACAGATTGTTCAGGCTCCACTTTCCAAAGAGCGGATGGAGTTTCAGTCTCATGACTGAGCTGCCAGTGTGGAATTGAAAAGCCATCCAACACTGGCTGAGTCCCTCCCAACTGCCACCCCTTTCTCTCACACACATTTCCTTTTGTCGGGGTATCAGTTCCTGCTCTTCTCTACATGTAGGCATGCAACATTAGACCTCCCCCGCCTCCTATCACACACACTCACACAGAGGCACACATCACTGCTTTCTAATGCTATGTCCTACTCTACCCCTGCAAAGCGAGACCATGAATGGGATGGAAAAGTGGAGCCCCACAAAAATGTGTTCATGCCATGGCGTATTCGGCATGCAGGACTCTTTAATGGGACAGTTATACGGAGACACTAAGGGAATGAACTATGAAGTTAAAGATACCTTACATTTTAAGCTGAAATCGGGTCTCTTGAAAGCCACCTTGGAACATTTAAATTTTATCCAAACAAGAAGTAATGAAATGTTTTTAATTATTCATCATAATCCTTCTAAACTGTCACTGTTTCAAATAAATGCTGTATTTGGTTGCAACTTTTAAATGCTCATAAATTTGTTTCAAACCAGTGCTCAGTGGGAAAGAAAGGCAATATACTCAATCAGTACCTCCCCTGAGATCGACATTGACACACCGCACACTACAGTGTTTTTGATAGAGTTCCCTAGGAGCTGCACACGTCAACAGAGTTTGAATTGGAGAAGTTAGCATTGGGGATCTGCCCTTGCCCTTGGTGGACGTGTGTTTAAGACAGGCGGGCAGCTGTTGGTGCCGGCTGGAGGAGCTGCTTTAGAGGCAGGGGTCCGTCCCATAAATGGAGCCATGCAGTTCTGATGGATCAGCACATCAGTTCCCCTCCTGCAGGGTCAAACAAATGGAGGATAGCATTGAGCCTATATCACTCATGATGAAGGGAGCAGGGGAGGGAGAGGAAGAAAGATCTAGAACGAGGAGACAAGTCTCTTCTCTTCTTTTAGAAGACATAAGTCATTCAGATTTCCTGTCCCTCCAAACTGCCAGAGAAACTTGACTCACACATTTTTGGAGACAAGCTATAATCCTTATTTACTGTCATTACTGCACAGCAATATTTTCTACTGAAGCAAATGTATTTAGACATTCACTTAATCAATCATTGCTGTGTTTTATTATAACAGTAAATCATTAGCACCAGTGGACTTTGCATTCTATAATGTGTAATGTAACACTCAATATACAGTATGAGCTTTAAAGTAGTTCACCAAAGCAGGATTTTGTAATATTATTTCACCAATATCAAATATTAACCTGAAGTTTGGTCAATATTGATACAAGGAAGTGAATATGACATTAATTGGGCAGAAACTTTCAAAGTAAAGTCTTGCTTAACATTGACTCTTATCTGTAAGTAAAGTATCTACTAAGACATTATTTAAATTATTTAAGTATTTCCAGACAGTTGGAAGACCATTAGGGACAGTGTGTTTAGCCTGTGGTAATCGCTCCATGTTGGTGGAGTATTACTTGTCCCTATACTCTTATACTGTATACGTTGTTCTACTAACAAGTCTAGGTTCATAAATTCTGCTTCTCATCTGGTGCTTAAATAAAAGTAAATGTTATCTGCATCTAGTTGAAACTGAATCAAATAATATAAGCATTCCCTGCTTAAACATTTAGATACACTCACTGTAAAATTGCTCTTTTCTCACAGTTTACCCTGACTGTTTATTTTTGAGCTTATAGAAATTGGAAAAATTAGCTAATGCATTTCATGAAAAGTGTCACTGACATTTTCTTTTTTTCTTTTTTTTTATCAAACAAGAGGTGCAGTTAGATTTTTGTCTGATTTATAATTAACTTATCAGCAACACTAAATTACAACCTTGTGACATCACTTGTGTGGGAACACTTTAAACTAAATGATGACAAGCCCAAAAACAAGACCATGGTAGCAAACTTGGCTAATGTCTGTGTCCAGTATGATGCTTATTTTATCATTGAAACAGTAATGTCACATGATAAAACTGTGCACTTACACTACATTCAAACTATCAACCACAAATGGCTGGGCCCTGGCGAAGCTGCAGCTCTGGAGCTGTGCTGCTATGATTGGACAATTAAGTTGTTTCCACCACCTCCAAACACACCAACAAACTGAAATATGTGTGAGGTGCACACTTTCTTCTGCACGTTCTGTGTTTATACATATGATTTTATGTGTGGGTGGAAAAAACTTCTCATGTCGAGCCATTAATGGTCAGAAAAAATATTCACCTTATTGCAAGTACTAAAGTAAGGGACTGAAATAATCATCTCAAATGTTAATACATTTTATCAAGATCCAGATTTCTTTATAATTGTAATATGGTGTTTCAGTGTTTGGTGCTCTCCCTGTACTGACTGAGATGCTGATGAAGAGGAGACATCCCTTCCCTCTGCCCCAACCCCCCGCTCTACTGCTCTCATTTATCCCTCCATTTCTCCATCCCTGTATTTTAACCAGCCAGTAATTCATGTTGCTTCATAGGGCCCCTGTCTATATAAATCAAGAGCTCTATCTATGAAACATAGCTTTTTGATAAAGCTGCCTCTTCATCAAGGTGTTCTGATGCTCCGTTACTAACCATATTGATTCCTACTCAGATTATTTTCAGCCACATGGGTGTGTTTCTATTTTTCCCTCTTTTTTTGTTTTGTTTTGTTTTGTTTTGTTTTTTTTGAAAGCATGACAGAAATGGATCCATGGTAATCATATTCCATCTGTGACATTGCGCTCAGTCCATTACTATACACTACCCTTGCTTAACCCAGAGAATTTCTCTCTGTCCCTCTCTCTCCAATCGTACCTTAATTGTTCTGTTAGGGAAGCAGAATCTAATTCCGAAAAAAGCATCTACACGCTTTCCCCTCCCTACTATCTCTCTTTCCATTCTCCAGCCTCCCAGCTCACTTACACACAAACACACACGCGCACACACACACAAACTTTGGTCGACGGCAACTCCTAGAAAGCAAACAGGCCTTTGGCTGGAGCCAGATAGGAGCTGGTTGGCTCCCACCAATCCTTTATCTGAACTAGCTCTGCACATCAATAACACAAACACCATTCCCCCTATTCCTGCTCGCTCCATCCTCTGTCACCAAACACCCTCCCATCCTCCTCCTCCCCCTCCTGTCCCTCCAGCTTGTATTCCTCCGCTTTTAATCTTTCAAAACAAAACGGCAAAGCCCCCTAAGAGAAACTGCATCAAGCTGAGAAACTGATAAAGCTTTTTTTTTTTGAGAGGCGGGGTTGGGCCAGTGGAATTGATGCCCCATTTCAATATGCTTTATAAGGTATCTTCCTGGGCTTATGCTAATAACCTGTTGATCTGTGCTTCTGCTTTGTGTGGTTTCTGTCAACTCTCACCCAACTGCACAGAACACAACAGAAAGGCACAAACACAACTTACTTACTTACGTACAGTGCTTTTTCTATGGTGTGTGATTCTCGCTTTGATTTAAATACTTTTTTTTGTCCAGTGTTGCCTTTTATGATGATGAAGGGAGTACCCATTGTTTATCCTTTTTTCATCACAGAGGAGTGATTACAGCACATACTTGCCCTCAAATCCTCTATATGCAGCTTACAGTTGCGTTCAGGTGGCTTGATCACTCTGTAATCATGTATCTGGTGAAACTTGTGTTACATGCAAGATAGTGCGAGGATTTTTCATGTACACCTCTTCACTTGTTACGCTCACATAACTGATGTCTTGCTGACCTGTAGATAGAGGATAATTTCTCACCACCCTAAATTTCTCAATACACATGTGTTGTATTATTTTTAACTAACTTAATGTAATATTTCCTAAAAATGGGATTCGCCTGTGCATGTTCATGTAGCTTAGAGGTATTTACCTTAAGGGAGATAAACACTACAAGGCTTCCCGCAGATTCACTGCACTTACAGAAATCATGTCGCAGCCAAATGTGCAGCAATACTCCCCAAAAACCTCAAAGCAAAAAATGTGAAATTCTCTTCAAAATCGTGTTGCATAAATTGAGCATAAATGAAATATCTGTGCACTTTATACAAGACCTTAAAACCAGGCAGCATGCCACTTAAGGGCACAAGGTTTCACTCTAACTTTATTGAATCAATAGTGCAGGCAAAATCAACATTCCATTATTGCTATTTGCATATTTGATCCAGGATTTGTTCAATGGATTATACATATTACCTGCATGATGTTTAATTGCCTTTTTAATAGACTCTGTGATTAAACAAGGAAGTCAGGCTATGCTGGTGGAAGACAAAATGGAAAAAACAAAAAACACAAAAAAAAAAAACAACTGCAGAAGAATCTTATTAGAACAAGTTGCTTTCATCCTGCGGAAAAGCGTCTGAAGTTGCTGGAATGAAATAAAGCAGAGATCCGTCTTGTGATAGAGGCAGCAGTGGCTGTTCAAAATTCATTCATTTGCCTAGTATTTGTTTAAGGAGATTGAAGAGGAGTCTGCTTGTTTCCGTCACTGCAGAGTTTTATATCTTATCATGTTTTGACAGATGAGAGGCGTGAGGCAGTAGAAAGCACACACGTGGAGAATAGTTGCAGTGTGGATATGCAGATAAATGAAAGTTTTTCTCTGATGCAAAATTTTTGCATGACATGGGGTGAAAGCACATGGTTGAAGGGAGACTTACCTGTAAACACACACACAGTACATAACCATAAAAATGCACATTTGCATGCTTTAGTAGCTTAACAACATGCTAACAGCTAACGCTGAACTACAGACGTGCAGACTACGAATGGGGGATACTTACACAGACACATGTGCACTTCAAAACATGATGCCAACTCTGCATAATAGCAACAGTGAGAAAAAGAGTTCCTTTGTGTGTTGTATTTGTCTAAATAACATGACAGAATTAAGTGACAAACATGAAGCAGTATACGTTACCGTGTCCCAGAACAGTGTCAAGGATGCTGAAATGAACAGCAGCTTGTCCAGACCCTCATGAAGAGGAGTCGTGATGAAATTGACATTATGAATAATATAGGGGACATGTGGAAGTATGAATTAGCCTTAAGACAGATACACAATGCAATAGTTTCTAAACACTCTCTAAGCTGTAAGTAACCCAACTGAAGTACTACAGAGTTTCAAAGTTTTCAGAGGGTCTCATATATCAAGGCCATAAATTGTATGATCTGCATGCTTTGGTATCAGGCCAGATGACTCCACAGTACATTCAGTCTGCTGCTCTTCACAAACTGAAATGCTAGTATCATACAGGAGTGCTAATGGCTTAGGTTAAAATCCATGCACACATACTATAAGAAGATGAACACATTAGAACACATTGAAAGCACGTTGGTAGTTTTTGATTACATGATGGCACGTTGTGATCCAACGTGGCATTTCCTAACAAGGGGACGTTTTTTAAAATAAAAAAAAGTCTCAGCGAGGTCACGCTCTCCTACAGTTAGTGACCAGTCACCTGCTCTCATTAATAAGGAAATTAATGTTGCATTCCGTTTCAATTAACCTTCCCCGGTTACAGGAGCAAGGCGGGGAGGGAGGCCCAGGCACCCGCCGAGGTCAAGGTAATTGAATCAGAGGTACAACGATGACAAGGCCAAGGAGTTGTTGCTATGGCGTTGGGGACAATTGTTAACCCGCCATTACGGTAGAGGTTGAGACTGCTGTGTGTCAGGTTGTGTTGTTGCATCTCAGAGATTATAACCGGCCTTTGTGACTGTCAGGTGGCAAATTAGGCGGCTGTCAGGTTTGACCATTGGCGGCAGACACAATGATGTCCGATGGATGTTCAGCATCTCAAATAACAGAATGAGCTTGGGAGCGAATGCTTAAAACATTAGCCCATCAGAAATCTGTTTTTTTACATGTCTGGTATTTGTAAGTCATTTAATGGGGGAAATTGTTTCAAATTTGTCATTTTTGTGAAAAAATCTGTGTAGAAATGGGGGAGGGAGTAGTATTCAAGGAATTACATCTAGGTGGCAGTATGCACTGCATGTAGTGAAGTACAATCAATATTTGCTTTGGTGTAGTTGCTCACCATTCCTTAACAATATTTTATTTGCCATAACAATATTTATTCCCTAAGTGATATAGATAGATTTGAAGGAAATAGTGACATTTTGATCTGACTCATTCATTACACTCTTATTTATTTTTCTCTCAGTGTTGTTGTTGTGTAAATGTAACATGTTGGACTTGACATGTTGCAAACCTATGTCGCCATGCTTTGTGGACCCCACCATCCGTCTGAAACTCTTTCTCTGCAAGGATGTCACACTTTATGTGTTGGGAAAAAAAAACAATTAATGTAATCCAGTTAGCAATTAATATGTATTTAGCAAAGCAAATTAATAGTATATAAACAGATCTAGTTGGACATTGGATTATCCTATATTAATGTCATAATGTAGACAATGACAAACATTAATTTCCCTTTAGCACTAATATTAAATTGGTCTTGTTGCCCTTGTTTATTTTTTGCTGAATTATTTTGTTGGTATGTTTTTAGGGGCCTACTCTCATTTTGTTACTGTAAGAATTCCCCTCCTTGATCCACCTCTCTGTTTTTCACTCTCCTCCGGTGTGTCTCCAATGATGGTTTTCTGCTCCTCGAATGCGCTGCTGAGCATTGGCCAACAGAAAAACACACCTGGGTGTGTCCAGCCATCTGATGAATGACTCTGCGGCTGGCGTTGAGATCAATATGAAGAGTGTGTGTTGGTTCGTGCACACGTCTGAACATGTTGGGGGTGTGAGACGAGCAGACGCTTTCTGCTGAGCTGGAAATCCCATTAAATCCCCGCTACCACACACATGTACAAATACACACACACATTTTAACACGCTACAGACTCTGCTAACACACATTAGCAAGCAGACCCACTGGCTAGCTATGTCTTTACTGACACACAGAGCAGGTTTCACTGTGCACAATTGTGTGCTATACCCACTCACACAACACAGGCTCTAGCTTTGTTGTAAGAGGCCAGCTATAATTCACTGCTCTCCTGTACTGTACCAACTAGAGCGATGCAAAGCTGCTGCTCTCCTCTCACCCCCTTAACACAACCAGGCAGAACCCTCAGATTTTCTCCCTTTTGTCAGAGAAATGTCAAAATGCCTGTAACAACGGTACTCAAGCAGCACAATATGTTTGTTTGTATGTGTTGTGGCATAGTGATATGGATACTGTGACTCATGTCTCTGCAGGCGCCCAGCGGGTCTTTTTGCCAGCATGTAGCTCTGTCTGTGTGTGTGTGTGTGTGTTGTATAAGGAGCCACCTTGTCGCCCTTATGCCTGTGCTGAGAGTGTGCAGCACTGGCATTCGAAATAATCTCTATCTGTCTCCGTGCGCTTATCCCACTCACTTGATCCCTTCTTTCCATCCTTGTCTCTCTTTCTTCCTAACACCTCCAATCCACCTGTTTCCCTCCTTCCTCCTTCTGTGTGCAGCTCTCTTTTGGCAATCTTGATTTATTTGTCATCTCTTCTTTCTTCCATCCCTTTCTCCATCCAAGGGGCCCTAGCGTGACATTCTATCTCTGACACATCATGCATGTCCTGCCCTGATGATGCCAGCACACTGATAGATTAGCCACAATGTGTGTGTGACTGGATACAGGAGAGGGAGGAATAGGGGTACAGATAGATCACCCACGCCTTCCAACACATATACGTGTTGTCCAAAACATCAGAGTTACTAAGGCATAGTTGAGTATCAAACAAGTTTTTGTGTCTTCTGTTAATAGGCATATCATCATCACACAAATTGAAAAACATCTAAACGTGAATTATGGGTACGCATATTTAGCCTTTTTATTCTTTATTGCTGCCTTTCATTTTTTTGTGGTAATCACCTTTGTTGCTGCCATCACTATTTTCATAAGGCTGCACACACATCTAACCTACATAAAAACCCTTCAAAGTAACTCTTCAGTAAAGCCTACAGCACTCTAAAAATAGAGAAATGATGCATCCCAAAGACTTACATCTCTCTGACACAAAGACTGCACAACAAAAGATGATGCGTTTAAAGATCCCTGGAGGCTGCAATGTTCTATCTCTGTCTCACACTTCACAGTACAAAGTTGTTGGATGGACCAAACAGCAAACTGGCAATTTTGCCATTGTGTGTATGAGGATGGCACAAGAGAAAAGAGCAGATTTGCGTGCGTGTCATTAGCAAACAGCACAGCAATCTGCCTAGCAGATTATGAGAAAATGAGAAAGTGTGCAAAATTGACATTTGGGTCCGAAGGTAATAGGAGTGCATTAGAAAACCTTATCACATGGCCGAAATCGTATAGGTTCATCCTTGGTGGATGAATAAATGCAATTGTTTTGGAGATATTTCTTCTTTGCTGTGGAAAAACGGATGATGACCTAGATAAAAGGTCAGATGGCCTCCATAGACACAGGAATTAATCCATACCGAGTATATACGGCAAACTAGAAATTGGAAATCCTTCATTAAGATATTATACTTCACCTTGGCATGGTCTGTTGCCTAGGTGGGCATGTTTGGCATCTATAGCAATAAAATAGTTGAATATATTGTATTTCTGGTGTCAGTATTTTGAGAAGAAAGCCCAAAGAACGTGTTAACTCCATCTATCCTATTTAAAAGGATGAACCCTGCCTAATGCGATTACTGAGGCAGTTTGATCACATCACTATCCCCAGTAAGCGCTTGAAATACTGTAGTATAATGCGATGTCACTGTACTTGTTCTGTCTTTGCTCTTTCTGTGTTTATCCATGTTGGGCCATTATGTGGGTATGTACATGGAATATGAGAGGCTTAGCAAATGAATGCATGTATATGCATTTTTCATACTGTAGCACAGCACACATGCATGCTGTAGATGGCGTAGTGTGTAAGGAGTGGGCAATACTATAAGATGTGATATACCAGGCCAGAATCACTGAGTTTGATCAAAGCAGCTAATAGACTATCATGTATGGGAGTGATTTCTTACTATTATTAAAATAATACTTATGATATTCTAAACACCATCACAAAAATAATTTCCCAAACACAACTATTCTTTTAATTTCTTCACTGGTAAAACATGGGATGGATAAACCTTACCTCAGCTACTCTGTGTGGTTTGAGCTGGCTAGATATGCCCTACCTATATTTCAAAAACAATCTTAAATCACACACTGTCTTTTCTGACTATGTCATAGGTCAATGTTCAGAATAAAACACAACTGATGATCGGAAAATGTCTCTAGTTTTGACCATTTTATTGCAGAGTCTACAGACATTACTAACATGAACTTTCCTTAAGCAATATATAAAGACAATACATTAATAGTGGTATATTTGTCATACAGTGTTAGTCCTTGTATTACTATGATTGTTATGATGTTTAATATCCAGTCTTGTCCTTTGAACTTGATTTGATTTAACATAAGTCGTAAAAATCTAAACATTAGGCCTATACAGATGGTTTGCAATAGAGTTTTTTTATGGTGGGAGAGAATTGATTCCCACAACATCCCATTAGTTGTAACATCATTTTGTACATCCTGTCACAGGCATGCTTATACTTAGGAAACGGTTGTCTTTTGTTCTATATTATGATTTAATATCTAGTGTAAAGCCTGTTGGTTTCGTCTCTGTAATGAGTCAGGCTAGAAGAGACTGACACACACACCAGCTCAGACTCTCCTCTCACTATCCTCTTCAAAGCTACACAGTGTGTAACTTAAATTGCTTCAGTTTTGTTCAAATGCACATCCAAAAATCCATTGTTTTGCTTAACACTGTGCTTTGACCGTGACCTGAAGTGACTGCTGCTTTCCCTCTTCTTCTTCTGTCTTCTCTCGCTATCAATCTCACTCTCTCTTCCCCTGGAGCTTTTTCAGTAGTAGCCCAGACCCCTGCGCTGTCTTTAAACCGACTGGATTTGTGGCTCCATAATGAATTCAGTCAGTGCAAGAGAATGAGCAGGATTAATCCAGCCAACGGCAACGGAGGGATTTGATGATGTCATCCGTATGAATGAACTAGTTAGCGGATTATTCCCTCCAAGGTGGAAGAGATCCAAATAAATGAATATGAATGCCAGGGCACAGGGCGGAAGAGTTGGCAAAGGAATGTTGAAAAGTCAAGGCAAGATGTGGAACGCACTCCGCGAACAGAAAGGTGCATATGATGACAAAAAGAGACTAGGAAGAAAAGACAGCAGGGAAGGACAGAGGCAAAGAGAGAGATATAAAGTGAAATAAGTGAGGGTGAAAATGATTGATGGATGTGCTGAGGGAGACGAAAGAAAGGACAAATCATTGGAAGAAGATATAGGTTGGTTTCAAACCTCTGTCTTTCCATCTGTCAGGACAAATGGCATGGTGAGAGGTTGGTCTGGGCAGACAGTTCTTAGTGGGAGGTGTCAGCTTTGAGCTATGGGAGCGCCAGGGGAATCTGTCCCGGAGGCCCCAGCTGTGGCAATCACTGCTCAGTGGGCCGCTGGGCCAGAGCAATCAGGCCACCACCAAGCCATCAGCTGAGCTCTCTGCCTTCTGTGTGCATCAGCCACCTCCTCTCCCAGCATCCTGATCACAGACATGTAGCCCTACAACAAGCATAGCAGGTGAATTACACACCTGTCATTACAATGCATCTCTTCCCAAACACAGTGAAAATAGATTCCTGTTTCCTTAACACAATGATCTCTCAGTCACCTCCACAAACTAAAGTTATGTTCTTAAACATCATAACTTCCCTTGCTCGTCATCAAGTAAAATATTACATGATATTAAAGTTACTCGTGGACAAGCACAGTATACATGCATCATTACAAAAGTGTAGGTCCTAAATGGCGTGTTTGTGCAAACACTTGAAAACAGAGGCACACAATACATTTTTGTACCCAAAGGTATCATACTATTAACTAACAGTAATACCATCACAGGCTCAGACATTAATTGTTCACCCTGAGACCACATGTGTACCTCCCAATTAACCGTAAAGAGGCCGTTTCTGAATGTGCAGTACAAATTTTGTACCACTTCAGCCTGAACTAAAGGCACTCTTTCAATATGTTGCAGGAGAGCACGCCAACTATTAGAGTGTTATCATATTATGTATCACATTTGGGTAATCTGAAGTATTTCTGATTCCATAGAAATTTATAGCGAGACGGGTTCAATTCTCCTCCAGTTTGGCTAGACTGTCGATCAAATACAGTGCCAGTGAGAGGTTATGCTCACACTTATGTGAAAAGTAACTGCAATCTTCATGTCTAGTAGATGAAGTACATGGTTTTCCACATGCTCCCCAGGAGAACATGCTTGTACAGTTTAAAACTTGAGAGAGAGAAAAAGCTGCACTTAACGCCACCGCTGTGTAGTCCATTTAAACTTGTGCTAAAAATTGTAAAGGAAATCTAAAAGAAAGGCAGATATACCGGTGCATATTAAGAATGCTTCCCTGCTCCTCTCCTTCCCTTTTTCCTCCCGTCCTTCATAAAGTTCCTAATGAGTTGTCGGCGGAGCTGAGGCAAGACATCCGTAATGTGCCATGAAATATGTAAGCCAGGCCTTTTGGAAAGTGAGTCTGTTTCGTGCCCCCCTCCTCTATCTCTCTCACGATAAGAAGGAGAAGAGATTCCTCTTCTCTGATTAATGTGCACGGCAGTGGCAGCAGGGGCAGGTAAGGGGCGCGGCATAGCCCAACGTATGAATCCGTCCCGACACTCTTCCTTTTCCACCTAATTAGATTATTGGACTGATGAGGTAGCACCAGAGATTAAGTCCTTCATCAGTTCCAAGAAGAGAGCGAGGGAGAAGAGGGGAGGTGCACCATACACTCATCGCCCCCACTACATCCATCCCCCACTCATTCCCATGGTGGAACTCCACTGCTGTAAATCTACAAAGCAATAGCAAGTGACCAGTGAGAAGCTGCAAGGTTCTACTTATGAATGTGTTTTTTATTAATCCATACCATTACTGTTGGACAAAACTGCATCTTCAGTAAAGAACTTTAGTAAAGAACTTTTTTTCCTCATATCAGTAGATGAAATAGACTGTTCATGAGATGTCCAACAGTGAGAGGTCATCTTTCACAAAAGGGTCCTTTCTTGCCCCTTATCCTTAATTTACAGCCTAGACCTTTCTGGTTCTTTTTATATATGCCCCATATTCATTCACCTTGTCCAAACGGACATAAATTCCTCCCCTCCTTCTCCCAGCTCTCTTTCTCCTCTCTGGGCTCTGGTATTTTAAGGCCTTGTTTTCAAAGTTGGAATGGCAAACTCACGGCCAAGCCAGGAAGGCAGCTACTTCACTCACATGTTTTATGACTTGAGGGCATTTCTTTTTCTGTATCTCTAGCAACTGCTGAGAGGTTATGATGTATGTGATTTGTACCCATATAATTGTACAAATTGATTGAATAATTGTACATTGTGTGGAATCTTGTTTGGCGCTAACATGCAGCACCACTGTTTCTGTTCTGAATCCAGCACGTCACCTGTTTGAACTCGTGTCGTCAACCTCAACTTTTCCAGTTACTCAGCAGGCTAATAAATTACCACTAGGTGCATGGTGTTATTTTGGCCTCACAGCTCAGAGTGGCTGGCAGCCACCATCTCACGCCATGCATAAACTTACATGTATAAATGTGTGCACCAGCTTATTACAAGTTAGGCTGTGACCCCTCTGTTGGATACAGGCCCAGCTGCTATGGCTGGGCGTTTTGGGTGGTGTGGTTGGAGAGATTGTTCGTAGCAACTATATTGTAGACAGCTTTTATTGCATTTAGCTTCCCTTCATGGACATAACTGTGAGGTTATATTTGAATTACATGTGGTAGTGTACACATCATTACTTGTTTAAAAAGGCATACAAGTACATGTAACAAAGTGTCTATGAATTTGACCTCTTGGCTGTTTTCCAGATGGCTGTGCCACAGTTGGACTTTGGCCAGCACCTAAAATATCCTAAGACTTACAATCATGATGTGTCCTCTGAAAATAAGACCTTTGATGTTTTTCCACACCTCTTTCTTTATTGCAGTGTCACTATTTTACGAGAGTCTCTGTTTTCATAGACTGTTGCAGTTGCACGTCAGGGAATGTTCTTGGCTAACCTCATTGAAACAAAAGTTTTAGTGCTCGTGAAGAGTCATACTTTACATTTTTAAACATAATCTGCAATATATATGGTGGATGATATACTTGACCCGCCTATTCAAGCATAGGTCAATTAAATATAAATAAAATGCTGTAAAATGTTTATCATGTAGCTTCTGTGGTCTGTATTTTTATAACCTTTAAGTACAGAATTGTATACCCCTATAACCAGCATAAATCTTGATCCACAGTGAACCATGCGAGGGTTGTTGTTCAATCCAGCAGTGACAAGTTGTTGTGACTCTATGAGGCTGCCACTTATTTATGACTACTTTCAACAGGATACAGTGTGTCTGCATGTGTTTGTTTGTAGTCGTAAGGCCGGAGGGAAGCTTTAAAGCAATATCGTGAATGATTTCCAGAAAATTTTCCACTTGTGTGCACGTGTGAATGTGTCCACTTTTATGAGGACAATATCAGATTTTAGATACAGTACATACCACAGACATATGTACTCAAGGACAGTACTGTTTTAGAAAAGCATCTATATTTACTTACTAGTATTTGTGTGAGTGTGCACAAATTATGTCCTGTAAATTAAAATCACTAAGCTTTAATACATGAAATCAGTTGGCTTAGTAATGCGCTAATGCATGTTATCAAGACACATGGCACCTCTACACCTTTTCCTTTGTCTTTCCAGAATAATGTCTACCAGCCTTAAGCATTCTCAAGCTACAATACAAAAAATGTTTTGTCAGGAGAAAAGCAGCTTACATTAGGACCAGGTTTTTTTTCAGTATCATTTGAAGTATAGTTTGGAAATTGTGTTGTGTTTGGGAAGTAATCATTAACATTGTTCTCAGCTTTCAATTGCACATTTGTGCATAGACAGTTGCTGCAGCCTCAACAATTGTCCTCAACATTGTAATGTGTCTGTTAGTTGCGGTGTTTCTGTGTGTTTGTAGGCTATTGGACCAGAACGGATGGCGGTTTTGTCAGAATTACAGCTTCCCTGGCTTTCCAGGGTATGTGTTTATTTGTGTGTGTGTGTTGCTCATCCACGGCCGTTCTTGTTGCTGCACTGTGCCGAGTGGTTTCTTGATTAAAGATCTTGCCTGGTTTTTTTTTTTTTAGTTAACTTGCATTGATCACATTTTGTCTGTGGCAAGCATACAGCAACCAGTTGACACAAATATCATTAGCAGCTTAAACTGTGGGGTAATCACATACAGTTTCCAAGGCCTTTCCAGCCACTCAAGTGTGTGTGTGTGTGTGTGTAGCATCTTGGATGTCACAGCACAAGGCCATAACTTATTATATGGTGACAATGTTAAAACACCTGGCTTCAGCAGGATCTAAATATATGATATGGTCAGGATCAAGTAAACCCATACTTGTGACTCGTCACAGCCAAGCTGAAATAGTAGATAAGCACAAATTGTCTCATGGAGCACAACATGCTGTACGTATTGAACCAACAACATGAGAGGGGAAATAGTGTTAACAGAAACATACATAAAGCAATCATTTTGTTCTAAAACTTCCAACAGAGCCACAATACTAAAGGATCATGTATCTTTGATTATGCTCGTGTATGATTTATGGCTTTCATTTTCAATTATTTTTTTATTACTTTGTTTCAATGGTTTTCCCATTAGGATATGGCAAATGGTTAAAAATATACCAAAACCCATTGACCTTAGCTACCATTGCGTTGCAGTGGAGGATTCAATTCAATTAGGGGCACAAATCCACAAAAACGAACTTATTTTAGATTGTTGAAATTTAGTGTCTGCTTCTATG
The DNA here is from genome assembly GCA_032362345.1 of Sandelia bainsii. NCBI lineage: Eukaryota > Metazoa > Chordata > Actinopteri > Anabantiformes > Anabantidae > Sandelia > Sandelia bainsii. The sequence continues at coordinate 4,025,694 of JAUMHL010000011.1, forward strand.
ATTTCTATCAATTTTAATCAGTCCTGCAGTTAACTTCCTTTATTGCACCTTTATGCACACAGGCTTGGACATTTAATGATAAAACAAAGTAGTTGTATCTTTTTTAATGATTCACCGAGGTTATATTACATATATACACCAATCAGTAAAAACACCACGTAATGCTGGCCACAATCGACAGGTGTCAGGACACACAGCGCATCACAGCTTGCAGCACATGGGCCTGTGGAGCCGGAGACTGGGTGCCCATGCTGACTCCTGTCCAGTCTGCGAATGTGACTTTACATTTTTCCCCACTTTAGTAGTATATTGTTTTATGTTTCCACCAAACAGTCCATGTGCATCACATCCCACTTAGAATCTGTGCAACTCAATAATGATGTATTAAATAGCATAACATGGATGAACAGAATCAGTGGTGCACAGTGGTGTACCTACTTTTTACAGAGGAAAAACTTCTAGGCTCACGCAAGTCTTAGTGAATGACTTTATGTCATTCACTCAGTGGTTCTTACATGTGGTTTGTAGCATAACTGCACAACATGAAATGTGTGAAAAGAAAGGTAGGGAAAGAGAGCACTCTCCCCTCCAGCTGTGTCTCTCAGGGGAACATGCTGCCAAGATCCATGGTGAAAATAAAGGAGTACAGGGAGTGTGTTTTTTCCATTTGCTGCCCCCCTCTCCACCACTTCCGTCTCCTGCTTTCCCCAGGGTTTCAATTACTGTCTCCCTTCACCTCTCATTAGCACGAGCAGGACGCTCATTCTTAATAGTAAGGCACACACACACATGCACAAATACACACACAAACATCGAGTGGAACACACATTTAAACTCAAATGATGCACAGTCAAGTGTGCTACACACCACACACACCCACCCCACTAATTCTCATATGTTCCATGTTGAGCTCTGTAAACACAACGCTGTGGTTTCCCCTGTGTCTGTAACTAGTGTGAAAGGTGCTACTGATAAACACCGGTTCCCTCCCATCATTCATATTCATCATTTTCTATCAAATTCCAAGCATCATACCTGGAACCACAGAGCATATTGCATGATTAATGGTGTTAATTAAACGAGGCTGATATCTCACTCTGTATTTCATGGCAGATAAAGTTCCAGCAAAATGGTAAAAGGCCACAGTGATGACGTGCTTTATGTTGTTGCTAGAGTGTATGAATTTTGCCATCAAACTTAAATTATATCTGCATCATATAATACCTTTTTTCTCAATATGTTATGATCTCCCAGTTTCCTATTTAAGTAGACGATTTTTCCCATGTGACAGGTCTTCTTGAGCAGCCTTCAGAACTCTGAACTCCTAAGGCAATATAAAATTTGAAGTTAAATACATGGAATTTACCATCCTGTTTAAATTAGTACTTAGATCTATGTTCATAATAAGTAGAGCATAATAATATACGACTGGATGGGCTAAGTCAGTCCCCCAAAACGCTGACCACCTTCTTCTGCTCCTAAAACCACTTGCACATTGTAGTGGTCCTTTGCAAGTCTCCCCAGTTCTTTAGCTTAGCATCATGTCTGATCGCTGAAACACATTGTTCAAATGAAGCCAAATGTAACATACTGAACACAGTTTATGACAGCTGTGCTGAGTTGAAATCACGTCATAAATGTGGTGTCTTCTCCAGTGAAACAGCCCCAGTTGCTGGTCTTACAATAAAATGTCACTAAAATTTCACATCACTTCTCCCCCATACCTGATGCTGCCTCTGCTCTTTTGCACAGACAGTGTTGCCTCTGACACTACCTCTTGAGGCGGCTTAAAGGAGGGTGAGCACGGACTCCACACTCTGGTTTGGTACGTTTCACTGAGGCGGGGTATTGGTGCGGTAAAGCCGCCTTGAAGGGGCAGTGCAGAAGGGGCTAGTGGTTCCATGTACCTCCATCACTCTGGTGGACAAGTAAAAGGAGCCTTCTGGTTGAGACATCTGAATTAGCCAGCAGGTTAATTCTGATAATACAGATTAGCGCCCATGGGAACTGCTGTATTGATTGGACAACAAAGGCTTGGAGAAAAACACTCCAACATTCAATTATCCACACTGGTAGACATAATGCCATTCTACTCCTCCCTTCTTTCCCTTTCTTCCCCTCCCCCTCCCCTTCCTTCATCTCTCTCCTTATCCCTATTTCTCTACTGGAAGAATCAGTGAGGTCGGAGGAGGGGAGCAGATAAACAAGCAGGTGTGTGTGTGTGTGTGTGTGTGTTATCTGATTGTGATCCTATCTTTGAGTGAGAGTGGGGGAGTGTTTGGGTGTTTTTGGTCTTCAGCTTCTTTTACTCTGTGTGGCTCACTTTTTATTTGACTTTCCATTGTTTGTTTATTTTGGCATTTGCAGATACAGATTTCTAATGTTCCAGGGAAATTGTGTTAATTCAACTCTTATGCATAAAACAATGACAAGAACATAATATTATACATATGACATATGCAGTCTTCATAATGGCCAGAATGACTGTTTGGCACGAGTATATATGTATGAACATACAGAAATGTTAAATGGAAGACAATCAGTGACGTGTTGGTGGCATTCTACTCGGGAAAATATATAATATAATGATAATATATAACATTTTGAAGATATTTTGTCTTAGAGGGAACACTGCAGGAATACTTGAGCTGCCATCGAGGGCACTTGAAGTGTTTATTTATTTTTATTTTTGAACACCATTTCTTCAACCAAATGCCAATACAATCCACACAGGGCATCTGTTTCCAGTGTGTGTATGTACTACAGTTGAGGTCAGAATTATTAGCCCCCCTGATGAAATCACACAAAACCCTTAATATTTCCATGGAAATGACCA
>JAUMHL010000011.1:4028629-4068376 GCA_032362345.1 Sandelia bainsii
GTCATTTCCATGGAAATATTAAGGGTTTTGTGTGATTTCATCAGGGGGGCTAATAATTCTGACCTCAACTGTATATGTGTGCAATGTGTCAAAATCAACTGAGCATGTTTGTATTAGCTGTGGCTCCGCACACTCGTTACACAGTCACAGCACTAGCCCTCTCTCATTAGTTCCCACCGTTAAGCTAACTCTGATTGCCTCTGGACAGAGCTGCACACCATTCAGCACCTATTCCTTGGGATGGGAGGCTGAGAGGCGAAGGCTTCTCATTTCCCGCAGCCAATGACACGTGAAGATGGTGCAGGTAACAGATGCATCCACAGAGTATGTATAATCACGTGCACGCTAACACACACACAAAAGTTTCTGTCACATGCGCACACCCAGGTCATCACCATTAGACGAGCGTGGCGGTGCTTGAGTGAGTGAAGTAAACGACTCGTGATCTGAGAGAATTATTAGCTAATGGCTGGAGCATGTGGGCAGGATGTGATCCCTCAGAGGGCGAGATGAAAAAGGCGAAAATAAGGGAGCAATGGGGAAGAGCGAAACAGAAAGGCAGGTACAGGAGCATAATCAAAAGAATACATGCACACTTGGATCAGCATGATCGGATTATATTGATGTCTGTCACCTAATGTGAAACTTGATTGGTGAGATATAGGTCTGTCTTTTTTGAAATGTCAAGGCTTATGAAGAGGTGAGAGAATATCCTTATAAAAGAGGTTGCCATATTGCTTGTGCCTAATTTATTTCCCATTACAGAAAATGTTAACAAAGCTTTAATGAGCTGCTGACTACATCATCCTCACTTTAAAGCACTATGTCAGGGGAACATCCAGTTTTACTTTGTATGCCATTGTAGTCTTCTGTGCAATACTGTGGTACACAGCAACATTTTCTCAGAAAATCACTTTCACTCAACACCTGTACTTCCATGATTTGTACGCAGCATAATTGCTTGGCAACATAGAGTAGCAAACTACAGTAGATTGATTCCAGTTTGCAGGCATTCATGCAATAAGCTAGTGTCTGATATGATGCATCTAATACCGATGCAACATGTTGTTTTTTTTAATGAGATTTTTGTGCATGGGAGTGTCTCTCTGTTAGTTGGTGGGTCCATGGGTAAATGGATTTTCTGGAGTCCCAGAAAATGAATCCTTATGACTTTGGTGATCCCCTGACTATTTTCTCTAGTATCACCAAATGAAAAATTTAACTGGTCAAATAACGTCTCATCCTCAGCTGTGTGTTTAACACTAGATTACAAATGTTAGCCTGCTAACATGCTAAATCAACATGGTGAACAACATCAGATCGTTATGCCGCCATGCCAGCAACAGCCTTGAAGCAATTTATTTAAGACTTGCACCTTCCATCGGTCCATCCCATTTTTGTGAAAGCGTAAATGCAAGAATTTAGTCAAATTTGGCAGAGGTCCACTTGGAGTCAAGGATGAATGCATTTGATTTTGGTGCTGAAAGGTACAGCCAAGATCACTGAAACCTCATGCCTGTCCCATTCTCGTCATGGCTTTTTCTCAGAATTTCATTGCATCTGGAGACAATGGCCACTTGGACTAATAGACAAAATTATTAGAATATGAGTCTGAACAGACATGCATGTAACTTGACTGGTTGGTGGAAGCATACAGTTTCAAAGACTGTGCAATTAGTCTGAACTATAAGCACAACTCCACATGAGCTACAAAGTAACTGTATGCTGACTTTTATAAGTTTTCCACATCCTATGTATGTTTGTTGTGTACACACACTGCTGAATGTAATAAGTAAAAAGGTATGTCTGCATGCAGCTGTTTGTTATGTCATTTTGGTGTATGTTTTCTTTGCTTCTCTGGAGATGGAAAAAATAGTTGTCTAATTATTGTACTGTGCTGCACAACCTATAAACTGAAAAAATAAATCTGAAAAGCGTTTTGATCTATATGCCACACATACAGTATGAATTGTTTTCAGCCAGTAAAGTTGAAAATAAATACCTCTCATGCTCATTGCTTTCCCATTGGTTTAACATTAACCATGACTTAACAGGCTGCTCAAACTTTTTGCTAATATGACCCAGTATCAACATTAGTTGCATGTCAGCCAATGGCATTTTCATAATTAATGTTCTCAGTCCTGGCTTGAGCCAAACAAAATAATTTCCACTGGACGGTGGTGTCAGTCCAGCAGCACCGTATCACACAACGCATCACCCTTTTCACAAGCACTCAAAAGTAATTTCAGGGTTAGGGCAAAGGAGCCAAGTTGTCCAAATGAAAAGGCCCTCGATGAAGAGAGGAGGCCATTTTCCCGAGAAGCCGAATTGACTGTTGCAAACAAGAGGCATGACCGAGATGAAATTGGCTCACCTGAATCCATTGCTGGGAGGGAGGGGGGATGGAGAGATGAGAGAAGGGTGAAAGCGTGACAGAGACTGGCAGAGAGAGGAGCAAGAAGACAAATGAGACCATGAAAGAGAAAAAGGAACAGTTGTGGGTATAGGTGCAGGTTCAGGGCCAGCAGAGAGGAATAGAGATGACAGAGTAGAGGGAGGAAAAGGTGATATTATATAGGGAGAGGATTGAAGTCTGGACTGTTGCTCTGTGTCATTCATAGTCTTATCTTAACCAGGGGAGTGAAAGTAATATTAATTTTACCATAATCTCTGCACAAGAGGAGGCCTGCAGCCCCTTCATCATCAATAATAAAACTCATTCCAGAAATCAAAATGAAATATTTACAACTCATCTGCTGTGTATACTCTGTCGCTGGTGGAATCTATTCATAGACATTTAGATCTATTCAAGGGATTATGTAGTTTGTTGAGATTTGTATAAGCATGGTTTAAATTATAGCTCTGTATACCAAACCCAAAATTCATTATGTAGCTGCAGCCATTGTGCATTTCATCCCAATCACTTTCAGTCTTGAACGCTGCATATTTAAACAAATACTAGCCTTGATATGGCCAGAGATAAAAGCTGGTGCAAGTATGATGCAACATCTTCCTCTAGCTCACGATCATAATTGCACATCATGTTTCTCAAATGAATTTCTAATCTGGAGTCTCTCCTCAGCAACTTAGAAACTCTGTGAAACTTTTTGCTCAGCCAGTACCACACTTTTATAGCCTAGCATAATTGGGACCATAAACCTGGTCTGAGCCTCATTCAATAATGATTCCCTGCTCCAAATACCTGCTGGCCTTTAGCAGAATATTACTTATTAAGCACTCCAAAATCTAGTGGAAGTATTATCCGTAAGGTCAAGCATGGAGAATCTTTCAGAGAGGCAAGACTTTATGAGCTCGGCTTTTCTTACATCTCTACACATTGCAGAGGGCATGCTAATGGACACTGGCTGCCATTTTTAGGCTGCTTATCCCCCCAAGATGCTGGCAATAGCAGGCAAATACATGTCATTTATTCATTCACTTGTTCCATCAAGTTGTTTTAGTTTCTTGCGACAATGGCTAGCTGAGCTGTAATGACACAGTTAACAACTTTATTTCCATTAAATTTTCCCTCTGTATTTTTTTTCCACCATGTATAGCAAATGTCACATGGTTGCTTGTCCGAGCACCTCATCATTTACATTCAGTTAAATATTCAAGTTCAGGATTTAATAAAACAATTACATCGAATGAAAACTTCTACATATACTGTATTGTACATGTTTTATATAAGTTGCACTACACCCATATGTCTTTCATTTGTCATTTTGGTAATGTGGATTTGAACAATGTTCATGGCCACATTGTGTTGTCACAATGATGGATCAGATTGCTTGAGGAGCATAAAAGTACAGCAAATGAAGCTTATAGAGCAGAGAGACTAAAGGTTAATCCACATGGAAAGTATGTCTGTCAGTCACATGTCTCCCAGAACAGATACAGTATGTTTCCATTTCATCAAAGTCATGCGTGTTTGATCACTTTATTACCCCCATATCTTTTTTTTCTTTTTTCTCAAATACATTGTCATTAAAAACACTGAGTATATATTTTTTTCTTTGGCTTATATGTAGCAAAGCTTATTCTCCACTGGCAGTTAGTATATAATACAATAGTATGTTGTGAACGTTTAACTATACCTATTATCATTAAAGGGCAAAAACAGTTAAGTTGAGTTTCACTATGGGTACATTAACCCTTTATTCATAAAGAACAATACCGTTTCCTTTCTGTGTGTTTATGATGGAGCTTACTTAAAAAACTTTTATTCAGTAAAATTCTGAGCTTTAGTTTTCAAAAAGCATCACCCTGCTTAAGTGTATTTAAGCAGGCATTTTCATCCCTGAGAGCTTTAGGAGTGCTGCTTTATAGTGAATGCTAATTTCTGACCTCTCTTTAGAGATAAACTACCTTTTGAGGATCAGAAAGTACTAATAGAAAACTGTAACTAGTATCTGCAAAACACCTTCACAAATCAACATTCATAAGTTTGCTCCTCCTTTAAATCCAATCCTTTTTGGTGTGATAATATCCTTGATGCATTTTGTTTGTTTGATTCAGCAGTACACAGAGAGACAGAGATAGCAGAATTTGTCTCTTAGATTTCTATTCTCTAAAGAATTGTTTGAGATAAACCATCCCTGGTGGATAAAAAGGTTTAATGTTCAGGGGGTAATGCATGTTGGCCTGCTTTCTAACTGTAATATTTCCCTGATTGCCTCGTCCTCTAAACATAGTCATTTAACATTGTTGTGTTGTATCCCCATCTGAGGCAGTGCTGGTGGATTTGCTTGATTTCTTTAAGACAAGAGTCCAATCATCCCTGCTATCCCACAGTGTCACATTAGATTTTATCACACATGATATTCAAGGATATGCTGTGTGATTATCCCCTGACAATACAGATAAAAGCTCTTTCTCTCTGTTTCAAAAAGCAAATTGACACACAAAACATTCACACACCCATGATACCCAGCCTTGAAGGCTCCCGTGTTCTTGTGTATACACACACACACACACACACACACACACACACACCCAGGCACAATGAAAGCTAAACCTCTGACAGTTTACAAACCGTCCCCCCTGGGTTAACAGAGAATACAGAAAGCCCGTGGAGGCGCAGTTGTTTCAATGCAGAACCTGCAGTTTGCCCATTGTGAGCCAAGGCCACCATCATCAGAGAGAGAGAGGAGAGAATCATCCCTGAAAGAATGCCACAGATCGCTTCCCCTCCTGGGAGACTGGCAAAGAACAAGGCAAATCCATCCGATCGAACGCCACGCAAATACACAGCCTCCACGTCAAGCAGTGCTGTGATTGCTGTTGGTATACCCTGGTTATTGACCTGTGCTGTGTGTGATGTGTGAGTTTCTAAAGCTGTGTACGTTGAGAGCCCTGTGTGTGTGTCTGTGTGTTACTTGTATCAGAGATGGACTGAAAGGCCATCATGCCGCTGAGCTGACCCTATCTCCAAGGCTCGGAGGCTGCATGGAGAGATCAGAGCAAAAGCCAAGCCCAATGTCTCCTACTGTGATGGAGGAAGCATCTCTCTTTTTTTGCTCTGTGTGTGTGTTTGTGTGTGTGCGTGTGTGTGTGTTTAGAGACAAGATGACATAGCCCACAGCCCTTCTGCAGCCGAGGCTAAAAGATAAGAGAGAAAGAGAGATGGGCAGCTCCACAGATGGCGCAGGCTCTGGTGAAACTGTTTGTGTGTTTATATGTGTGAAGAATGACACTTGGACACATATATATGCATATTTAAGCACATAAATCTTGACAGAAACATAATGTCAAATGCAAAATAGAGCATCTAGTAACTTCAGGCTGACTTTACAACAAGGTGATATCACCTGATATGTAAATAATTTAAAGTATAGGGCTGACTTTGTTATATACTTAATGTACATTAACAGAAGAAAACCACCCATGCTTTTGTCCATCTCTTATTTTGTGACTTCCTTTCTCTGTCTGTGGCTTTGAGCTTCAAGGCCAGTTCCTGTTAGAGACATAGATCTATTTTAAAAAGACAAAAAATGGCCCACATAGTTTTATTTAATACCTAAAGGAGCTGGACATGTTTTGATTTTAACAAACGTTACCAAAACAGGAGAAAGTTCTCCTTTTATTGGGGTTTTGTTTCAGCTGCGGTGCAACAGTGCAGTTAAAATGTTTTTTAAACAACGTATGATTCATTTCACCCTGAGTTTAGACCAGTGAATTGCTGAAGATGTGAAGAATGAAGATGTTATCATACTACATAGCAGACTAACTGCCAATTTACATCCATGAAAAACAGCAACAGAAAAATGGCCACAGAAACTTGATGAGTGGTTGATGCCGATTTTGACAGAAATTCGATTGGTATGTTGCTCACAGCTGACTCTCGGAAAGAAACTAGTGATCATGAACATGGCAGGTTGACTAAATAAAGTAAAATGAGAAGGCCTTATCTACACAGGCTGTATTTGTCATTACAATAAACACATTGTTGGTCTTTTCATGTGATTTTTTTTTTGGCAGCAGGAAAAATGTTACTTGCTATATCCCTTTAAAAGTTTTATATTACACATTATTTACAGCTGCATGGATAAAGCTTCCTCCACCAAACACATATTACTGTATTTTATCTGTCCACCACAATGCACACACATCTTGCAATAAAAGTGACTGGCACCTTGGGCAACAGCTGCTGTAGGCCTGAGGCTCCCCTCACAGCAATGTCTAATCCTTATGCAGGTTAATCCAACTCTAACCTCCTCTAGTCCTCACTGACCGATCATATCTCCACCTCTTCCTCTCTCTCCCCCATACACTCTGCTCATATAGTCATTTTCAGACACCCTTGTCTCCCATCACTCACAGTCTCTTTCTCACTGCCCTCACTCTGTCCCTTATATAGTTCTTATCTCTCCCTCCCTTCTTTTCTTCTACTTTTGACCCCACGTTGCAGTGTCTCTTCCCCTCCCCACCTCAGTGTTGCCTTAAGGAGATTTCAAAGCCCATTCGGCAGCAGTTCTAACTGCCAAACTGATGGCCAGATAAAGTCCCCATTTACCTTGTCCTCAGTTTCCTATTAAAGCCCATTTTTGGGGACCGTAACTTTAGAGGAAATGGGAAGGAGCGTGGAGAAAAAAGAAATCAGCCACTCGACCACCCTTAAGCCCTTTTCGCTGTTTATTTGCAGCAGCATGAAGGAGGAAGGGAAGTTTTACAGGAGGAGAGGAATGGAGAGAAGTAGAAATAGGACTGGAAAAGGTGACTTGAAGTGTCAGTGGCCCCGTCCCCATAGGAAGGCATTGCAGTGCGAAGCTGCACCCTCGGGCAAGGTAGCTTCATTGGCAGCAGAGATGGATGATCCGGAACATTGTACACTGTGTGCGTATAGAAGTTAGTCATTTTGCCTGCACAAGGGCATAAGGCACTCTTAAGTAGCTCAATTAAAATGTATATTTTCCTCATTTACTGCCCTCCTGGGTGAGCTGGAGAGATGACAGCGAGGTTTTCTAAAGGTTGCACAGGCCATTGTGCATAAGGGCAGTTTGGCAGGTGAGTGCATTTAAAGGGGCATATTTTAGGGCTAAGACAGTGGGTGGGTTGCTTGTTGGCACAGATATATAACGATGCTATGGTGCATGCCACATGTGGTCCGGGGGGGGGGGGCTGGGCAATATGCCAGTCAAAGCTGGCTCTGTCACCCTTGATGGCTTAGGCATCACTGCCAACGTGGGGGGCCTTTTTTTAATCAGCTTCCAGAGTCTTTCAACATTTGAGTAATTAGCTGTTGTTGTGAATTATCTTTATGCCTATTAAGAATTAGGATATAAATTTGCACTGAAAACTGACAATGTGAAAGCATCGCTGAATTATTTTACTCTACTGAAATGCTGCTCACCTTAACCATTTTTGATTAACTCATACAAGCAAGGCGGTGTGCTCCGAGCAGTGCGATTTCAGCAATGTTCGGAGCTTTACTAACAACTATAGTTTGAATAACGACACAAAAACATTGCCTGTGGTAAGCAGGCCTTCCAAATTAAGTCTATGTTCAAAAGATCTCTTCCTCATGCAAATGTTTACATGAGCCAAAGTATACAAATAATCTGCAATCCTAACCTGTTGCTGTCTGTCCAGTATGCTAACGACCATATGTGAGCTTTTGTGCCCAGTGTCTTTATAAACAGACAGAAGCTTGCCGTTCTTGCTGTCAAGAAGGACACAGGTCGAACAGCTGAGGGCAGTCATAAACATTTACACTGAAGCTGCAGGATCTCATGATGAAAACTCACTAAGCCACTAACATAATGAGTATGTAGGAGTTGCTTTTTTTAAGGGACACATACGACCATAAGCGCATGCGTTTTGTGTTGTTTCACAAGTTTGTCGTATCCACAAATATAAATCTCACTTGGTATCAAAAGAAGACCAACTTTGGCACTTAGGGCTGTTTTTCTGTGCTGTGCAGCAATCAAGGGCCAGAGAACTGCCTGTTAGTCCAGGATTAAAGCTAGCCCTCTCCACATCCATCAGGGGATAAGGCTACACAGTCCTGCTACTCAGGGGAAAACTGACTCGAGCTCTGAATTCAGACCCAGATTGATCCTCCCCAGCAATTTTACAGATTGCAGGCAGTGGAGAACCATCTTTTTGAAGGAATGCTACCTATGTTTCTCAGTCCAAGACACGGATTCCCTCAAGGGCAGACCATTTGCAAGTCTGGAGAGGTTAGGTGAAACACTAACACTACAGCATCTCATGCACGGGGATTTCATAGGTTAACAGAGTTTCTGCCACTGAGATGCTTGTCACGAAGACTGAGGTTAATTTGAAATATTTGCCTCATTAACACAGTTTGTGCTGAAATTCACCCACTTAACTGAAATATTCATGAGTAAAATATTCCTTGTACCTGGTCAGCTCATAAATCTGCAGCTATCTTTCTTTGACTTTATTCTTCTTTTCCCATCTTTCTCCACACTATCACTGTGTCCCCTCCAGGCTGGGGAATGGATTACTGCTTTGAACACCCTTTGCTAACCTAAAACAAGCATGCTTTATGATATACCTCCCCCTTTTAGTGCCAAATTGCCCCTTTCAAATAGGGGGAAACTAAGCAGATAGCCAGGCCTTATCTTATCCTCATTCCCTCTCTCGCTCTGACATGATGAAGAAAAAACACGAGGTCTAGTTATGGAGGGAGAGGAATGTCTAATGTATAGCGACTGAGGCTTGATGCATTCACCGGTTGTTTGTACGCACTGCTAATTTCACACTAGGTTGAACGTCCGATGCATTATGCATTGTGTGCATAGATAGCTTTGGCTTTTAAATGTAGAAACTACATATACAAACTTGCACATGCAGAGTGCATCACGACCACTCTATGTAACATCACTCCCACATGCAAGAACTTTCTCCAGTTGAGGGATCTACAGCTCAGGATGCTGAAAGCTGAGAAGGCCTATTTTCCCCCCTCTACTCATCTTTCTGTTATCCCACTCTTCCCTTGACTTTCTTGTGATACATGATTGATCTATGTGCTGCTGGACTCAGGTGGGCTGTTTTTATCCGAAGCATTTCTCAGAGAAAACTTTTGCTGTAAATGATTTATGTCTCCGTGCTTTTTGAGTGTGGGTATCTCTGTGTGCACTTTGTATGTCTTGGTATGGCTGCATAAGTGTTAAGGGGCATGTTTGCTACACTTTTGCATCATGAAACATATAATGAAATATATAATGAAGGCCAACACAAGCTCTGCCAGCTTGAGGGACAAATGCAAACAATGTGGACAGCAGTATCACAGCATATATGAGCCAGAATTTGAAATGCAATGCCATAAGAGTAAAAAGCCATAGTTGTAGTACAGGCCTTGAGAACGATATGTGGAGTTCCCCAGGGCTCAAGTGTAGGCCCAATCAGAAACCATAAGAATCCAATCTCAGAATAATAACAGGAATCAAAGGGGGCAGAGAGCTGCTTCAGTATAGTGTAAAGGTCCTGGTCTTTATTGAACACTGCTATCCATTAAAAGCCTTGTCAAAAAACCACTTGGCTCCCAACAGAGGTATCCAAACTAGGGCATGATTCTCACTTATACTGAACACCTGCTTTTTGACAATCTGCCAGGAAGAGAGTGAGAGACCCTTTAATGTGTACCCCTCAAGCCCTGTGAATGAGGTCAGTCCGTTTCCTGGGTGTGTACAGAATATGTGTGCATGTGAGGAGTGATGGAGGGAGGAGTGTATGTGGGAGGGTTTCCCAATCAGTGCCAATTAGTCACTAAAGGCATAAGCATCAGTCACAGGAGAACAGGTGGTGTGCTTTCCGAAATGCCTGGATTAGATTTGTGATTGAGGTCTTCAGCATTTCAGTGTATTCTGAGATTATGAGAATCCATAACTACTGAAGATTATTTTTATGGCCGTGCTGCTTTATTGGGCAGTAGCGCAAAGCAATAGCAAACAGGGAATGGCTTACTGCAGAGATAGGTAGAAAGGCTGTAACTTAAGATGTCAAACTCAGACCCATAACTTTACTATATTAGCCTTATTATCCATTGCGGCATCAAGTTTCCCCACTGTGATGATGTTTTCTTTTTGCCTTCAATCCCTCTATACACTTCCAAACTCGCTGTCTCTTTGACTCACTCTCTATCTGTCTCTTCCCGTCTCTCTGTACATGCTATGTGGAACATGGAGTCTTGCTGAGTATTCAATCTTTTATGACACTGCTACACTTCAGTCCTGTTTTGACACTCTACTCACTCAGCATGAGAGAATAGCCACTCACTCTCACTCTGTCATTCTTTCTTGGTTCCTTCTTTTCTTGCTTCCTTGCTTCCTCTCGATCCTGTTTTCTCCGTCTCCCCCTGTCACTGTCAATCAAATGCCTGCAAATATAGGCTCCTCAAAATGCAGCACAAATCGGAGAGTTGGTACTGTATTTGTTGGCGTGTTAGAGGAAAAAGGCAGAAGAAGAAACCAAGAGTGGAAACTAAGATTAAGTAGACGCCAGTAGAAATGTCAGCCTCTTTGATATTCTGATGGTTCAACCTGATTTCTCTAAGCAGATGATGCGTGGCCACTGCACATGAGAATATGCGGTGAACACGTGCTGTTTTCCTTCGTATGTCCTGCTAATTTGACTATGAGTGAAGAAAGAGGCTGTTGGGCCACTTAGCAGGTAGACATGTGGGACCTTCATGGAGTTTGAAAACTCTGTGTGACACAGTAAACATCATTAACATAACAGGGGAATCAAGAACAACGGCACACTGTAACTGAGAAACGGGCTAATAATAATTCTTCTTTCTTTCTTTCTTTTCTTTCACATTTCACTTGAATGTATGGGAGTTAATACAAACAAGAGGATCAAGTTAATGATGATATCAGGTGACACCATGGCTGGCACCTTAGGTAACCTTTTGCATTGTCTATTAAACTTAAGATAATCTTCCCATAAAATAAGGACTTTTGTTTCACAATAAAATAAACAAATACTTTTCATTCAATTTTAAATTGGGCTCTTCCTCCTTGTTCCTACATGTGTTTGTGGTTACTATCAGTTGACTGACCATGCATTCATTGGAAGAACTAAAAGCAGAAAACAACTTTTGTCCTGGCTAAATATTGCCAAACCTTCTATAGTATCACGTAATCTTCCCCATGTGCCATGTTATCCATTTTGATTCACTTTTACTGAATGAAGGTCATCTTTTTTTAAGCCAAACATGGATGAGAGATTCTGAAAGTACTGAGAAAAGAAATATTCAGCATCTGCAATTTATGTCGCATGATATAAATGAAAACTCGCACAACTACTATAATAAATGGATATTGACTGCTGCTATTCCCACGGTGAAAAATATAATTTGAATTTCAAACTATTTCAAACTTTCTTTCTCGTGTTTTGTGCCATTAAGCAATTTCCCTTTGTGCTGGAGAGCAGTTCAGATTTATTTATTTTCGTTTAGAGTTTGAAATCACTACCTTTTCTGCTCTTTTTACTGTAATTATAATAATGTCTCTGATTCACTGAATAAATTATGTTTACATGTCATAGAGAACCACTGAAGCTGTGTAACTCTACTGTTGACTGCTGTTGGAAGTCAAAGTGTGATGCTTGTAGCACTCTATACCACACAAAGCAATGTCAGCTACTTTTGTGTTTTTTGCTCAAAGCACATTCATCATGCACATAAATAATGAATTCAAATAATGACATGTCAGACAACACATTTTAACTGTGACATTAAGACACTACATATTTTCTGTGCACTAATTAATAATTTATATTTAGTTAATATTTAGTGGTCCTTAATTTATCACAGTGTTTTTTTTATTTAGAAATGTCCAAAGTTAAGTTATCTTTTAGTCTATGTAATTGTAGACTACATTAAATTTGGACAACGAAGATGTCACAATCAAAACTACTGACAACACTGTACATTTCTGTCTAAATGTGTATTCAACACTGATAATTTCATCTTTTGCTTACATGTACATGAACTGTTTGTTAATAATGATAATATTCTCAATGTAGAGTAAATCCCAATGTTGCTACTGTTGCCATAGCATAATTTCTAATTGCTGATCTCTTCAGAAAAACATGAGTTTATGCAGTGAGAGAGAAAGAACAATCACAGCAGGCAGCTGATAATGCCATTGGAACATCTGTTTCTCTTTGCCCTGGAAGTCTCTGCCAGACTGCTCTCTATAACTCCCAGTATCCCTGTCCCCTGCCAAAGTGTCACATCACTCACTCTGTCTGTTGCCAAATATTTGCGTGCGCGTGTGTGAGTGAGTGCGTGGTGGTGGGGGTCGGGGTATTAATTCCACCACTGTGAGTCAGTCCTTTAGCTGCTTGCTGCCCTCTTTCTCCACCTCTCATCTTCTTCTGGCCCTGCTCTGCTGAGCCCAAGTGAGCCAAAGTTCAGCTGAAGGGCGGACTGACTTTATAGTAGTAGGCAAGAGAGTCATGTGTCTCACTGGTGTTCGCAGGATACACTCCTAATTGACCCCCCATTTCTTGCACACACACACACATACACAGTGTTTTTTTTCTTCTTTTTATCTGATTTTGTTCCACCAAAGCTGGTGTTGACAGCACAGAGCGGTTTATGGGAACAGCACGTCCATTCTTTCTAACGCCTCCTAATCACTGGCACTCCTCCTCTCTGGTAAACCTGAGAGGGGAGAAATGAGGAGAGAATCAAGGAGTATAGAATGAGATTTGAAGAAAAAAGTGAAGGCTGAGGAATACTTGCAAAGGAGAGGCAGGAGATTGCAAAAGATGGAGGAGATAAAGACGAAAGGAAATCAACATGTCCCAAATGCTTTGGTGGGAGGCGTACAGTACATTGTGGAGTAATATTTGTAAGGGGGGGGTAGAGTGTGTGATCAAGACCCTGCCTGTCTCTGTTATCTACCCCCTTCTCTGCTACCCCATTCTACATGCTGAAGCCAAGAGGTAAAGCCAAACCACCAGTCAATCTAAACAGATACAATAGCTGCAGGCCAAAACAATGCACAGAGGAAAACAAAAAAAAAAGAGCAGTGTATAAGTAGGCAGAGATTGGGACAATGTGCGAGGGAGGCTGCTGTGAATTGCAAATGTGGCTTAGATGCTGATATGCACGTGCATCACACAAACAAATAGAGACACACACACACACACACACACAGTACTGATAGGAAAGAGCTGCGCATACTGAAGCTATTTGTGTGTCCATGTGCTCAGGTACATGTGACACACGCATACACAACATTCACGTGCATAGTGTTTTTTCCATGTCCTTAAATGTATAGTTAGTGCAGAGAAAAATATTATAATCAAGTAATTGTTCAAAGGAATAGGAAAGGAATATGGAAAAACTGGGGGGGTTTTCTTACCACAAGTAAGATGAGTAGTTTGGTGCTATTCTCATGTCAGTAAATAAATATAAAACTACAGCTAGCTTAGGTTAGCATAAACAAAGAAACAAGGGGAATCAGCAAGCTTCTGACTACCAACACCTCTAAAACTCACAAATCAACATGATACAGTATATATGTTATTAGTGAAAGCACACAGTAAATAAACTGGCAAGTTTATAGAGTAGAAAGTTTATGGACTTTGTTGTCGCTAGTCAAGAAACAGTTGAATGCAACCTACTGTAAAACAACAAAAAATATTTTTGCACAGATTAGAAAATGCAATATAATTTTAAATACAGAGCTTTGGATGTACTGGGAGTTGTATTTTTTTTATACATGGTTTTTCTTGCTTTTAATATTTGAATCAGAATAATTTTCGGATTATTATTATGCGTAACCGCCTCAGCGTCTAGTTTGCTTTACTGGAACATGCACTGTTTGTGCACTGGCACTGCAGACAGTCTGTGCAGACACACATTTTTGGACTGCACGTGGGCGTCCCAACTCTGAATCTCAGTTATACCTCTTTTGATAAATGGCAAAATGTGATATTCCCAAAATAAAACAACAATGTCTCTAGCTAGTAGCTATTAGCAACAGTTGTGTGTGCAGACTGAAAGCATATAGCATACAAGCATACTGTAATCTAACCTTACAGTTCTAGCTTTAAGAGTAACAGAGTTTATTGTGACACACACAGCATAATGCACTATACGATATTTTAAAGAGGCACATAAAATTCATTCAAGATTCGGAAATGATTTACGATTCATAATTTAATTTCAGGAAATGTCCCAACCACCTCAAACTGAGTGACAGATTTATTATGCTGTATACATGCACAGTGATCTCATGCTGACGCCATGGCAAACATTACAATGGTCTGCTATCGCTAATCTGGCATTAGAGGCCAGGCAGCATATTCTGCAGTCCTGCAACGCAGCTTATGTTCTCTCAACAGGGAGTCACTGGGTTCTGGCTGTGCTTCCTCTCCGCTTCTCTCTATCTTACACCCTCTCTCTCGCTCTCTCTTTCTTTTTCTCTCTGCTTCTGTTTTTCCAACTCTCTGAATCACACCAAAACAAACCAAGGCCAAAAATGCTGCAGTCTTGCATTGTTCCTCCAACTAATTACGAGGCAATGCATGCTCAACCTTCATTTATTAGCAACGAAAATAACACTAAGATAGAGAATCACAGCACTCATTTGGAAAACATGGTGAGACAAAAGGGAGTTAATTAGGACATGAGAAAAAAGAAATGGAGAAAAAGTGAATGAAACAATAGGTACTCATCAAAACTATCCCTTCTCTTGACTGTGCAGCATGAAAAGGGCATGTCAGCGACTGAAGGGTTGGAGGGGGAGGGGAGTTTTTGACTGATCCCATATTTTGACAGTTTTGACTGGCTGATCAGCCTTTGCTAAATAGGGAGGTTGTTTTTTTTTTTAAATGGCTCATGATTTTCAAAGAGTGACAATATGAAAAGTGAGCATGTCATTAATGAAGCCTGTATTAACAAGAAAACAGCAGACAAGAATCTCATCTTCTTCTCTCTAACAAGCAGCAGTTAATTTGACTGGCTATCTCTCCAATTTAATCTCCATTTGCTTGTATCTTCACTCATTGCTGTATGTCTCATAATTGATTAGTTGGACTAATGTTACTTAGGTTTGTGTTTTTAGATATTAATCTGAATGAAGATGAATACATAATTCATCACATTACATGAAATTGCACATGAAAATTATGTGTGTAGAGCTATGGGAAAAAAAAGGAGAAATACCTGCATATAAATGTGTGCCTGGATGTTTGCTAGTGTGACCATTCCCTGTATCAATTATTCAAACTGACAAATGGCCACAGGCCGCCTGGTGTTTTGGCCAATTACAAACGGGCATACTGCGGGGCTAAACAGGGCCAGTTTTTGCCTCAGGCATTTCTCCTGTCGCCTCTCACACAGTGTGACAAGTCAGGACCCAAAACAGAGTCATCGCCACAGGTGGGGTAGCCTCCTGAAGTCGACCAAAACTAACAATCCCCAAATGTCAAAAGTAGTGTGAATGTGTGGCACACATATTAACAAAATGTCTCCTCCTTGTGTCTAAGTGTGTATGCATGTGTGTTGTGTGTCATGCTGCAGAGCTATGCTTGTGTTTTGACAGATATAACTGTTTCTTTCTTCTCTCCTTTCATAACTGCTGTTTTTTTCTATATCATGACATTTTCATGAGCAAACCTAAAGGCTGGTGTTCAGGTTACACAGCTGCTGTTTTGTATGGGTAACAAGACACAGGCACTCTGACATTTTGATACACAGTAACAAAACACAGCAGGGAAAAGTGATAAAGTTTCATCCTGGAGAAGGACGAAAATGTGCAAGTTCCTTCTGGTCTAATCTGATTGGCCAGTCACGTATGAAGCTGTTGTAAAACGTCCTATAAACACACACCTTTGACCGCATAATAGTTTATTTAAATATTAACGCACTAACCAGAAATCATATCTTATGCCTGTAATATAACTGTAATGTTCTGTGGGACAATAATGGTTCATTTTCATGTGGATATTACAAATAAAAAATAAATTATGTGCTTTTTATATTGCATCACATTAGCTTTGTTACTTGTGTTTTGTTGAAGCCATAAGCCACAAGAGGCCACACATGAAATTTATTTTAAGACTGCTTCTCATGGGTTATAGCTTGATTTTGATGTAAACTCTTTACCAAGCTGAAAAAAAAATGAAATGGGCAAGGGAGAAAATCATCCATTCTCTCTCTCAGCATCTTCACTTAGTCTGTATTAAGCACGTCTTTCCAGCCTACTGGCTCGGGTCAGGTTTCGCATTTGGTCTCTTCTATCCATAACGCATGGATTTGCAGATGAGCGGGGGAGGTGGGGTGGGATCACTGGTCTCATTTGCATAGAGACCCCTTCTGTGTGGTGTCATTCTCGTCACCTAGGACCTCTTGCGAGGGGAAGTAGAGATGAGGGAGGGAGTGCGTGAGGTACGGAGGGAGGGGAAGAGGAACGAGAGGAATCCATCAGTCGTTCTGTGAAGCGTGGGAGTGGGAAAGCGTGGCCCGTCATGAATCACCTCACAGTCGGCATCACAATGGAGTGATAGGCCTATAACAGCTGGCCCTATGATCAGTATTGGTTTCTCTGTCCTTCTCACAGTATGTGTGTGTATGTGTGTGTCTCAAGGTTTGCGCAAGATGAAATGTCTGATAGTTGAGTGTGTGTGTGTGTGTGTGAGAGACAGATAAGTGAGAGAGTGGGCGGGGAGAAGCGAGTGTGAATGATTTTCTTCCCTCTCACGTCTAGTGGTGTGTGATTGTGTAATTGGCTGGTATTACTCCACCTCCATGTACGAGCACACTGTGCGTCTGTGTGTTCATCACTCCACTCTAATGTTTGCATAAGCCTCGTACTACTGACGTCTGTGGGAGGTTAGTTCTTGGAGCCAAACAGTCAGTTAGCCAGTAACTCAGTCGGCCTAAGGTCACTTTACCACAGGGACGCTTGACCTCTAGCCAGCCCGCTACCTCACCCACATGACTTGCATAAATGACAGTAACTCCCAAAACTGTAGTGCATACTCTTCTTGTGTTTTTTTTTATCATTTGTCTACTTTTAAATTCATTTGGACTGTGGAGAAGTGTCATGAGATTGTTAAAAAAACTAGGAATACCTATTCTAGCTTTATGAATATTTAGTTTTTTTATGTCCTGTGGTGCCTCAAACAGCTACAAACTCCTCTAAATAAGCTTCACTTATATGTGTTTGGTTTTATAAACCAACCGTTCGCTTTTTATAATTTTAACACTGCATGGTTGCACACAATGGGTGAATTCACTGTAAATGATAAATGACTAATAGCTAATTTCTTCAATTTTCTCAATGGCTTTAAGTAGAGCCTATTGACTCGGCCAGTCCTAGTCTTCTGAAAAGACAATCCCTTCCTGACACACGCACACGCAAACACACACGTGCAGTAATGAGTAATCTTTGTTGGTCAAAGGGTCAAGAACCTGGTGTGTGAAAGATAAGCTCAATGCAAGGGTTAATGACTGCTGGAAAGAGAGACGGGAGAGAAAAGGCACACGAGAAGTACACATGCCACTGTCTGACCAAAAGAAAATGGAGTATGTTTTTTCTGGCTCTCAGGGAGTTTGTGTGTGTGCGTGTGTGTGTGTGTGTGTGTGTGTGTAAAAGACACCCTACAGCTGGTAAAGAAAACAACCTTTCTCTGCTTGTCTTTCTGTTCATGGTAAATTAATAAACAGGCTTTTTATTGTGATCTAGAAGTGAAGTTCGCCCAAACAGTTTTGTCCGTTTTCTATAAGACATAAACCCTTTTTTCGGGTCCCTGGAATACAGCAGAGCTGGTGTAAATAATGGCTGTCTTAATTACAGCTGAGATGCAAAGTGAAATGTGTGTTTTGGCCAAAACAGATCAGAGCTTCAGTTTGTTTTCTCAGGAATGAAAGCGAGAAAAAGGGGGGAGGATCAGGTGAGGTGAGCATCAACACAAAGCCCAGAAATAAGGCCGAGACCACCTGCCCTCCTTCAGGCGACAGGTGAACCAACATTACAAGGAAGCCTCTCTCCTGTGTTTAGGAACAGTCCCAGATTCTGGCGACAGCCTCTTGCTTCTTGTTGGCATGGCAGAATTATCAGTGTGATGCTGATGTTAAATTCTGCCCTTAAAAGCTCAAACATATAAACCATATATAATAGGATTATACTGTGTCGGTTCTTAAATCGTTTTCCATGCCCAAGCAGCAAGGTGTACTGTACATTGCGTTAACACATTAAAAAGACGAATATGTATTCTTTGGGACTACAAAGAGAACAATTCTATCGCTGCCACATCTAATAATAGCTCAATTACCATATCCTTCAGGGCTGTATCTATGGGGAGATGTGTGCTTGCGTGTGTAGTGAGATATAGCATGAAGAATTGCTTAGCATCGTTTGAAAAGCAGTCATCTAAATTACACCAGTACAAACAGGCCTGTGATACTTAAACAAGCAGTGGCACATTCCCTTCCCAGCCTCCTCGCAGGGTGTGTGTGCGCAGTTTTAGTGACAATGGATGTGCTGTTAATGGGAGCGCATGACTAGAGGTTGAAGCCAACGCAGTCAAAGCCAAAAAAGCCTTTGATGTGACCACCACCAGGTTAGAGCGCAGACTGGGCAGAGACAGGGAGAGAGAGAGAGAGAGAAGACAGAACGAGCACCACTGTTTGTGAGTCTTGTCAACTTGGATTTGATGAGTTTGTCTTTGTTTTGCTCTCTCGGAGCAAACTGTGCAGCGTTTATCGGATGAAATGGGCTCAATCTGAGCTTATCTCTTTGGCTGCTGAACAGCTTTGTCACATTTCAAGATGCCCCGTCCTGATGGAGTACTCTTCTCACCCGCTCCTCTATTTTTTGCCCTTATTCAAACAAATCAATACCCCCATAGTTTAGCCTTTCATAGGAAAGATTACAGAGAAATGGCTATTAAGGGCTTAGCCTCTATCACTTCTACCATCTCAAAGCCACTTAAAGACTGTGGCAGTCTTGGGTTGGGATCCGGGACCTGGTGCCCCGTCACACTGCAGGGGTAGTGAGAGAGCCTTAGAATCACATTGACTTCAGAGATGTGCTTCATACTGTGGGTGCACCACCAACTTTCACCCCAGGCAAAAGAAACTTTGATGGGACATATTTTTAGACAACAACAGGGTCAGACAAAAACAGACAAGGGCACAAAAAGAAAATACATATTACAGAAATGGGCTTTTTATTGTTATTGAAGTTTTTTTACTGAGTCACCAGACACTTTTTATTCCACTGAGACTGACCACTCCATCAAAATGGCTTCCTCCTCTGTCAGGCTGTGACTGACTGTGTGACTGGAATGAGCAGTAGGTCATCTGGCCTAAGCAACCAGGGAATCAAAATAGCCACTGCAATCAGTGCAAATATGAAAGGCAGGCAACTGCGAGTGGTCATCTTTAAAAGGAAGCAGGCCAGGTGAGTGAAGCAAACAGGGACACTGTGCTTGAGCAGAGCAAGAGCCACAGCAGCACTAATGCTAAATGTTACCCATGGCTTCTCAATCCTTGTGCTGAATTGTATTTTATTTTTTCACCGCACAGCAATAGCCTGTGAGAGTTGCTCATGCGTTGGCAGAGCATGCTGTTGCTCGCACAATTAGTCGTCCGCAAAACGGCTACATCAGCTCTCGTTTCCCTGCAAAGTGATGCGAGAGAACATGAATAGCATATAATTAGGGATGTTGGCATTGCTTCCTTGTCTTCTAACTATGTTTGTTCTATAGTCTTCTTTTTACATGAGCTTGTAAATCATGGCATTCATTTGAACAACAAGAACTAGACTTGTGTTGTTTTGGAATAAATTGCTACGGCTTATTTGCTCAGTATTTCTGGCACTTGTGATTGGAGGAGCATTGTACTCTTTCTCTCTCTGTCTTACTCTCTCACTCTTACTCACACATTTAATCCTCGTGATTTAAAGTGCAGCAAATAGGTTTTTCTCCCTCTTTTTTCTCATTTTCTCACATAGAAAATGTGTTGTCAGAAATGAAGCATAAATGATCACCAGTAGAAAGCAGTGAGGGGTAAAATGAAGCTACTGAACCACACTCATGGGCGGGATTAGCATGCAGTCAATCATTCACTGTTATAGTCCAATGAACACTTCTCAATCAATAAGTGGCCCTGCTCCCTCCGGTTGAAAACTTTTAGGGCTACTACCTCCAGTGACCTTAGTGTCCACACTGAAATCGGCATTTTAAAAAGTAAAATGTGATTATTTATGCTCAAAGAAAATTAGACCTTGCCCTTATTTTGAAATAAATCTACAAATATTTAATCAAATCACCGTTTGTGCTGTTGGTCTGTGTGTGTATATGTACAACATATATCCAAATAGCTTTTTAGCAATAAAAATGTGATGCAAATGTTCTGGGTCTGCAAAATCTGGAAACAGATTTGTTTGTTTACCATCATTGTGTGACGCATTTGATTGTCCTCTTGAATTCTGTTATCTTATCAAGCTTGATTGATTTAGTCAACAGCATGGTACACAGAATACAAAAGCATTTAAAGTATGGTTTAGCAATTTTGACAAATATGTTTATTCACTTTTTCCCCGGAGAATTACATGAGAAGAAGTACAGAGAATATAAAGTTACAACCAGCTGGTTAGCTTAGCAGAAATGCTGGAAATGCTGGCTCCTTCTGTAGGTAACAAAACCCACCTATCATTATTTTGATGCTCACAAATGTGTGAACGTGATATATTTTAATTAGTAACACGTCATATGGAGTCTTGCTAGAAACCAGTGAGACAGCCTTTGACATATAAACAGCAAGTTAGAGTTGGACACAATTCTGCTTATTCTGTAGGGATATTATTGAATCAGATTCAAGTAAATCAGTGGACATTTTAGATAAGTGAAAGGCTTCTGCAACTAGATTTAAATCCATAAATGTAGCGACAATGTGACATCAATACAATAGCTAGCTGAAACCAAACCCCTGCTATGATTATTTCTACAATAATATTCTGGCTTCCCAGCTGAAACCATACCATTTTGATCCAGCTCTCTCAGATGGCAATATAGAGCAAGTGTATGGAAAATTGTGCCCTAGAGCAGTACACCACACTAGTGTTATGGCACCTGCATTTGAGATTGGTGTTTGGGTGCGGGTTGGGGTGAGCTTTATGGGCAGTTTCACAGAGAAAGTTAAAGGAAATATTATTTTAGACAGTTTTTTGAGTGAGGACAGTGCCATAGAATGGTTGCAAGCTGGGCTGGAGTTGTTGTGAGCCATGATATTGTGAGATTTAACGCTCTTTCCAGGATGCTTAGGTCACTGTTTTTCTGGCATTTTGCACTCCTGGCTCATCTCAGCCTCTTGTGTGTGTGTGTGTGTGTGTGTGTGTGTGTGTGTGTGTGTGTGTGTATGAGGGAGTAAGCAAGCAGAAAGTTTCACTTTTCTTGACTCGGTGAGGTGACCTGGCTGTACATTTTCACATACGTGTGCACACACATTTTCACACAATTCTACTATGTAGGTAAACATATATATAGATATGCACAAGAAGTTTTATTGTACCAAGCAAAATCCAGTTGGTTATCTCTTTTTATTTTTTCTTGGCTCCCCCACTTTTTCTCTTTCACTCCATATCCCTTTCTCTGGCCGCCTGTGCTACTCTGGCCGGGGGTAGCCAGGAACACGGGTGCTGTGATATGGACAGCTGGTCGCTCCATCTCTCAGGGCCCCAGAAGGTGTGAAATCTGGGATACCTTTCATAGCACATTACCCTCATTTTGGCAAAAAGAAAGAGACAGCACAAAGCCAGGAGAGCACAACAGAAGGGAGGCAGTTATTTATATTGGAGTGAAATCTCAGACTTCTTTAAGCGACCCTGGCTCATTGATTCTGTCATCGATAGTTCCTCATTGAATAGTTTTCTTAATTGACTGAGGGAAAGGAGAGCTAATATTTGTCATTTTGACATGTCCATTATGAGTCTTGTCCACTGGAGCTTCAGATGTGCCAATAGATGAGAATGGATGGCTAGTGATAAGGAGCTTTCAGATGACAAGCATCTGAAGACTCAGTGTCTGATAATAGGTTCTTTTTGAAATATTGAAACTAGCTGTTGATGTTGACGTTACATGACTGACAAGCAAATAACAGCTTTTCAATTGTTACTTTAATTGTTCGTCCTTTATTTCTGACCTTTCAGACATAAAGTTAAAAACAATCGCTCACTTCACATCCTCATGTCAAAGATGATAGAAAGGTGAAGTTATTTATTAGGCTACTACCCTTTGAAGGCTTTTTGAGCATGCTATTTGTACCATTTCAACAAGCACCCAGGTCATGTTCTATTTTAAATGCACTTATTAGGACTGTGTGCTAACTATCAGTTCTTTATGTGTTCACCCTTCTTGTGTTTTGCAAACCCACATTCTTGTTTCAACACAAGTGTCAAGCTCTGGGCTGAGAAGAAGTCCATGGTCTTACACACCAGAGCCAATGCAGAGGGAAAATGCAATCCTAGGGTGAGCAAATACATGACTTATTCCCCCCACAGCCCTCAGCGCTCACTCATTCTAAAAAAGATACCGGAGACAACAGTGTTGAAGAAGAAGAAAGAAAACAGGGCCAAAGTTTGCTGATGTGTGAAAACAGATAAAGTCAAGAGCAAACCGTTGGAACTTTCTCTTATCTGATCGTGGACCTTTCTAAATGTGTCGGGAGCCTCCTCGGCTCAGTGGCCACCCGGCTTGAGAGAAACTGCACAAAGATTCTCCCGTCGATACGGTCAGTCCTCATTCGATTAGCGCACCCCTCATCCTCCTCTTGTATTTGGATTAGTGGCCGGACCAGAGCGGGTGTTGCACATGTACTAGGGCTTCTGCGTGTTCCATCCGCAGCTTGTCAGTATGCGTGGGACACCGTGGATCAGTGTTTATTGAATCATTTTCCAAATAGGGGAAATGATAATTACAAGAAGTGGCGGCTCTGCACATTATGCAAGTGCTGTGCCATGACTTTGGAACCAAATGGGCCTTCTTATTAAAGGCGGCTGGGCCAGCGAAGCTCCTAATCTATTTCCAGGATTTCCGAAGCTTCAGCAATCCAGGGATTAGACATTTTCTCACAGATTTAGACCCCTCCCTTCTGCTTCACCCCCACCTTTTCCTCTCCTCCACCCTTTCTGCCCAAGGCCCCCCTCTCTGTCTCTTGCTCTGCCACTCTGGTAATGTTGGCGTCTGCAGTTTGTCAACTTGAACCCTTTCTATTCTAACACATTTAGTCTCTCTCTCTCTCTCTTTCACTCACATACACACACAAACCCAGGCATATCCTTAGTAAGTATGGAACACACACGCTCTCACATGCCTGGCTCAGTTTGTCTGTGGAGTCATGTGGACAAACGAATATGGACTTTGCGATAACAGTATCAAAGTCACAAAATGCTAACCTGCCTCCTGACACTGGTGAATGTTGCTAAATGATGTGCACATGTAGTCAAACACAGTATGTGTGCTTACTGAGAGACATGCTACTGTGGCTAATTTGCTGGACTGACCTGCCACACAGGCGCTCAATACTATTTACTTTATATTCCACACAAAACACGAGCACAAACTCACAACTTGACAGACTTAAAACTGCACCGTAGATGGATTTCAGATGTGACGTCAGTTTGATGGCTGTCAGACAATTGAACACGCATATAACAGTAAGATGAAATAACTGCTACTTGTTAACCAGGCGAACAACACTCCTTGTCAAATCAGTACTTTAAAATTATTACAGCTTAAAAAGAACACCTGCAATCAGCTATACTAACTGCTAAATTGAGTCACCTCTCAGGTGAGTTAGAGGGAAAAGAAACTTTTTTCTTAAGAGAACAAAATGTAGAGATAAAACAATGTTTTCAAATAGAATTTAAGTCTACTTAACCCTTTTGTTACTAAGAAGAAAAAAAGGAAATGTTGAGGGCTTCAAACGTTTTTAGTGGTGTTTGAGAACCATTGTTGTTTTTTATTTCAATTTAAGCAGTACCGCAGGCTATCACCTCATCCCTTTTTTAGGATCAGAGAGTACATAGGTTAAATAAAGTAAGAAATAAACTAATTTGATCTCAAAAATATAGCTACAATGACATAAAAACTATTTTGCACTGTACAGAAAATAAAAATAAATCATTCAAAGGCACTCTGATCTTATTAAGAAGTGAATAAATGTGATAGTTATTAAACTAACCTCATTTTCTAAAGTGACATCTTACTGGTTACTGTAGGCACCACCAGGCTGATTGAAAGTATGAGAAGGAAATCCACAAACAAGTTCCAGATAAAAAATAGATAAAGAATAAAGATAAAAAATAAAGAGATATATTCACAGCATAAAAAATAGCATGTGGAACAATAACTCTGCTGTAGAGTACAGTTTGTGAGGCAGACAGCTGGACTCAGGGCAGAGAGGTCAGACTAGGGAAGTTAGGGAATGTGAAACACCGGGGACAACAGACCTTGTGTTCATTGCTAAGGCAGGACAGATATGAGCGCATACCACTAACACACGTGCACACATGTGTGACAAAGATAGATGCATTTAAACTGTCAGGTATGCCTGCCGGTCCACATGTGCTACATGTTTGTCAATGCAGATCACTTTGATTACTGTCACACTCGCATGAATCGTCGCCTCTACTCCCTTTCTTCTCTTCAGTGGGATGCTGCTTCACCCACTCTTTGTCACATTAATAATAAATAAAGACGCCTTAGCATGTTTCCAGGAGGAAGCAGGAGTTGAACCACTGGCCCTGGGGTTTGTAGACAACTGTGCTACCAACTGAGCCACTGCTTCCCTGAATTCTATTCCATATTTTCTTACTATCTTACATACAAATTCATCAACTAACATTGAGCAAGTTGAGCTGCCAAGAAGATGCAGCTTTTCGGTGGGGTGGATCACTCTTCTTCCCTTGGGGATCTTGGGACATTCAAAGCAGTGATGGACCTACTGCTAGCCATGAAATGGTTAATAATGGAAACACTGACACGTGCAGCTTCCCTGCTGAAATCAGAGCTTCACTGGAGCTCAGAGAAGTAGTCAAAATGCAGAGATATAATTTGAGATAATGGTTCCATTTAAGTTGACATATTCATATTGTAGGCTATAAATATGTTGAGTGTTTCTACATAGAAAAGCTACAGAGTTTAATAGATGGAAAGTCAGAGAACAAAAAATGTTGAATGAAGATGAGAAAATATCAAAATTGGTGGATTAGGGGTAATTGAGCTTCAGATGCAAGTCCCTGGTGTGATGAGATTATCTTAGTTTGAACCATTTTAATTTGACAGTTGAAGCAAACAAAGAATATTCGATATATTATTGCAAAGGTAGGCTGACCACTAAAAAAGGAAGGCTTTGGCACAGCCAGACCTCATATAACAAGCTTCTCAAGGGATGCAACTGAATGTGACCTGATGAGACAGTTATACACACTCTTCCTTTTCGCTGAGTCCAACCCCCCTGCACTGCATTCAGGTGGGACGTGGCCTCGGACGAGACATGTCACGACTTGCCTGATGGGATCCACGGAGCGGAATAACCAGGTCCGACAAACAGTCCCCCACCTCTGCCTGCCAGTTTTCCTGTTCTGCTTCTGTTCTTCCAAGCAGCCCAGACTTGACCAGCCATGGGATGTTGGGGAGGGCTTGGGGAGGACTTGGAGGGGGCTTGGGGAGGGGGACGTTTGGATTAGACCTGATCCCTTCAGCTTTCAGCACGAGCTGAAGGAAGGCTGGAAAAAGAGGTATTCTATCAGCGAATTAAACTAAGATTCATCCAGGGCTTATGTGATTAAAAGGGGAAGAGGACAGCATCAATTAACAAAATCCCTCCCCAACATTTTCGCCAATATTTGTTTGAGGACGTGCTGTCTGTGATGTAAGCCCCTTTTGATGCCATGCACAAATATTTGGAGTTTATTTCACTGGAGCTTCTCACAGAAAATGAGCCCGTGGCTTTTAATGGGAATTTAAAAGGACACATTACTTGTACATGTTGAGAAACTGACATGTTTACGCCAAGATTATAGTGAGTCGAAATAGCAACAAAACAACATATCTAGAGACTAAACTTGACAATGCTGTTTTCAGCAATGTGTCTGTAGCATTTGCTTCTGAAGGAAAATCCTGGATTATTTTGTTGATGAGGCAGGTTAACTCAGAAGACCTTGTCTTTGTGTGTGTCACCTCAATATGACCCCTGCTGAAATGTCGCAGCGAGCAGGTTCAGCCATCACAGAAAAAAACATTTTACAACACCTTTGTCTATCGTGTCTTGCCATCTCATTAGCTCTACAATATGGTGATCTGACATCCCTGAGGGCTCTCACTGCTCCCTGAGATGTTTGTAATCTCGGTAGACACTACTCCCCTGTTCATTGTCTCTGGCACCATTGTTCACCTGCCACATCATTGACTAGATAAACCACAGACATGTCAGTTACAATTGGCTTCCTCTGATTAGCTGAGCCCACAGACATGCAAATAATAAGCAACTGTGCTCACAAACATTAATAAAAAGACACACAGAAGTCACATGCAAACAAGTGGCAGCTCATAACTGCGGCCTTATTGCTGCACAAGTGCATCTTTAAAAGTTGCTTCTTCGACTATTAAGCCTAATTAATGGGTCTGGTGTGGCAGGGCGATAACTACTAAACAGCAATTAACGGCCAGCGTGACACTCAATAAAGAGCCACTCTGTACACAAAAGCCTTGGCTGCCCTCAACCGCAAGTAGCAGAAAGGAAAACGGAAAGACCAGTGGAAAGGCAGAGGAAGTGCAAGAGGAGTAAAAAAACGAAGGCGTTTAAAAGTGTGTAAGTGATGGAGGCAGACAGTTGTTAAAACAGAGGTTGTTGGTAGATGCCGAGAAAGGGGAAGGAAATAGAGGAGGGAAAAAGCAGGGTTGAGAAGAGAAATAGTTCCTTTATCCTTGATCCCCAAAGTATGGACCTGAGTGTGAGCAGCTAGATCTAAATCATCTGATTTAGTGTGTTTATTAAATATTACATACTTTATTATATTAATGTTTGCTGTACCATGATGTGAGTTACAGTATTAACTCAAGTTAAATTCAGTTTACAAATCTTCTATAAACAATTGATACATTTATGGTAAGACCAAAAGCATTTATTATTAGCAAAGATTAAGATTTGTCGTGGGGGGCTGCTTTCTACAGAAAGAGAAGGTAAAATATGATCTGCAAAGTCCAGCTTGGGTAACGCAACTGTGAAAAGTGCATCGCTGCAGAGAGTGTAGTGAATGAGGAGGCTGTGTCTAAACATGGTCACTATCACTTATTTTATTTTCATAATCTATGTTAAGTCTTGAGTATTATTATATGCCTATTAAATTTCACATCAAAGATAAAGGTCCAGTCCAATCATTGTCATATTGCTTTTATTAGTTGCATATTTGTTGAAGTTGCATTGAATTTGCAAAAGGTATAATTACACAGCTGCATCATCATTAACCATATATAGTTTATAGTGTAGCTATAGTTCTACTGTTTTACTGTCAACATGGTCACTCAAAAGCAACAAAGAAAGTCATTTGTAGTCCATTCACAAGTCTCACCTGCTCGTTTGTTGTGAGGTGTGGGAGTTGCTGTCAGTTCATAGATGTCAGTGAACTGGCAACAGTGTTCTAAAGTAATCACTGTCAGATGTCCAGCTCAGCTGATGGGCAAAGGCTGTGCATTACCATGGTGTTACTGACAGCATGACATTATCATTAACCACAATTACATATACACATAATAGATAATTATCTTTCTATATAACAAATTGACTTACTTATTTTGCTTGCTTTTTACCCCCTTTGTCAGCCAAATGATTAAATGTAAGTGTAAACATACACACACTGATGCCAAAATGCTGATGTGTGTTTGTCATGTGATCTAGCGTGACGCTGCAGGCTCAAGTGGCCCATGCCACTAATAAACAACATCTTGCTAGTGTTTTCCCGTCTCAGGTTTTTGTTTGTACGAAATGTTTTGGGAAAATATTTTGTACATGTTAGTGTGGACAAAAGGTTTGCGCCACAAAAACAGAAAAATGTCAAACGTATCCACATCGTAGCAAAAGAGAGTTAGATATCTAATGTGTGAAAAGTGAGGGCAGGGGGTGACGCTACAAATGAGTTTGATAAGACTTGTTTGCATGTGAGAGGGTCATTAGGAGATTTGTTCCTGAGGTGTTACCGGGCCCAGGCATTTATTTTTCACAGGATCCTCTCAAATCACATCTATCTATGAAAGTGTTTGCCTGGGACATATGGACCTTTCATCACCCTCATTCCTGAGCATTCTTCACAGCTCAGTGTGAGACCACCTTGAAGTCTGACTCAGGAAGGAGAAGGCCATTCTTTCAGGGTATACTTTTTTTCTATGTTGCTTTAATTTAATAAACATAGAAGAGGCATAAAGAGTAACTGCCTTTATGATAATATGGATTTGTCCATATTTTTAGTGTCTGTGTAGATTCTCAGTGGTCCAGATGAGGTTATCTGGAAGTTGAGTCATGGCAACTGGAGACCTCAGATTTTCTAACTAACTTTTCCCAGACTGAATAAGCTGCTTAGGTTAGTAGTGAAAAATGTCAACCTAACAAGTAACAAGTCCAGTTGCCAACTGTATGGAGATGAATAATTATGAATGAAAGAGTCGAGGGCTAAAAGTTAAAAATAGAGCTGTAAAAGCCAGATTATATTATTTGTATTTGCTGTTGGGGTGTGGGGTGTTGTGATGTTGAACATGCCCAATGCCTTATAGCCCCTGGAGTCATTTCCAAGTTTGTGGTTACATGCTCATCAGAGTCCAAAGCAGAGCTAACTTGCACGTGATGTGTTCTTTGACTCCAAGTTGCCATTTCGGCAAACCTCCAGCCTTGCTGCGCCTGAAGAAGCCATTTTCCCCATGCTTCATGTTTATTAGCCCTGATGTGTATGAGCTGGTATGCAGCATGAGCAGCTGAGCGAAAGCGCAGCGGACGCAAACCATGCTTGACGTGGCCATCTCATGTGGAAGGCGAAAGTAAATAATAGTCCAGCAGGGAGGAAAATGCACATCATTGCCTGGGAACTGGGGCCTCCCATCATGAGATTTATGCAAACCTAAGCAAGCTGCTGCTTAGACTCTTCACTGAGACTAAGGTAAAATCCCTGCCCAGGTAACCTTCGTCATTCGTTGAGGTCAGCTGCAGCAGCTAGCTTAGGCTACATACTTTAGCATACCCCACAACAGGATATGCGGAGAAATCCACCTCTTTCCTCGTCTCTATTTCTAAATTTAAATCTCCACAATATCCTCCCCTGTACAGAAATGCTGCCCTTCAGCATGACTGACTTCTCTCAGTGAGAAATGTGAAAAGACACAAGGAAATTCACTGCTATCAATACAAAAGTGTCCTGTGTTATTACAACACTGTGTGCACTCAAGTACAGGCTATAACTTAATCTTCGTGAGGAAATGGTGTTTGGGGCCTGGGAAAGAAAGGTAATTTGCAAGTCAGAATAGTCACTTTAACAGAGGACTTGAAACGAGGTTACTTGATATCAAACAAGTCTAAAAATCTGGTTTCCCAGTTATCTTATACGAAGACCACGCATGATTTAAAATGGCCAGCAGAAGGGCCAATCATAATACTTTATTTTGAGAATGTAATTTTCTCATTCCTTGCCAGTAATTAACCTCCACACAATGAGGTATTGGACGAACCACAGACACAATTCCAGGCCCACAGTTTGTTTAAAAGACTGGGCTATATGATAGGCTGTGTGTAACAGGGGAATGGAGGAAGAGAGGGAAAAAAGGAGCCAACATTCAACTTTATCTTCTGCAGGGAGTCTTTTCTTGTGCATTCTCTGCCTGGTTTTATTCAAAACTGCTGTTTCTTCACTTCTGCTGAATTGGGTTTTGTTCCTGGCTAATTCCAGTCCGTCTCAGTCCAGGGCTCGTGGGAACTGCCGCGATCGCTTACAATCACTTCAGTCAAACACCTGGGAGATAATTGACTGTGCTTCGGTCAAACTTGTTTTTTTCCCCTCTCTCTCTTTCCCTGAGTCTTCACAATGGAGACAAAGAACGTAGGCACAAAAAAAGATCAGAATCACTAAATCCATTCCCAGACAAGGCACTGTATAGATGGTCTGAGAGCCAAATTGCCTTGCCCCAGTCTGGGCCAAGTGAATGTGAAAATGGTTGAGGAACAGTTGGGGTTTGAGCTTGGCAGTCCCAATGGAGATGTAGTGCTGGAGAACATAACAGTGAAAAACACATAGACAAATGTTTTGTCTTTTTCATACCTTAACAAATGCTTCCAGACCTCAGTTCCCAAATGCAAAATCTATAACATAGCAGAACTGTATACAGTAATTTCTCAACTTTGCAAAATTTTGTGGCAGGGGAATGTCACACCCTAACTTTTTCCCTTAATGTAACTTAATTTGACTTATTGAGCTTGTTGAGCAGCAGTATTACTCATTTTTTCTCCAGTCTACACAATTATCAAGTTAAGTGTCATTTAGTTTATTATTTGATACTTAAATATTGTAAAGTTGTCAAGTATAGAGAACTGGATGTCACACGACTAGTTCTGTTTATTCCACCATGTTGGCATAAGCAGCATGAGTGAAAATGATTGGTGCTAGTTTGGATTTCAAACTGCCAGAGTTTATTGCGCACTTTAATTCCAAATACAGCGAACTGTGTGTTCCAAAACCCAATGGCTTGAACATTTCTGACCTTTACAAAACCCCTGGAGTGTTTTTCAGAAATACTGAAACAGGATTGGCCAGCGTTGCTGACTTGTAGCCCCAGCTTGTGCTTCTATCACAAAAAAAAATCAGTACATGGCAACATTTTCTAAATCTGTGAAGTCATTTGACAACAGTCACCAAAAGTCTGGAAGCATTTCTCAAATCCCCATAGACTCCTTATACCGCTGGATACTGTAATTAAATATTGTGGTCCACTGGTTGGCAGTGAATTTGTGTTACACCTTTAATATAACTTCTACCCAGCACATCAGACTGTGAACTGCTGATGGTGCTGCTGGTGATTTCAGATGTTATATTACGAGAGAAACAAATTCAAGGTATTGTTTTTGTCCAGCAGATCTGGTTATTTATTTACCTGAATGATTAGAGTCTAAGAGGATACTCAAAATACTTTAAGAATGGGTGCGGGTGTGAAATCGTGTTTTAAACGGTTATCTCCATGACTGGAGTGTAGTTAACACATGACAGACACAAGCCGGGGCGACAGACCTGCAGCGTCCAGACATATTTTTTCCATTGTCACTTCATCATAATTAATATTGATATAAGCAACGAGCAGTGTATGTAACTGGTGTGATTACTAGATGTAGTTAGTGTGTAAAGCTATAACTATCTTTGATTTAAGATGAGATCACTGTAGGAATTAATTTTGACAGGCACCTCCTCAGACATGAAATTATACTTTTATAACCATCATCCACCTTTCCTTTGTTTACAGTTATCATGCGTCATTCAAGTGTCCTGAAATTTTCAAACAGGTAAATTTGTTAATTGTCATTACTCCTGCCAGGATGGCGTTGTTTTAATTTGACTGATGAACTCTGTGATTGTGTTACATCACCTCCCGCAGCTGTTTATTAAAATAAATGCCCTAAAAAGTTACTGCGTGAGATGTTAAATAAAGCATCAGTTTAAGTTGAAGCACTGAAAAGGGTTTAAGCCACTCACAGTAATTGTAATAACAGTTTAAAAACTGAAAGCAGATGAAGTGTCTGTTGATGCCTAAACCATGAAAAGAGTTGAAATGTCAGTTGATAATAAGTCGGATCATAATTGGCCACTTCAATTACCTGACAGTACTATCATGCTCAGTGGTCCCAGATTTGATGGTGCACATTTCTATTCAGGACAGAAAGGAAGCCAATAATTTTTGAATTAGTGCATAGCAGCGGCAGGAGCAGCCATTAAAATCACACTGCTATTAGTCATTATACAGTAGTTAGACTTTACAGTTTCACTGTTAAACATAACCATGTTCTAGTTTCATTATCCATGGGAAGTATTTATTATGAAACAATTCTGCAGTGTGTTCTTATCAGTGGATGCAACTTAGTGAATTCATTTTACTGACTTGCTAATCTTATTCAAGGTCATGATTCACTATAAATAAAATCCATAAAAAGGAACTGTGTAAACAACAGTGGACTCAGTTGACTTCTTATCTTGCACTTGGCAGCACCATAGTTCTCATACATATAGAAAATGATTTATCTTCTGATGAGAAATCACATTGAGCATGGAGGTGGTTTTATCCTTGGCCTGTTTACTCCAGCTGCCTGTGGGGGCAGAGGGTAAACCGAGGGTAATTATTATTAGGGTATGGAAATGTTGACAGCTTTACATAGCTGAGCCTGCCATACTCACAAAATTGCTCACAAGAACACACAGCGACACAGTAACTCACACCTGTTTAAATGGGAGATGCTCCAGCATGGACTGAAGCCTCTGGAGTAATTTCGCTTTGTTTGGGGGATCTGTCTTCCTGATACATCTGTTCTTTCTCCTCACGGGACTTTAATGCTACTTTGTGGACGATATATGTTTTCATTATGAGCCTGGCCTCATTATCCATTTATGTGGCTAATGTTGTTATCCCTTGTGGCTTGGCATGCACATGAAAAAATAATTGGATATAAGTAATTCTAATATGACCGCTGTTACATGCTACAACAATCCTCTAACAATGTCAATCCCTACCGCCTCTAACTGCTGCTTTAATAACAATATTCCTAACAAATGCTTGTTTGGACCAAAAACATATGCTGATAAAGCTAAAGTCGACAGTGGCACAAGTCCAGGAACATTTACATGTGCGTCTCAGCTTTAGATCTGAGAAGAAAAAGCAGTTGTTGCTATGTGATGGGACGGTGTGTGCTATTCTGTCCATCCTCTCCAGCAATAATCAAAGACTTAGAGTCTACACATGTGATCTCTCCACGTTGTAACCTACTCGGGTTGCAGTTGAAAGCATGCTTTGATGGCATGCGTCTTTGCACTTCTCCTTGAACCCTCACAATAAGAAGTTCATAGAGCAGACTTAATGATGTCATGACAGATGCTGTTATTGAATATCCTCCGCCTTGTACCACACTGACAAACCTTCATAATACAACACAAATAACATAATTAAGCAACAGCTACTCCTCTATGTTGCTGGGATCATACATGTTGAATTACTTATTTATATCATTGCTGTGACATTTGCTTCCCAGTATTAGTATTATGTTAGGACAGACGTGTTCCTGCCTCGAAATCCTCATTTTCTAGTCTATATTAGGATGACTGATGTCTTGAAATAAGAACTGATACCTCAGAGATGATTATCTGCAACACAGTAGATATGAACATTAACAGATTTTCTTTCCATTATCAGGCAAGAGCAAGATTAAATCATGTCATCTTCCAGTTCCATATCTATCTTAGTGCTATGGGCGACTGTACATCCTGGCTGTTCTCACTTAGGGCTTTGGCTGCCGGAGGAATTTTTCACATTTCTGGCCCATTATGCTTGACTGGGCCTTGATGAAGCCAAAAGTACCTGCTTTAATTGCTGTGTTTTATAGACTGTACACAAGGCTACCCTCGCTAAATACAGCGTGCTTAGATTAATGGGAGCGTTCAGCGTTAGTGCATTTTTAATGAGGACTGGAGGCTGCCAGACTACTTTTCTATATGATGAGGCACACTTTCCTCTTCGTTTGTGACACTGGCACGATACATTGTGGCGCCCCGGTGCCCACCAGCTGGTATCCACTGCGAAGTCAGGAGAAAGCTGGTGCACCTAGCATAGTACATCCCACCCAGCAATGACAAGCAAACAAACAAGGCTCTGTTTGGTATGTTTTTTAAATCAAACAGTGCAGCTTGAAATGTGCAGTGTGATTTAAATACTCACATTCACAGACACACCCACCCACACAAATACACACACATACAGAAAGAGCACTACGCACATGAACAGTTCAGTATTTTTCCACATTCACACACAAGAGTGCACCTGTTGTCGCTGTAAACACACACACACAGACACATACGCGGAGCTTATCAAAGAAAAACAAGTTTACAGCCCGATATGTTACAGGATACAGGGTGTGACCCTGATTTACATTTGCATGTGGAGTGCAATGGAGTACAGAGAGTAGAAACGGTAGTCAGCACAGAAGATAACCCCAAACATTCACTCTAAATTTATGCCAGTATCCTATTCCCTCTCTCTGAATTAATGCTTTAATCTCTCCCTCTTTGTTGCATGTGTACTTGGGCACAGTGTGTGTGTGTTTGTGTGTGTTGGGGCGTTGGGGAGGATGGGGGTGGGGGATTATATTTCTCAGCAGCCACTGTTTTAGTAGTTCTTTTGCAATGAATGAATTTACCACAGAAGTCCGGTGTCTGAGAAATTGCACCTTTTGCCATTTCAGTCTTTCCTCTATTCAAAGTCATACCAATAGTCCCCATCAGTTCTGCTGTCTTTGCATTTCTCCTCCACAAAGAAATAGCTAGTGTTCTATAATGGAAGATTACCTTCAAATGCAAGCTTAAAAGATTATGCGCTTTCATATATGTCTTTATCCATTATTCGATGTCATTTCTTGAACATTCAGTCCTCTCCCTCACTTTTCCATCTCTCCATCCCATTTGGTTGTTCTCTCATTTATCTGTGTATCTTTAATTCACTACTTTATCTATTCAAATAATACTCACCTGCTCGCCCAGAAACTTTCTCTTTTTTTTTCTTCTTCTTTTTTTCCCCCCAGACACCTATGTCAAAACTGTGACTCAACGCACTGCGTCTTTGATCCTGCGGTTCACTCTGCATGCAGTACCACCAACATGTCCGATGACAGACTATATCCATAATTTATTCCGTTCTAAAATGAAAAATCTAACGTATGCTGGGGAATATTCATTCACCATCCTGCCACCTGACTCTTTGCTTTATGAATTATTTTGACAATTGGTAATGATGTCCTGTGTTGGTAGGCCATTACAGGAGAGGAACTTAATTCGTCCATTGTTAATTAATTGCTTCATTCTTAGTGGGAGTAATAAAAATGCTATTAAGTAAAATACCTCTATCATTAACCTAACTTTGTTAATATGGGTATCAGTGGGACTCAATAAACAAAAGCTGTAGTGCCTACCGCCGCTCCAGGGTAATTAAAAATGCACTGTCATTAATTATATCAGATGGAAGACTGTCCAATGAGGTGGAGTCTTTTTGACTATTCCCTTCCCAAGCAAGAGCTCCATCAGGCGCTCGGTGAGAACACTGAGTTTTTAACATGACTGGACTTCCTGCTGTTTATCCGCATCGGACAACTCTATACATATAATCCAAAAATATCCTGTAGCTAAGTACTTTCTATATTTTCCAGCAGATTGTTCCACTGCAACAGTGCGTTTGCTATTATAATTATGCCACCCACAGTCAGAGAGTTCTTAAATGTACTGCTATATCAGTTGATGCTTTACTGTTGAGTCATAATGGTGCGTAACACACGGCTCACCTCATTTTCGAACAGATAAAACAGGGGAATTATGCAAACTGCCATAAAATGTGTTTGGTCAAGAAGCCATAAAGCAATTGTCAGGTTAAATATCTGCTATCTCAAGTTGTATAAACAGACATGTTTGCTCCAAAGATAAAACCTGGTGATAACAGCAACATTTAGAGGAATGCTGTGATATTAATTGAGTATGAACAGAACTCACTGTTCCTATACAATAAAATTACTAACTATAAACTGCACTAAAAGGAAGAGGAAGGTAAGGACTATACATTTGTTCATTCCTATGTCTTATTGCACTAAAATCAAATATAGCTCTCTGTAGAAATACCAGAAGGAGTAAAGTGAATTGCCAGACGACCTTCTATGTTGCATCAGTATATTGAAGTGTGAAGTGTGTGAGCAATATTGTCAGAGACGATATTAGCCATAGAGATATTCTCATTTGTTTGTTCAAAGACACAGCTATGACAGCAATCACTCGCACCAGGAGCAGGCCTTGAGATTAACATTGCCAGCTTTTTGTATCACTGAGCTCATTGTTTGCTTCCTCTTCACTATCTCCTTCACCCCCCTTTTTTTCCTATTTTCTCTCTGTCTTCTCTGTCTCCATCTTGTCACATTTTTTTGAAAAACTGGCGGCACAGGCGTGAAATTGATGTGATGAAAAACAACTGGGGTATCTCTATGAGCCATTTGCTTTGCCATTATGGCCACCCTCGCTCCCCTCAGCATGGCTCTAGGCTTTCTGTTGCGATTGGGGCCATACTGCAAATTAGCCAGCAGCTATCTGAGGTTACCAGCCAAGTGCATCACTAACCCCGCTCTATGCCAAGCTTACCCCTCCTGGTACCAACTCCACGCCCAGCTTCAACCAGAACTTTTTCAGTGACGCTGAACTTTCTTTAGTTTGTTTGGCATGTTTAAAAATTTCTCAAAAATGGAAAAAACAATAATATTATTTTGGTTTGGCACACATTTAATAATAACAGACACTTTATTAATCCCCTTGGGAAAAGAGTTGAGGACAGGCAGCCACATTTAAAGGACCAAGGGTTCAGTGTTCATTGTCTTGTCCATGGACACAATGGACCAGAAATCAAGGGGGAATCGAACCACCAACCCTGGTGAATCATAGATGATTGCCCTGCCAACTGAGTCACAGTGGCGCAATTTGTGCAATTAAATTTATAGAAAAAAGGTCATGCAAACAGGCAAACCTAATGTTGCTTTCAATGTCAATGTAATTCAAAAGTGCTTTTATACTGGCAAATGACTGTGGATGTTTCAACTATAAAGTAATAATTAACAAGGAAATAGTGTTTTCGCTATGTTTGACAAGAGTTTATATAGAGTATCATTATAGAAACTGGCAGTGGATTTCTTTTTTTATTACTGACTTTCCAAACAACCAAGGAAATACATAAGGTGCAACGGCAAATAAGAAAACTCTCTCCTCAGTTATGTTCATCCTAACATCTCCCACAAGAGCCATGAACTCAGGCTCTTACTTATCCCAGAGCTCCACCTTTACAAGAAGAGATAAGGGCAGTTCAGACCTATTGTTGCAGCCGACATGACCCTAAACATGAAAGGGCATCTTGGCCATCTCCCATTGTGTGCAGCTACAGTATATATTGAGCTGCATAAACCCATCATTTTGTGTGAAGTGAAAAGAGAGCGGCCTCATAATTAAGCGAGCGAGAAGGTAAGTGACTTCCTATGTGCATAAATGAATACTCAAGAAACTAACTGTGTCATCCTGGATGTAGATAAATGAACAAGTTGCTGAATGCAAGCGGCAGTAAGTGGGTTAGCATGTAAATAAATGAATAAGTTAGCAAATTAGTGTTTAAGTGTGTTAGCATGTAACTAAATGAATAAGCAAATGAATTACAATGTGAGGGAGTTTGCAGGGTGAATAAAGACGTTACAGAAGCAAGAGAGTCAGCAGTGAAAAAGAAATTATCTCCCTGAAAAAAAGCCGTTGAGGACACAGTTGTTCAAGCACTGCTTATTGCAGGGCGGCACAACAAGAACATCTGGCTTGCGCATGTCATATTTCCTTATGTACAGATGACATGCCAATTACTCCTTAATTACATGCATCATCTGGACCAAAGTGTCCAATGCCAGCGCTGATTAATCCTGTTTATTGTAGCAGCGATGACAGTCCCAGTGGACACAGAGCACCACAAAAAACACAACATATTGAAGATACTCGCGTAGAGAAGCCTCCAGGGACGTGGTAGCCAGGGTAAGGGACGACAGATTTAATGACTGTCTGACAGTTAATCTCGCTTTTGATTTCAACCACTGATGATCAGATATATTGAAACTAAGTGATGGAAATTGTTTTGTTTCCAGACAGTGGGAACGGCTTGAGGCATAACAACATTTGACTGGAAAAAAACAAACATACAAAAAAAAATATGCTTTAGTTGCCAAAAACATTCAGGTTGCCTACTCACAAGGAAAAGCAAACATTATTGCTCAGCACAATCTGCAATATGCTTACACCCACTTTCATGTTGATGAATGGCTGCCAAGTCATTTGAATATCATGTCCAGTGAAAATCGCCGTCATCTTCAAATCCACATCTCATTATTTCTTCATCGCTAACAAGGATGCATTTGCAACACAATTTTATTTGGAAAACATGATAGTCCTGACGGGGCAATGAGGTCATGTTGGCAGTGGAAGGACCTGAGTGTGTGTGTGTGTGTGTGTGTGTGTGTGTGTGTGTGTGTGTGTGTGTCTGTGAGTGAAAATCTAGACCTTCCTGTAAATGAAT
The DNA here is from genome assembly GCA_032362345.1 of Sandelia bainsii. Taxonomy (NCBI): domain Eukaryota; kingdom Metazoa; phylum Chordata; class Actinopteri; order Anabantiformes; family Anabantidae; genus Sandelia; species Sandelia bainsii. Next base: position 4,067,483 of record JAUMHL010000011.1, read on the forward strand.
ACGTGAGCATGTGTGAGCCAGATATCCATCGTAAGCAGGAAGATCTAAGACCGTGACCGGAATATGTGGGGGAGGGGAAAGATGGAAACCATCAGATTAACGCTGAAAGTTCAGAATTGACTGGGGTCAGTCCCAGCGAAAGCTGGTTTATCTTCAGATGAGAGCTGGAACAGCTTCGGAGCACAGTGAGATGGTAGGTACCCTCCCCTCAGTCTGACCCTTTGTCAAAGTCCACACTTCCTGTCCCCAATCACTCCTTCCTGTACTTAGCTTCCATCTTCTTTCCCCTCCTTCCATATTTGCCTCTAATTCATGCCCCATCTTTGTCCAACTCCTTCTATCACTCACAATGGCTCACTCCCTCTTGCTTTTGTTGCTCCCTGTCAGACTCTCTTTCAGCATTAGCTCCATCTCCATCCATCTGCTCCTTTTGTCTCTTTGCTCTTTTTCACTAAGATGCCTTGGCAAAAATGGGTATTGACTGTGCCTTCTCTTTCCTCACATCCCTGCTCTGCTTCCCCCCCCCCCATCATTGTGTACTCCAGCAGTACATGCTCCTTTTTAGGAGGTGATGTGAAGAGTAGTACAAATGCACCCTGTAAGGGGAAAAAAGGTGATGATACAATCAGTTTTACTGTGCCGTAAGGATTTTTTCAGGCTCGTGGTTAGACACGCCGTATGCAGGCTGTATGAAAGAATTGCAATTCACATGCATTTTTTTTCTTCTCTATCTTATTCCCCTTTTCTTTTTCCTTTCATTGCTCAAAATAATTAGGCTGCAGTCTCTGGACTCAGGGGTGTAACGTTTCTGCTCATGTTTCCATGATACAGGAGCAACAGAAAAAAAACTGGTTGTGCTGCTCCAGAAATTTCTACCTGTGTGTCACCCCAACC